>OX456985.1:234770872-235370872 GCA_949752695.1 Melanostoma scalare | reverse complement strand
ACAAACCAGCTGACTATCGTTACGTGATAGTATAATTAGAGTCTTACATCAGCCGCATACTTTCACAGGGAATTAAAAAATAACCAAGTGCCCCGTTCACAATAGGCTGGAATAGGAACTTAAATTTTATTGATTTTAAATTGAATCAACAGAGTATATATTATATTTGTCACTTGTTTCTTTTACTCTCGACTAAAAATGTACTTGGATTTGAAGAAATAAAAATGTTTATCTACTCGATCCAAGTAATAAACAAAACCTTTTGGTCCAATCCAGCCTGCACAGGGGAAACGGATTCGATCCTCAGCGGAAACGAAATGAAGTAATAAGTTTTTTATCTCTTAGTTTTTCTACTTTGTATTTAAACAAGTTCATATAAAATTCCAAAAATTGCCTCCTCTTTCTAATACGGTAACCGAATACCGAAAGAAATTTTTTTAGACCGAAAGATTCTCACACGCTGTAAGCACCACAGCTGTGACAAAATATTTATCTGATTAATTTTTTCAGACTGATAACAGTTCCTACTTTTCCAAAGAAATGCAAAAATTTATCCCTAACCAAACACATACCATACTAAATCACTGGTCTGAGGGTGAATTCTGGATTTTGCTTTTCATTCAAATTTCTTCTCTCTGTGCAACCGACCGTTGGCCAAGCGAATTAGCTTCCAAGCTATAATTTGTATTTTATGAAGGGTGTTTTGCACTAAATACGACAAAAACCCAGGTCTCAAAAACCATTTACTAAAACAACTTGTACTAATTTGTTTTTAAAGAATTTTGAGAACTTTGTGGTAGAGGAGGTAGGTGGCTTTCTTCGCATCTTATGCAAAGAACCAATTATTTTGATATGTTTTTAGTTAAAGGGGTTAAAATCGGCTCAGTTTATGCAATTCCCCTAAAATAATACTAAATAAATAAATCTTTACATACGATAATTTTGTAAAAATACAAAATACTCACAGGGACTAACGAATGTCAAATATCACAGACCTTGAGTTTTTTTTAATACGCACAATCTAATAAGCAACAATATAATATAAGGATTAGGTACTGATGAATTTTATGGCGACAAATCGCTAGTGTGAAGGGCAACAAGCAATTGGAAGAGTTGTGAACCTTTCAATACTCGTAATAAACTGTTAAAAGTTAGAGAAAAAAGAAAACTCCGAGAGATACAAAAGGGAAAAATTCTTCATCGAAGCATATACCTACTTACGAGTATAAAAAACACCATTAAGATAATAGGCAATAAATTATTTTATTTAAAAGACGTACAATAAATTCTTTACCGAATTGCTATCCGATTTTAGGATTACTCAATAGCGCCTCCTTTACATAGATTGAACAAAAAATGATTTTTACATCTCTTTTGCATTTTATCAAAAAGCCTTCTCCCTATCAAGTCTAAGAACCTTCATTAGCAACAGTAAAACCGCCATACTAACCGACAGTCTCTCCACCATCAAAGCAATCCAAAACCCCAACAACAAAAAGGAGCGTTTCCCTGATAAAATCATCGGCAATACAAAATATAAAAATCATCTGTGTCCCAGGACACGTAGGAATCGCGGGAAACGAATTTGCTGCCAGGACCGTTAAAGCAGCATTGCAAGAATGACTATTAATATTCAACACCTTCGACAAAAAAGATGCAAAACGATCCTTATAACAAATGTCCACTGAATTTAAATTAAGCAACTGGACACAATACGATCACCACTATTCAACTATTAACCAGGAAGCAACTAAAGCCAACTACCCTGCAAATCTGCCGCCCAATATTCTCAGGTGCTCCTCTTAACCAAAGACCACCAGCCGCTCTGTCAGCTCTGCTCCTTGAACACTTAAAAAACACCTAACATACGACTGCCAACACTTCAAATCAAATCTACAAAATATCAACCCATCTTCCAACACATTAGCAAACCTCCTCATCAGCCCAACGGAGCAAAACATCAAAGTTACCTTTCAACTATTAACTACACTTAATATGCAAAAAAAATATTTAATATAAATTTGACTAATTCTATGGCAGAAAGCCCCGGTAGCTATTGCCAACTTCCTTTATTATTAACTTTGTAATTTATTATATGTCAATAAAGCCATAAATAAAAATAAAAAAATTAAAAGACGTACATATCTCCACAAATAGCAAAGTAGACGTATATTACAACTAACAAAACAAAAGTTAAGATATGATCAAAACTAAGTAGTCAAAAATCAATCCACCCAAAATTAAATAAAAACGGAAACAGTTGAAATCGAATGAAGTTAATAAAACTTCTAATAAAAAAAAGAAGACAAAGTTTGACGACGGACTCTTTATTTAGTAAATTTTTTCCAAAGGACTTTTTTGACAAACCTTACAGCATTCTTAAAAAAAAAAATTAAAAACATTCTGAAGAAGAAATTTTAGGTAGATCCAACCACAAGCAATTTACGTTTACTTTTATTATATAAAAAGGGTTATATATATAATTAGGTATATTTATAAAAAAAAAAAATTTATTTTGTTATAAATTACGGATATAAAAATTAATTGGTACACTTAGAAATGTACTCCTTAATATGTAAAGTGTTATAAATAAAAATCTGCATTCAAAAGAAGAACAAAAAATGAAAATTGCTGCTTGGGAAGTAAGCGCACGACATTCAATTCGTACAGCAGCAGCGAAAACGTTGCGCGGCACCAGTTGTCCAATACGAGCGGCTTACTTTCAATTTATTTTCGAGCACAGCTGAAAGAAACAGTCACTGTAAATAAAACGCTTCCTTCACTTGTGTTTTTCAAAGTTGAGTGACCTTGGTGTCAATGAAAGACTTTTGAGACACATGTGTGCCTGTTGAATCATAAAGAGTTGATCTTTTGTTTGTCCACAAGCAAGTTTTTCCCACTTTGGATCAAGGTACTTTTGTGTGATCAACTTCGGAATTTTATTTTCTTTTTTGGCTTCGGAAGTATCCATGAGGAGCTCGGAATCACCAAGCGTGTCTTTCAAAATACTTGGCGGGGAAAACACAATGGAATTAGTTGAAGTAAGAAATTTACTTGGTGTTTCCGTTTCATAGGGCAGCTTCTTTTCGACTTTCATATCATTTTCCCAACTAGCGCTGAGGGCTTTACGTGCTTTTTTCGTTGGTTGACGGCATTGTTGTTCACGACTCTGTGGCTCAGTTTTGACAACCATTTGTGAGTTCTGGGTATCGTTTAATTGTTCGTCGTAAATTATCTCCGCAAGATCCTCTACCAGACTTGATGGGCTTGGTGGGACGTATCTGTCTCCCTTTCGTTTCTTACCCAGTGCAGCCAGTGCATCTTTGAACGGCGTGGGTGTTCTTGGCCCTAATAGGCTTTTGTGAGGTGTTTCGATTGACGAGTTCTCGTGTTCTTTTTTTATTTCCATACCAAATCGATTGTATGTTTTTCGAACTGGAGTACTAGCCCGTAAGTTCATGTCGTCAAAGGTTGTCAAGCAAGGTGAATTAAGGAATTGGCTTGGAGAGAAGGGAAGGGGTTTAATTGGAGTCATCACTGGCGAATCAGGTAATTTTATAGAGTTCGGGTTAGGTACAGACTGTGTAGCCTCATTGTTCTGCTGCATGTGGCGAGATTTCCTCAAAATATTTGGAGGTTTGTTTTGATTATTCTTTGGGACTACTTTTGATTTAGAATTATTGTGTATTCTATCAATGAGCGACGACTGAAGTGATTTTTCTTGTTGGACACCACTAACAGTTGCATTGGTATTTGTAGAAAGACATCCGTTTTTGATTAGGGCTTTTAGATTAGATCGAGAATTTTTAAGATCGGTTACCATTCGGGTCGATTTTTGCCTTCCACCCTCACTATATTCATACTTTCTTCTCATTGTCGAGTTCCAATGGTTTTTTATAGCATTGTCTGTTCGTCCGGGTAGAAGCTTTGCTATTTTTGCCCATTGGTTGCCATATTGAATGTGCGCTTGATAAATAATTTTATCTTCTTCTTCTGTCCAAGCTGTTTTCTTGATGTTCGGATTTAGATGATTGTGCCATCTTTCGCGACACTGTTTTCCGATTCGTCCATTAAGATAACGGGCGATTAGTGTCCATTTTTTGGGTCCATAGCGACGCACAAGTTCTACAACCTTGTCGTCTTCTTCTCTTGTCCATGGTCCCTTAATTAAATCAGGGTTTAGTACTTTAGCCCATCGCTGTTGAATTTGTTGGTCAGTGCGATCTTTAAACATAGTAGCAATTAGATCCCATTTCTCACCATATTGGGAAACAAGTTGTTTCAGAATATCATCATCGGTTTTGGACCAGCGCTTACCTGCTCCAACGGTCTTGGAACTAATGCTGCTGTCATCATCACCGCCGCCACCGTCTGAAAATTCTGAGTAATCGCCTTCGGGGTTCGAGTCACTTTCAACATTTTCCATTTTGTTTTTTTTTTTCTATCGTTTTATTGAAATTTATTTACAATCACTTTTCCTCACCGCACCTCCAGCGCAAGCAATTGTGAAAAAATTCTATCTGACCTTGTTTTTTATATGTGTGAACTTTACCTCGGCAATATAAACAGTCCCCAAAATATTGGGCGTGTAATTTTTCACTAAAATGTTCAAAAACGTCCAAAATAGAAGTAGAATCGAAAATTTCGCCACAGCTTAAGCAAGTTATTTGTTCCTTCGCGTGGAAGTCACTTCGGAGGCGATAATGCGTTGTATCAATTTCTGTCCTGTCTACATCGGATATACAACTTTTGAAATTGCCATTTGTGGCCATTTAACTCAAAAACTTTATAAATTTGTCAATTGTGTGGCGGGATTATACAAATTAATACGACTTTTTTGTTCAAATTGAACACCTGCTCAAATTCGAGTTGATGGAAAAAAATCGTTTTGGTTTAAAAATTGAAATGTCGATCATGACAGATGGTTGACATCAATATGGAAGCATTCAGGGTGTTGTTGAAAATAGTGGTTCAGTTCACTGATGTGGACTAAGTAAAGCGCTAAGGTTTCTTATAATTCAAATGCAATGAATAAAAAATTTGATTTCGAAAATGAAAACTTTTGTTCAATTTCGCAATACTAGCTGTGTTCGCTTAGCAACAAAATTGTTTGTCCAAAAGTACATGTCCTTAGCATTATTGTTTCAAAAAATATGATTTTATTCTCTTATAAGCGGGTAAACGATGACAGCTATAATTCAAAACAATTTTCATCTATTTTTTTTTTGTCTAAATTGCACAAATGACAACTAAACATTGCTTCGCAATTTTCTCGTGTTTTTTTTTTCTTTTTGCAAGGCAATTGCCAGTACAACATTTCACTATAGTGTATGGGCACGTTCAATGATATGCTATCCCGGATACCTTTATCATATGTAGTATTCCATTGGTAAAAAAATTAATCTTTTTGATTCAAATCTGTCAAATTAGTAATTTTGAGTCTGTTTGCGATCCATTGGCAAAAAATAATTTTTTTTTTGAGTATTTGATCACCACCAACACAATCTACTGCCAGCTTGATAGAAACTAATTTCACCGACGATAAAAAAATCACTTACCCAATGAAAATAAATTTTTTCGTTATCGTGAAAAAAAAAAAATTATTCTTTTATAGAAATCCTTATTCACCAATGGAAAACCCCAATAGATACCTTCTTGGAGGAACGATAAATATATAAAAATTTAACATTTGCAAACTGAAAAACATTTAAGATATCGTTGATAAACAATTGGAATTGCACGGATTTGTATAGCATGGTCATATTTGCGTTTTTCTTTCGTTCTACGCATGACGTCATCGAGGCACATATTTGTTGACAACTATCTCGTTTAGTTGTATCATGAGCTTCAATTGTCGCTAGTGTTGGTTAAACATCGATAGTTTGCATTTCCGATAGTATCGATACTATCGATAGCTCAATCAAATACCATTACACAAGTTTTGTTAAATAACTGCCATATGGGCTTTGCTCCCCGGCGCTAAATATTCCGGACAGTGTAAATTTATTTTTTACTGTTACCTGTGAAATAAATAAAAAAAAGTTTTGATAATAAAAATCTGATATAAATCTTGATAATTACAGCGATTGCAACTTGAAATGTTGAAATAATGCTGCAAAACTTGCTTTTAAGATCTTCAACCTTGAAAACAAACATAAATAGATGGCTTTCAGGAACCGTCATCACTACCAATGAACTTTACTCTCAGTACTTAGACGAACGTCCTCATAACTAGTGACTTATTTTGATAAAGTTATAATATACTCTCAGTACTAATCCGTTTGTGAGCGGAATTTCTACTCAGACTTAATAACAGAATGTCCACAATAGCAGCATGATTCTATTGTAATCTAAATCCAATCAAATGAAATAAATTTTCTACAGCGATGAAAAATTGTTTTCAATAATAAAATTTAACTTTAATTTGCTTGCAGCTTAGTAAATTAAGTATAATTAATTATTTTAATTCTAAATACGATTGTATTTACATAACAAATCTTTTTGTACCCAAAAAATATTTATTTCAAAATACATATCTTTTATTTTTAAATACAACAATCTTATGTCCTCATTATCTAGTGCTTTATTCGGTTGTGTTTATATTAAACTTAAGATAAGTACTCAAAACGGATTATAATTTAGCTTAAATAGATTTATGTTCTCGAAAATTACGTGTTTTTCTTTTTAAATTACAAAACAACACGAAACTAATAAAATCTTTTTTTGTTTTTTTTTTTTCGTTCTTCATTTTTGGTATGTCTATTTATTGTAACATTCAAGAGCCGTGTTTGCTGATTTGAAAAACATTTCAAATGTATATGTAAATATATGTGTATATATAATCTCTATGAAAAACCTGAAAACATTTTATTATTTGTTCTGTTAATAACTATTTTGAAATCTCAACACGGAAAAATATTTGTTTAACTATTTTGTTTTATTTAAATTTTTTTTTTTGTTTCAACATTATGTTTTTATTTTTTTCTTCTTCTATTTTTCATTTGAATAAAATGAATAGTGCTTTCTACGCCTGTAGTGGCAGTGATATTTGGTAAAAACAAAATTACTCTATTTTATTTTCGTTTTGTTGCTCATGAACAAGCATTATTGTGGCTATTACTCTGAAATAATTTCTTTAAATATCTTACTATGCTACTGAATGCTTATATTTTGTTTTTGCTTTTTTTTATTATCATGTTCTTGAACTGTATTTACATTTTATCTTTATATATTTTGTTGATTGCTCTAACATATCATTGCTTTTGTTTAGTTAAAAATACTTGATTTTAATTGTGTTTTAGATTTTTTCTTTCGATATGTCAATTTAAACCAAGGATAACTTTTGTTTCTCTTTTTTTTTTGAATTTTGAATTGATGATTGTCTTAATAGACGGTGATTGTATGTGCTATAATCAAAACCAAACATTTAAAACTATTTGCTATTTCTTGCCTATTGGATGTTCCGAACCTCTTGTCTAATTGCTTTTATTCTGCATAAAATAAGGTTTGTGACAGATGGGATGTTAATTATAAGTATTTTTTTTATTTCAAAAGATCAAGATCAAATTTTGATGCGATAGTTTATGAAATTCTTAGACTGCTTTTTTAAATTCTTTTTTCAACTGAAATATTGCTTTAGATTGATTAAATCCATTCTATAAATATTAAAAAAAAATACATATTTATATATCTACGCATATATAAGCCAAGATATAGTTAAATTTTTTAAAATTTGACCTAGCTACTTATGCTTTGCTATTCAAATAGCATCACTTCCACTTTGAAGATTTCTGGCACATGTTTTGTAAAGAGGAAAAGAAATTGTGCTGAAATTGAACAAAAACTTTTAAAGCTGGATTAATGTCGACGTAGGATAAAGGTCATTTGCAACATGAGAAGACTATTTCCAGAATGTTTCAACAAAGATCGCCAATGTGTTTGAAAATACACCAGCGTAGAAAAAGTCCCATCTATTGAACACAACATTGGTTTTTTTTTACACCATCGATTCAGACAACATTTTTATTTATTTTTATTTTATGCTTCCATGATTTCAACTGTTTTTATATGAAGAACGTATAGTCCACTACTTAAAAAGTCTTCGAGATCTTTTAGCTTTTTTGTGATATCTTCCCTGTTTTCATCGATATGGCACATAAAACTAACAGCAATGTCCTGGTTATTGAAAGGAGTCGTAGTAAGAGGATACTAAATTATAAGTTACCCATAATATTTTACTTTTGTAATAAATATTTATTTTTACGCATAGAAGTCAATATTCAACAATCAGTTTCTTCAACGCTCCAACAAATACTGTTTCAAAATTTGGAATGAAGACCAATAAATAGATAATAAGAGTTTTTAGTCCCTCAGAAGGTTATATTTGCTTGTCTTTAGTTTGACTAAATTCGGGGAAAGATATTTAATATAAAAGAATCAGGAGCACATGAAAATATTTTCAGTACAAAAAAAAAACCTTTGGTTGCGAAAGAAGTTGATATGTGAATTTTTGTTTTTTTATATAGAATCTTTGCTTGTAAAACGAAATTCAGTTTTGATACTGTTTTATTTACATGTATATATAAATGTTAACACAAACATTTAAAGAATCACCCCTGAACAAGATGGCAACCACCATCCAAACGTTGGGACATTAAAATGAAATAGATTTCTCTTCATTTACAAAATTGCGACCAAAAAAGCCGATGAGAAACAATCATAATTGTTCTCCTACCAACTGAAACTCAATTTTATTATTTTTAACAGATATTAGGTTTCATCTCTTATGCAAACAGCATTTTCATTAAATTACTGTGTAGCGTTTTACAAAATCAGTCGCAATGATGCCAGAATCTAATAAGAGTTTTGATTTGAGCTTACAAATATGAAATGTTAAATATAAAATCGACCTATCAGGCCTAACTTTGTTATTGTTCAAAGAAATAAGATAGTACCTAAATGAAATGTTGAATTTAAAAAAAAGTTTGACCTTTTTGTATACATTACTAATTGGCATCTTTACAATTTTGGCACAGTCAACATTTAAACAACAATTCTAATATCTATTAGTTCCTGTATTACATCTTAATGACGATCATACAATAATTTCCATTCTATTTCCTTTTCTGCTTACTTTAGGCGGGCCTTGTGAAAACTCCGACATTCCACCATACTTAAATGTAAAAACTACAGTTTGCTGTCCGAAATTTGCTTCGAATCTATTGGTTTCAAAATACTGTTCGAATGTGTGTTTAAACAAAAACAAAGAAAATATCTTACTCGGTACTTATGTGTATCTCCGGCGGTTTACTTGTTGCATTTTGTATAACGAGGAATAGTTTTGTAACGATTTCAATGACATGGCCTGTCTGGAAGACAAAATCACCTTTCTTCCGCCCGAATTCTGACTGAAAATATTATAAAAAACAAAGGTTAAAAACGATTTTTGAAGAAAGAATAGGTTTGAAGGATATGTACAGCTTTAACATGAAAGACTGCTATATCATCCAGGTAGGGACTCAGAGACATGCGGTATATTTCGGCAGCAGGTACTCGATATTTGATTTGCAGCGTACGTTGATCCAAAAGCAATAGCGACGAAGTCGACAAAACTAACAAAATGGGAACAAACTGAAAAAGTTTTTTGTTTGAAGTTATTCGTTATGAATTGTTATGGATTGAAATTTCACCTTTCCATTTGAACGAGTTATTTTATTTATGATATCGGCAAAAACTACGTATTGGTCGTTTGTTTCTACACAGATTTTTTTCCATTGCAAGTTATGCCGCAGTCTAACGTAATCACCAACAAACGGATGTCCGACGCTGCAAGAACGTTAAATTCAATACAACAACATGAGCAGGGCTTCAAATAATTTTAAAACATACCTTCTCGGATAAGACGCTTTGCGATCCTTGAAAATAATGCTGGCCGTTACTTTTTCTCTCATACGATTACGCGATGTTTGATCAAATGAGTTTCGGTAAACTAAACACTTCCAGCGATGATAAATAGCACGAAGAATTCTTGATGTTTCAACTAAAAATTTCGGCGCACTTGGCCACTCAGTAGATAATGGACTTAGCGTATTAGGCGGAAGACGAAGTGGGAGTGTAAGAAAAAAATGCCGAACTTTCCATCTACGATAATATTGAAATATGACTTGAACAGCCCATTCAACTTGTTTTCTGTATTTAACAGCACGATATTCCTCTTTAGCCTAAAAAAGAAAACCGTATGAATATTTCTTTCTGACAAACCACGGTTTGAAAAACAACATTCCTATATTTGTTAATGTGAGAGGATAACAAGTGCAAGCAAAGTTACAACAAAAATTTAAATGCGCTAAATATGCATACTTACGATTCTATATAAACTCCACAGATGCCTTCGCCCTGTGAACGGAATACCAAAGCGACACTCCTATATGCAAACATATGCAAATTAAAAACTTTACATGCAAAAATCATGCAAATAAAAAAATCAAATAATGAAAAAAAAGAAAAAAAGAAATATTTCACAAACCCTCCATGTTCTCCAAGCACTCGATATGACAATTTGGCTTGCCCTCATTTGCAGAAATGTTTTCCGCCGCATATGCATACGATATGTTTTCTGTATTAAGATAGCTAAATCATCCATTCGTACTTTTCTAAATTGCTCCAATTCGAAAACCTAGAGAAAAGACATATATTCCTTCGAATATCATTGTCAATAAAAAATATGTATAAGCTTACGGTTCGCGGGCTCCTAATGAATACGTTTTTTGTTCCAATGGTAAACTCGGCTGATGGTAGTGGCACATTGCGTATTATCAAAGCAATACCCTCAACAGTGTTTCCATTTTGAAAATGTGGCCATGTAACACTATTCAGCAACTTATAGCGATTAAAAAATTTCCCATGAGATAAATGAAAACAGTGACCTGTTCTACAGAGATTCACTAAAGGCATAAGGCTCATGTAACGCACTTGATGTTGTACTAAGGCTAGTTCGAATGTTCTTGGCTGTTTAGCCTCATTTGGCTTAATGCAAAATACGTAATGAGTTCCGCGATTTTTTATTATAGCTATAAGGGTTTGTATCTGGGTGCGTAAATTGGCACTAAGGGTAGAGGGTTTTTTGGTTGAACGTTTTGGATTGCCTACGGATAAAAATGATGGCAATAAATTAATGTAGAACACATTTATTCTGAGATGCTTACCTTCTGGGAAGAGGCTTTGTACTAAAGACATTTTGCTTTGGTAGAGACCGGCGCTAATATTTTTGGGAAGCACGTCTGAATTTTTTTCCAGAAACCGATGAACAGAATAGGAGACTACATTCGCGAAGTGTCTTATTCTGAAATTATTAACAATTATTTTTACGTAATAATAATAACTTTAAACCTACTTAAAACTCATGGAACTCATAGTTGGACCACTTGTTAGGAAATTTGGATGACCCGCACAGCATTGTTGAATTCGAATCAAGAGTGCTTCGTCTGTGCTTATGTGCGGTTCGTTTATAAGACTTAAAATGCCGTAGCTCGGCTTATCAATCAATTCGCAAATTGACTCATTATCGAAGAAATCAATGCGCGACCATTCCAATCCTTCTCTGACATAAATCTCCTGTTCAAGTCTGAGAACATTGTATATAAAATTCTGAAATGACAATAAAAATGAATGTATTTACGATTCAACTCTATAAATTCTAATTACCTGGTGTATTTTTTCAGCACAGTAATTAATTGCAAATTGTTCAAAAGAATTGTTATCAAAAATTTCGAAACCGTAAAAGTCTAGTAAAGCTAAATTTTTCTCTCTTTGATTTGATTTCAACGAGTCATTAATTCTATTGACGAGCCATGTAAACAGTCGACTGTAAAGTGTTCGACACAATGTATTTCTATACGCTGTTGCTTGCCTGGCATCTAGTTCGCAACCTGTAGTTTACATTTTTAGGTGTGAAAGCGTTTTGTAAAATCAAATACTCACCAGCATCTTCATGCATACAAGCAGCGCTAGCTCGCGTAAGGCAATGTAATAAAATTTGAGCATCTAGATTAAGTAACTGAGCCGTTTCCTGTAACTCTATTTTTGAAACAAAAAGAAAGTTTTGAATAATTGGCATCAATAAAGTCTTACAAATGAATTTACCATAATCGTTGGAAACCTGGCAGCCTTCGGTGCCATCTATATTAGTAATGGGCACAAAGATAAAATTTCCCAATTTCAGTACCACAGCAATAACACGAAACATTGATTGGATTTCATCTGAGCTCAACCCAAGTACTTCGAGAGATTTCTAAATTAAGAAAAAGGATCCTCTTATATAAAGATAAAAAATATGTGTGAATGCGAACAATGATTGAGGCAATAAATTTATATTGAATCGCATTGTATAATGCACAGAACCATGTCCTGTGCAGCAACGGATTAGAATATCACTGCAGAGCTTGCGGACCATAAGTAAAAACCACTAGACCAAGAGGATCAATATCTGGAGAAGTTCCAAGTCTATGTCTGGATGATCGAGAGTATGTGGAAAAATAAACTCATTTGCCATTGTCATTTTAAGAGAAGTTGTCAAAAATGCGATATATCGACACAACCGCAAAGAAGAAGAAAGGCCAAAACACTAGATCTGTAGTAATCCAAAAACAGGAGTCTTGCCTACGCTTTCTGAGGTCAACACGGCGACTGACTGAGGACTAGTTTGTTTGTGAAACAGACAATAGTCAATCATATTGCATCAGACACTACGAATTTTCAGTCGTCATTTTATTGTATTAAGGCAATGTCCAAAGTCCCCTAACCATTACATTCCATATTAAATTCGCCCACATAAATTTAAAAGTATCATCAAATCTTTGCGCTTTATGGAATCATCAATTTCAGAACTGCACTACATAAATAAATTTATTTCCCTTTATGTTAAGCAAAACGATAGAGTAAAAAAAATAAATAAATAAACAGAAATGAAACATTGATGCCATTACCTTTGTGTAATGAAAATTGCTTCGGTCCTCTTCGATTGCAGTTGTGTTCTTCAAAATCTCGTATTTTTCCACATTTCGATAAAGTTTCAAAGACTCTGAAATTAAAAGAATTACCAGGTAAAGATATGCTTCAAATAATTTTTTTTTAAATTATATATACTTAAGAACTGCACATCAGCCCCCAACAGCAACTGATAAAATATATGAAAATTCCGTTCTCCAGGATTTAAATGAGTGACTCGGGTCTGAATATGAGAAAAAAAAATCGTAAACAATTAATTTGTTTAAAAAGAAAATCATTTCCAACAAACCTTTTCCAACATGTCTTTGAATGCAAATTATAATAAATAAAGAAATTTAGAAATTTATCAGTGACATTGAACGTTCAATAGAAGAAAAATATTTCAGTGACCTTAACTAAATTAACGTCGCTCGAATAACAAAAGACTTTTGAAACAAATTTTAAAAGAAAAGAGAGCAAAACGTTCTTTGGAGTCTGCCGTTGGTTACATCCACTTTTCTTGATCGCCCTTTTGAAATGTGGGAACTACTATATGTATTGAAAATATCTAAGCCTTAAAAAGCCCAAGGAAAGGACAGAATTAGTTACAAGTTTAATAAAAACGCCCTGGATTGTTTCCTTGAAGAAGTTATCACTCTGCTCAACAAAATATTTCACACTGGGGATGTTTCAGACTCTTTTTCGTAGCTCTATTGTAATACCTTTATTTAAGAAGAGTGACCCAAACAATTGTGAAAATCATAGATATATAGATATATATATAGAAAATATGTATAAATAGAATCAACGGTTGGTTTGAAGAAAATGATATTCTTTGTGAGTATCAATCTGGCTTTCGGGCTGGTTACTCCACAATTGATAGCATTTTTAATTTAACCAGCATCATTCACTTAAATCGGATTAAAAAGAAAAATACTTTCGCATTTTTTGTTGATTTTTCATGTGTCTTTGACCTGATATGGCCAGGAATAGATCCAAAACGCACAAGACATTTGTTATCCATTACCAGATTGCAAGTTAGCTCCGTAATCAATGTCATTACCGGATATTGTCTGATAGGAAGACACGCCATAAGACTTGGCGTTCCCTCTAAAGACTTCTGCAGAAGTTGCTTAGATGAGGAGGAGGAGGAGACAATCCCACACCTCCTCTGCTCATGTCCTGCACTCTCTTCTAAAAGAAAGAGGCATCTAGGAAAATATTTTCTTGATGATCCAAGCGATCTGGCGCACACAGATCCCCTGCATCTCCTTCGCTTTATTGTAAGCTCCAAATGGTTTTGTTAAGCGAGGTACTCCCTCGCATAATTTCTATGGTATCACAATGGACCTAATATTGGTCTAAGTGTGTCGGGTGCATTCCTGACAGCCATTGTAACCTAACCTAACCTTGACCTGATACCACGCAACTCGCTTTTCTTTAAACTGTCTTTTTTGGGGTTTTCAACTAAGATTACAGAAATCATACAATGGCTTTATAAGAATACAACTTGTCAGGTATGGGACGGAATTTTTATCTCGGACTCATTTGAAGTTAATGAGGGTGTAAAACAAGGTTTACTCAGCCCAATGTTATTTAGCCTCTATTTGAATGACTTGCACTCACAATTACCTCTAGGTGTTAGTATTGCAGATTCATTCGTGAAAGTTCTTCTTTATGCAGATGATTTCGTTGTCATGTCTGACTGTTCAACCGAACGCCTATTGATGATCGACTCTTTATTCGATTACTGCTCGTTATGGGGGTTAAAATTTAATCTCAGTAAATCAAAAATTTCAGAGTTCAGAGCTGGAGATATGGCGCCAATCAGATTCAGGTTGTAAATGATTACAAATATCTAGGAATAACCTTAAACTATAATCTCTCGTTTACTAAACACTTGGATTCAAAACTCTGCATATCGAAATGTGCTATCAACTCTACATGTATATACTAAGTATATTCATCATCCTAACATTAACTTTACCAACAAACTCAAAATATTTCTATTATGCTCTACGGTGCTCAGGTGTGGGGATCAAAAAGCTATGACCAAGTTGAAAAACTTTTCAGATTTTTTATGAAAAAGATAATAACAATAACACTCCGAATTACATGCTACATTTAGAAACAGACTTAAGAACTCAGTATCTCCGTACACTTTACCTGCACTTTGAGTACATAAATAAAGTACTGGAGTACCCTGAAAGAAGATTACCCCGTAAACTTGCTCGGGAGACGTTAGCTCAAAAAACGTTTTGGGTATTAGACTGGGAAAACCTATGTCAAATGCTTAATATTGATATTGACCTATCGATAATCTCTTTCAAGAGTCTTTACAAAAAACATATTGTTAGTACTAGACACTCAAGAGCATGAAAATCACATTTCCGATGCCAGAAGGTCCCAGTTTCACGATGTTTATCCATATTTAAGTTATAATATAAGACCTTACTTCTTAGGCCATAACATTAATGCAAAAGCATTCAAAAAAGATACAGTTGGTATTTGTACAGTTTGTAACTTAGATGAAACAGAAAATACTTATCACCTTATAGGCAGACGCCCAATTTATAAAAATACAAGATTGCAATATTTTGGAAGTGAGATACTCAGCCTTATTATGAGTTTCACGTGAACAGCTTTTCGCCCGGAACATTTTTATTTGCCCGGAATTTTAAAAGCTATATATGAGTTTCCCTGAACAAAATTCCACTTGGAATCAGAACGTTCACTTCAAAAAAAAATACCACGTTCAGTTGGATCCAATTTCCCGTCATTGCTCTCAATGTTTTCACATTTCACGGGGAAAATAGCTCATAATAAGAGAATTTTTGTGAATATGGAAAATTTTTCCCCCGAAACTCATAAGGGAAAAGTGAAATGGGATCTTTTTCGAGGGGAATTATTTCACGTGAAACTCATAATAAAGCTGACTGTATACAGCTATGGACAAAGAAATAGCAGACTCATTCATTTTCTTATGAAAACTGCATTTATTTTTTCCTTTTGAACTTAAATATTTTATTTCCTATTTTATAACATGTTCAATTTTTAAAATATATTTTTTGCAGTGATGATCAAATTTCTTGTGGACAAGAAAATAGTACACTTACCTATAATCCTAAAAAAAATTATTTTTAGGGAAAATGTTTATTTTTCCATAAATTTTGGTATTACCAAGTTAGTTCTTAGTTGGTTGACCACGATTTTTTAAAGTTGCTTGGCACCTCCTTGGTAAGCTTTCAACTAACGCCTGGCATCTACTTTGCGGGATAGAGTACCAAGCTTCTTTGATTCCGGCCCAAAGATCGTTTGAATTTTTAAATTTTGTCTGCCCAATTTCGACTTTAACATCATTCCATAAGTGTTCTATGGGATTAAGATCGGGACTTTGAGCTGGACAGGTTAGGACATCGATTTGTTCATCCACAAGCCAAGCTTTTATTATATTTGATGCGTGTTTGGGGTCATTGTCATGCATGAATATCCACTTAATTGGCATGAACTCAAAGGAATATGGTTAAATTGTATTCTTCAGTATAGCAAGATAAGCGAATTTATCCATTTTGACATCAATCCTCACCAATGGTCCCATCCCATGCCAGGAAAACGCACACAGACTATTAAATTTCCCCACTCCATGTTTCACCGTCTTTAAAGTATACTTAGGATTGTACGCTTCGCACTTAGGACGATGCAAAAATTGCGGTACTTTTTAGGCTTGATAGACTGCATTTGTTTATCAAATCTACATATCCGAAGAAAAAGAAACATCACAACAATTTCACATAACGGAAATTTTGAATTTATGATTTTTCTTAATAGTGTGCTATTTCTTTGTCCATAGCTGTATCTATTGAGGAGTTATATGCTCAGTTAAATGGAAACAACTTCTCTTCCCTGTACAATTACTAAGCAGCTTGTCTTAAATACATACAGAAAGTTAATAGTGATTTTTTTTTTAAATAAAATCAAAATTACTTAGGTAAAACTAAATGTAAATATTATTCATGTAAATTTTTGTAAATATGTATTTACACTCAAAAAACAAAAAGTATTAATCAATAATAAACTTTTGATGTACTTGAATAACTTTGTAAATTGCTATATCAATCTGACAGACACCAAATAAAATGTTATGTCATAAGTAAAATTTATTCTATTTATAGAAAATTATTATTGTTATCTATTTATAGAAATTAATATGTAAATACAATAATTGTGATAAATAAAAATCTTTTTTATAATCTATAAATAAATCTTAAACGAATTTTCAAATCGGCAATTTGACTTTGTTAATTCAAAACATAATTTTTTCTGCTTCAGATGAATAGAGTCAGAAGTCAATTAGTTAGTCTCAATGAAATACGTTACGATGAAATAAGTTTATTGTTGCAATAAAATCGCAGCATTTGAGTTTCAAAGAGAGCGAAGATGGTTCGAACAGAAAGATCCATTAGTGGCATACGAAAGAATGATTGTTGGGATAGCCCCAATTCTAGTGACAAAAATAATAGTTAACGTTGGTATTAGAGCGAGCGTTTTTATTTCAGCTTTGAGGCTCATATTCAAAAGTGAAGAATATAAAATATTACAATGAATTCTTTGTTAAATCGACTAAGATAACAAAATCTTTAAAAGAAATGTAGATCGAGTAATGTCCAAAGGAGGAACCGTTCTACCGATCTCAACCAATAGTTTGAATATTGGTATACCAATCGCTTGTAAATTTATGCTAAAGCAAGAGGCAATGGATAGAACAAATTATAGGTGAAACAATATCACCAAGTGTGTGGCAACAAAACAGATATGGCCAGGACTAGATCCAAAACGCACACGACATTTGTTATCCATAACCAGATTACACGTTAGCTCCGTATTCAATGTCATCAACGGACATTGTCTGATAGGAAGACACGCCATAAGACTCGGCGTTTCCTCTAATGACTTCTGAAGAAGTTGCTTAGATGAGGAGGAGGAGGAGACAATCCCACACCTCCTCTGCTCATGTCCTTTAAAAGAAAACGGCATCTAGGAAAATATTTTCTTGATGATTTGAACTGGCGAACACAGATCCCCTGCATCTCCTTCGCTTTATTAAAAGCTCCAAATGAGTTTGTTAAGTGAGGTACACCCTCGCATAATTTCTATGGTATCACAATGGACCTAATATTGGTCTAAGTGTGTCAGTTGTTTTCCTGACAGCCATTTAAACCTAACCTAACCTAATGTCCAAAACCTAAAATCCTTATGCGTTTTTTAAGAAAGGTACTATGGTTTTTGGAGCATTATCATTGTCGAAGAGATAAAGTTATGGTCAGAGAGAAAGCTTTTTTACATAGAACTGACGATTCATTCTACCCTGTTTTAAAGAATCACTCACCAATACTGAAACAAAATAAAAAATTTACAAAACCTTTACTACTTACAGTGTGTAATATGAATGCCAATGGGATCGCCTTTGAAATCAATTTCAATGTCGAAAAACTTGCCCTAAAAAGAATCAAGATAAACACCAATAGTTTGAAGTTATAAAACCACACTTACATATCTACTAGAGTTATTGTTCTTTAATGTTGTTGCATTGCCCATAGCTTCTAAGAAGACATCGGCGCAAGTTACACATTCTCTCATTTTGGGGTTTCTACATTGCAATATAACTGAACTGGTTGATACATTCCTGTTCCCTTTCAAACCTTCGCCACCATACATTTGATTAAGTCGGTGAGCATCAACCAACGATATTCTCGACGAACTTGTAGCCGAGTTTGGTAAAAGCTCTCTACTTGTGGTACTTTCATTCGAATGCTGCCGAATCAAACTCGAACAACTACCCCTCATTTTGACATCAGCTTTAAGTTTATAAGAAATAGAGCTGCTACTACTGCACGCTTTGTCGTCAATCTCAAAGCTGCGTTGTCGGGTGCATTTGTTATGTCCACACTGTCTACATCCAGTCGCCGGACGAGGAGACGAATCGCAGTTTGGCCCTGAACTATATTTGCCCATTGCAACATTTGTTGATGCATCGCAGACCACTTTGTCAGATTTCTGACGACCCAAAGAAACATCATTGTAGTTGTGTTTGAAACATGATTTTGTTGGAACTGTTGTTGAAATAATTGATATACGATCGGTGCGCTGTGCTGGTGCTTCATCAAAGTTCTCTGTGCTTTTGTGATGTGAAAAATCAAAGTCAACTACTTTTTCTCTCAAATTTTTCTAAAAAAAAAATGGAAGAAAATAACTTAAAAATTGTTTTTCACATAGAAAATATTAAATTAAGTACCCTAGATGAGCGTTCGCTGCTCTCCGCACGCATTTTCAACTTTGATTCTGGTGTTGATGTTACGTGTTGTGTAGCTGGAGACTGCTTTTTTGGAGTTGATATTCGTGAGCTAGGACATGGCACAAAACTACCAGAACAACTACTCGACGTTCGACGTCGAGACATATTTATGTGACATTTTGTTTTGCCCTTTTGAGCCTCTTGGATGTGTGTGAGAAAATTCACAACCATTTTGAAAGATTCCGTTTTTCCTGCACCGCTTTCGCCTTTAGGTATAAAAAGTATTACATTTTTTTGTGTTCTTTGCCCATAAGTTTACTTGCCTAGTAATATAATGCACTGATCTTCACTCTGGTCCGTTAGAGACTGGTAAGCTAAGTTTGCAAGCCCATATCTAAAATTTCAAGTTTATACATAGATATAGGTAATCATTGGGTTCGCAATCATTCCAAAAAAATACTTTCTAGGTCAATCTTTTGAATAGACAAACACCCTGAAGGACAAGAAAAGCGAAAACAATGTTGAAATAAAAAAATTAACTGATTTTAGACAATACACTCTTCTTTGTCGACAAAACAGAGAGAAATAACAATTGTTAGGAAACATTTTCTAGACAGTGTTGCATGTGGAAACCTAATATTCGAAAACGTAATTCAATATTCTTGAGAAAAAATTTTCTTTTCTTTTTTTGTCAACCTTTAAGATTCTAGAAGTGTACAATCCAGCCAACCTAATGAATCACATTAAAATAAAAGATAGGTACCTACTTTAAATAATTGGGGGAAAGCCGTGTAAAGGTATTTAAAAAAAAAATTGACCGATTTATGATGGAGACTATTCTTTACTGAAGGCTCCAAGACTCCCGAAAACACATCATTCGCAGTTACACTAGAAGATGGCTACATAATCAGCATCGGAATCCTTCCTGATTTCGTATCGATTTTTACAGCCGAAGCATTTGGTATCTATCAAGCAGCCTCGAAAGCATCAAAGCTCGATAATAAAACCATAATCTGCTCGGACAGTATGTCTGTACTTCAAGCTATCGCCAACCCAAATAACAGCTCGGAACTAATAACCGAAATAAGATGCCAACTTATTAAAGCCCCAAACAAACTTAAACTAATGTGGGTTCCCGGACATACTGGTATACGCTGGAAAGAAGAAGCAGATTTAGCTGCAAGCTCAACAAAAAATTCTCCCGTACACAAATTCAATATATTTTCGAAACAAGATCTAGTGAACTCGATACAAAACGCTTTAAAAAAGAAGCAACTGAACGACTGGAGCCATTACCACCACTACTATAAGGAACTAAACGCTGAACGTAGTCCACCACGATACCCCTGCTTAGCGAAAACGAAAATAACAAACTTTGTCCGCCTGAGGCTTGGACACACAACTACATCACATGAACACCTTCTCAACAAACAAAGCCCCCCAACATGCAACACCTGTAGTGCTACACTTAGTTTAGAACACTTTCTAAAAAATTGTAAAAATACCAAAAAAACTTTTAACAGCAACAACCAACGAACAATCCATATACGAACTCTTGAAAACTCCCGATCAAAAAAATATAGAACTAGTCTATCATATTATAAGCCAATTGAATTTTAAAACTTAATAAAAATTTCCACTCTGAGCCAATAGCCATCGCAGCTAGGCTCTATATTTTTTAAAATTGTCAATCTACTTTTAAGTACTTGTCAATAAAAATAATAATAATAATAGAAGTGTACAATCCAGCCAACCTAATGAATCACATTTAAATAAAAGATAGGTACCTACTTTAAATAATTGGGGGAAAGCCGTGTAAAGGTATTTAAAAAAAAAATTGACCGAGTCTTTGCTAAGAAAGTGTTTATGAACTTACATGTGCGGAGGCAATTGGAAAATGCCTTTACTCCCGTAAGCTCGAATAATATCTGATGTATGCTCCGATATGTGGCGGTATGGGTTTACTGCAACAACTGACGTCCCAATGTAAGTCTGAACGAATAATAAAATAAATAAAAACATAAAAAAAAAAAACACAAATTAAATGCACTTGAAATCAACTAACGTATATGTGATCTCTTTTGTAACGTTGATGGATATTGTTGATAAAACTATCTTCAGATAGATTTTCCAACAGCACCGAGTCCCATGTACCAATTTCCTGTTCCATTTTGGCGGTTGGAAATTATTTTCTGCCAATGATCGAATATTTTTTTTTTTTGTTTTGCAAAATATGTAAATCCAGCAAAACCACTGAGAAATTAAGAACTCTCAGCTAAAGTAGAACAGACTTATCAGCGATTTATCTCATTCTGCTTCCTTCATTAGCTGGTTTACATGGCAAATTATCGATTTACACGCAAAATTATGTGGAACAGCGTTAGCGATAAGTACATTCATTTACAATTAAAATGCTTATTGAAATATTTAAAAACGAAATTATATAAAATAAAGATTTTGGTTTTTAAAAATTATATTAAAAAGGCATTGTTTGGGAAATAATTTAATATGTATGTATTACTGAACATTGCAAAATTATATTTTTTTATGAAAGGATTATGATTTTTTAGAAAACCATTCAGCAACAGAAAAATCAATCGGATATTTAGTTTTTTCAATTAGAAATCGAATGCATTTTTCTCGAGTTAGTAATTGTGGAAAACAAAATGAAAACTTATTGGGTAAACACCAAAATTTTAGCTAAACTTTGCAATTTTAAAATTTTTCACGGCTGACATTTGGCCATATTTTTTGCTTGCCAATCAGCTGTCAATTGAAAAAGGTTCAGTGAGCTATCCGAAATTATCCGAAAAATATTTATGATGGGTCACAGTACAGGGTGCACGGGATTCCGCAATATATTTTTTTAGTGATAATTTGAAAAGGAATTTTAGATGTTGAATGGAACAACACCCAAAATCTATTTAAGATATTATGTAAAAGAGAGGTGTATGACTCAAAAATTTCAATTTAAATAGTGAAAACAAAGAAAACATTTATCTCTCGTACTTTTTTTGCACAATCACATTTTTTGTTCCAGGAACTGACTGGATTTCGTAATTTCTAAGACGATTATAATCCAATCGTCTATTGTTTTTTTTAGTACTTAGACGATAGTCGTCTTAAATGTCCTGAATCCATAGATTTACTTCATGCTTCAATGATCAAAATCTTTTCTCTGGCAGACATCCAAGTCTATACGACAAGTTTTACGATGTGGTGAACCACTTAAACTTCTGTTTGTTTTGTCACGAAAAAGTTTTTGTCTTTCTTTGACATTAGTATGCATTAAAAGTGATAAGTCAGATTTGTTGCCTAGTCTATTGCATGCTTTAATTTTTATATCAGAACTACAGTGATGTTACCACTGAACACACTCATTAGTAGGAAAAATAAACGACAACAAATACCCGTCAGATGTCAGCTGATGAGTTGCGTGTTGCGTCATTCTAGCAGTTTGTCAAAAAAAAAGTTATAAAACAAGGAATATGTTGAGAACTTTTCTCCAGGTGAACAAAATTTTTTTTTAGTAATGATATAGTATTATTAAATAAACTTTCCATAGTTCGTTCCAAGGAACATTGTCAATGAGTTCAACTCACGGACATTGCACACTACGCCCGTGATGAGTAAAGTACAGGCTGGTCGATATCGCATAACCCCAAAACGCGATAGACCCCTCACATACGAAATGGCAAATGCTCCTCATCACATCGTTCATCGTAAATCGTGGAACTCCTGGAACACATGTAAAAACCTTAATATATAAATCTTGGTAGCTAATAATGTCAATTACTATATTGTAGCTACCATTCTTGACGGGATACGTCCCTCACAAACAGCAGTAGAGGACGTTTTTATACGAAAATTTGTGATTGGAACATGGCACGCTCTTGTCTGCTCTGAGGTTATTATCAAAAGACAGTACAATCATATCCGCATAGCTGCAATTGTCCGCCAAGGCATTACAGCCAGAAAAATGTATTTCCTTATCGGTTACACTGAAGAGATGCTTTCCAACTGGATGCAATGCCCTGTCACCCTTGAACTACAGACCGTAGCGGACAGGAGAGATGTTGTATTCAAATATATTTAAATGGAATAAAACAAATGTTTGTAAATGTAATCAATTAATGTATTGTTATTTCGTTATGGATCGTGTTACAAGATTTCCAAGATTTTATAGCTTTATTGAGAACACTAGAAACATCTTGATCTTTTGCTTTCTCTATGGATTTCCTCATTGCATCCACTGTCTTGCATTGAAATAAGGCAATACGAAATGTCTCCGTTTTCAGCAGCTCCAACAGTATGAAAATAAGAATTTTTTTAGACCCTCCACAGATTTTGTCCCAGACCTTTACCAGAGCCACTTCGTTTATTATTCCTGCAAAACAAATACCATACCATTCCTCAATGATGGTGCTCTTGAAGAACTGATGGTTTTCTAAATGACTGCAAAATATGATTTATAAAGTTCACAATTTTCTTTTGGTAAAATTTACTTGTAAAGAAGATTGTCCTCTCTTTTAAGAATTGACTGTGTTAATTCCTTAAGTTTAGGCAGTTCAGCTTGGATACCTTTTATCAGTTGGAAAAACTCTTTAGCTATCCAATATACTAACACAACATCATTCTCAAACACTTGGAGTAATACCTTTGCTATTTCAACAAAGGGGTTGTCCTCCTATAAACGAAATAGACACGATTATTTTCAGAATCCTAAATTATTATTTGTAATTTGCAAATTCTTACGTTGATGCTAGTATCTGGATGGAGTTTTTTCTTTTCGAGTAACCACATTGCATAAAGAACCCTACACTTTGGAGTTTTTTCATCAATGTATCGCATTATAGTTACAGCCCTAAGCACATCTGCATAGACGGCTCTTCTTTGCTCCATAACATAGTCCCTAGCGTTTTGATGCACAGGCAATGGGAGAATTCCTATCACATTCTGAAAAAGTGATTTGGTATTCTAAAAGATTCAGAAATGTACTAACCTAGTATAATGTTCCAAACAAGACTTCTTTGTGTTGTAGGAACTGTAAAGCTTAGGCAAAACTGTTGAAGTTTCAACCGGGTCAGGGTCTGGTCTTTGAGGAGTATATCTAGGGACTTTTTTTCCTCGACACTATTACAACCAACTTTTTCATAATAGCTGGAACGAAAGTTTCTTTCATCTGTTGCCATTGTTTCTAGGCTGCTTCAAATATAAATCTTATAAGTTTTTATTTTATTTGGAAACGAATTCTGAATTGGTGATTTGTTTACTTCTGTGCTTTGCTGGTCTTTGACGTTTGACGTTACAAAAAAGTAGCCAGATATGTTCGTAGGAAAACTTATCAGGCAACTAAGCACATTTGAGAAATGTCGTGTCATGAATGACGGTGACGGACTAGGGTTCAGTTTGAATAGGGAAAAAGTTGTGAACTCTTGAAGACAGTGACATATTAGGTGCATAATGCTGGGTTTACATGCATCCGCAACTGCGGAAGTGCAGAAAAGTAAAGCGAGACGGATGAAGATTACAAAGCACAAAGGTTAAAAAGAGAGACAAATAGGATTATGGTTGCAGATGAAAAATTATGGTTGCAGATGAACATGTTCATCTGCACCCATAATTTTTCATCTGCAGCCATAACTAGGAAGTTCGTTCCCTCTCTATCAGACAAGTATGAATTTTACATCTTGTGTCTTTTTCCGATTTTCATCTGCACTTGCAGATGAAAATCGGAGAAAGACGCAAGATGTAAAATTCATACTTGTCTGATAGAGAGGGAACGAACTTCCTAGTTATGGTTGCAGATGAAAAATTATGGGTGCAGATGAACATGTTCATCTGCAACCATAATTTTTCATCTGCAACCATAATCCTATTCGTCTCTCTTTTTAACCTTTGTGTTTTGTAATCTTCATCCGTCTCGCTTTACTTTTCTGCACTTTCGCAGTTGCAACTGCATGTAAACCCAGCATAAATGTCGCAAATCAGCACTCCTATAATCACCTCACCAACGCATTTTAGCACTGAACACAAAAACAAATCAATTACTGAGCAGTTTAATGTTTGCAATTTATCACCATTCACATTTTATCATAATGGATAAGGACATTGACTATGAATTAAGAGAGATGTAAGCCAATAAAAGGTTATTTCTGCTTCTTACAGTCATCAGTCAGCTAAATGAGTTAATCGTTTTTTCCAAGTATACTGATTATGTGATTGTTGAGAATCAAAAAAAAAGAACACAACTATTTTATGCACTGCTGGTGAGGTGTAATAGAATTTGGCAAGGATTTTTATTAAAACGAAGGGTTTTCCATCTCAGCAAAAATGATTTTGCTTTTTGGAAGAAGTTCAAAAGCAAACAGATTTTAAAGTTTTTAGAAGTCCATAAAAATTATGTAAGGAAACAGATGCCGTCAACTCATTCGAGCCTCGAAAAAGCTTCTAGCGCCACGATTCTCACATACGCTATACCGACAAAGTGAAAATTGACAAGAGAAGGCAAATCATTAAAAAAAAATTTATAATGCGATGGCAGCAACATTTGTAAAACAAAAATCATTTCAATTTCCTGCTAGCCTGTGTAGTTTAGTTAAAATGCCAAAAATTAGTACGATTTTAATTATATTTATCCATTCGCTATGCCTTTGGCATATTGATGCCAGAACTAGTGATTCGGAAGAATACATGAAGCGAGAACATTCCTTAATTCGTCCATTCCAAGGTGGGTACAATTAGTTTTCTCCATTGCAATTATGTGGCCATATATATCAATTCCCAATCAAACTATAGGATCGGGAATGAATCTACCGTATTGGGACTTTCTTGGCCACACTATGGTCTTAAACAATTTTATCAGACTCACAGCAGACATGCAATCTCGAAGCGGAGCGATATGGAACTTTGCAGTAAGTTGTCATATAGCATAAAATTTGGTATTGTATGAATAAAATTATTTAATTATTTAGCCCTGCATGTCAAAGAACTGGGAAGTTCAGGTTATGTTCAAAGTTCATGGCAAAGGTACTGAGCTTTTTGGCGATGGGTTTGCTATCTGGTATGCCAAGGAACGAATGGTGTCTGGAGAAGTTTTTGGTAGTAAGAACTTGTTCTCTGGTTTGGCTATTATCATGGATACGTATAGCAACCACAATGGACCACACAATGTAAGTAGGAGCACTTATACTCTCGTTTAAGAAGGGTTGTTTCGTATTTGAAGTTTGTTTCCTATGTGGCATTCATGAATTGCACAGAGATAACAGCTATCTTTTATCTTTTAACTAGAAGCGTCACACCTTTTCATTAGTTGTTAATGTAGAAGTACAGTTTATGCTAGACAAAGGCTACGGCAAAAGATTTTCAATAGTTGTATGATTTTGAAAACATATTTGACAGTAAAAGAGGCAACATTTTTAAGTCTTTCCAATACAATCTTTCTTTACTCAAGCTCCTCCTCGTTTTACCAACAAAACATTTATTTAAACAGACATGAACTGATTCGCTACATTGTAGTGTGTTACTAGTTAAGGTCTTCCAAGGATCTTTTTTTTGTTAGGGTATTTTAGGTTGCACTTAAATGAATTTTAAAAATTCTAAAGAGATGTTGACATTTTGTTAGGTGTTAGCCAACTTCGCACCTCGATGATGAACAAAATGAGTAAAACTAATATACCTAATCAACTTTTCCAGCATAACCATCCTTATTTGAGTGCAATGGTGAATAACGGTTCTCTTAGCTACGACCATGATCGCGATGGAACTCATACTCAACTGGCCGGATGTGAAGTTCGTTTCCGCAACGTTGCTTTTGATACTCAAGTCCGGATACGTTACGAAAATGACATTTTATCTGTTTCAACTGATTTGGAGAACACCAACGAGTGGAAGAGTTGTTTTGTGGTGAAAGACGTCGAATTACCTACCGGTTATTTCTTTGGAATTTCGGCAACCACCGGTGACCTGTCCGATAACCATGACATACATTCTTTTAAATTCTACGACTTGGATACAAATTTTACGGTAAGACTAGACAGAGTTGATAATTTGCAATCAAATGTCACAAAATCCTTGTTTTTATTTTTTAGCCCGCACAAGCAATGGAGCGTACAAAAATCATTCCTAAAGCAGCAACCTTCGAACCGCCACGAGAACATAAAGACGATCCAAAACCAGGAATGTCCAATGCGAAGATATTCTTTATTCTTTTGTTTGGAATGTTGGCTTGCATTGCTATTTGCATATTTGCAATTTCCTATTACAAAGAAAAAAATTCAAGAAAAAGATTTTACTAGAACCTTTATTTAAGTTTGAAAAAGCAAATGATTTCTGTAAATACAAAATGATATAAAAAAAAAGAAGAAGAAAAGACTCGACTAAGACCTAAGTCATTGTAAGTTACCCCAAAGCAGCCTATGGCTTATTGTTAGCATTGAAAGTCTAAAACAAATTGAAGTAAACACTACTCATCACGAATATAAAACGGAAATCACTTATGCGACTTTATATTTTAATAACATTCAAATAAAAAATTAAAATAATAGTATGTATATTAATTTATTTGTGCTACACACAGCAGCAACGAAAAATTACGACAATTTTGTAAAAGCATTGGTCTGCAACTTTGCAAGTGTAAATAAAAATAAACTTGTATGTTTATACAGGTTTTGTGTAATTTTTTAAATGGTTTTTTTCTTTAAATATTTATTCAGCCCCTTCCCAAATCATCAGGTTTGTTCGTTGAAGCCCTGGGGTTGCCCTAGGGTCGCCACAAAGCGTTTTTTAAAAAACCTAAATTTGCCCTGAATGTCAAATTGAGTGTTTTTTGAGCCATAGGTTTGCCATAGGTTTTCCCCAAACTCGCCCTAGCTTTTTGCTGTGGCGATTTGAGGGCTGTCAAATGGCATGTGTTTTTATTTAAATGACAGGGATGTGTGACGATTTGTGGTTTAGCGTTTTTTGAGGACTGAAAAACACAGGTTTTTTTGACAACTCATGGGGTTGTCAGGAAAACCTGGGTCAACCCTGGGGAAAGTTCAACGAACAGACCTATCATAAAGCGAGATCTCGGAAATAAAAAAAATCTGGTAAGCAGACAAAAAATTTTGAATGAGATGCAAAAGTTGCAACATTTTCTTACAAACTTCGACCGTTCGACGTAACCTTCGGAGCCTTTTCTCCGCTACTCATCCTTTTTCGGAAATTCAATTTTGCTTCGAAGTAGTTGTCATCGTAAGAAATGACAAATGCAACAACGTATTGCATTCCCAATACTAAAAACTTTCCGCAGCAAAAACGTATCGGAGTTCGGAGGACGTCGGAGAAATGTTTGTTTTTATCTCTCAAAAATAAAGCCAACAAAAGTACTTAATCGCAAGGCATCACATATAAACGGCAAACGTTGTATTTTGTCGGACAGAAAGTCCGATCGGGCAATGGGAGATCTACCACGAAGCAAATGTCTAATGTGAAATGTGAAATGTCTCCGAATCGTAGAACCTCTCCGACGGATACCTCGATAGGGCCGAATATTTTGGTGCCACAAAACAGTTTTACTTTTCAGTAAATTTGTTTACAAAAATATTTTCATTATTTGAGGTTGGATCGGAGACAGACTGTCGGTTGTAATAATTTCGGAATACCATTGCCAAATAAGAAGGACTTCGTAATATGTTATGCAAGAGATACTTAGGACTTGTTAATAGTTTTATTAAAATTAACAATTTTAGTTTCAAACATTAAATGGGAGGGCTCTACGATGCTTCTTTTTCGACATTCGTAGTCCGAAATTGTTACTACGGGCTTTGTGATATTGGTAATTACTTACAAACAAAAGCACTTTATTTTGGATAGATCATTTAAGGACCTGATGGCCATAGCATTTCCACCTTAAACTTTTGTCGTTTGTATTTTATTGCACTCTATCGTGAGTAAAAACATTTCCCATATTCGAAAAATTAGCAATGATGCTCGAAAGTTTCCAACTGAACTTAAAGCAGTACCGTGATTGAATCTTCAATGCTGTCTCTTGTCGTTGAAGCTTAATATTCCCCCTTTGCCATTATCCAGGAATGGTACCTGCATCCAAGAAACCGAAAAGCGGTCAGTACTTGGTATGTGTGTAAACGATGGAATGACCACTTATTTGAAGTCGCCAAAAACGCTTCTAAATGCTTAGGTTTCTTGAGAAGATGCAGCAACTTCTTCACCCCTTCTGTTCTGGCTACAATTTATAAAGCTTTCATCCGTTCAAAAATGGAGTATAACTTCCATATTTGGTCAGGTACTCCTCAAACATATTTGCGCCTACTTGATAGTGTACAAAATAGAGCGTTAAAATTGATAGGTGATAGTTCTATCTATCTTAATGTAAGCATTAATTAAAAAAAAAAATTATATGTAATTCTACTTGATTTACTTTGCACCAATAGGGAAAAGTCAGAAGCAAGCACAGCAACTTATGATTGTTTATCGCATGAAAACTTTATGAGTGTAAACATTTGTTCTGTTAGAAATTCATTGCGAAAAAAGTTCATGATTCCTCGAAATTAACGCGCGGACTTAACACGTTCTATCCGGCGTTTACGACCGGTAGTCAACGGGAACTGCGCTTATCTGGCAGGGTGCACCACCGGTGGTTTACAAGCATATTGATTTATCTGGAGGCGCGGACCACTGACGGTCCATAAATGTTAAGAACCGTACTGCAAATAGACACAATGCTAAAATAAAATACAATGGGGAATTATAAAATTATTTTTGCTGTAGCCGTTTTCAGCACAAATAAAATTTATTTTTTACTTGTCATCTCGTGCACGCAATTCGTAGAAACGTACATAGATATAATGCGCCGAGTAGAACGTGTTTATTTGTTTTTGTGTTCAGTTGTAATGTACATTGCTGAGCTGATTTTGCTGAAATGTTACGTGCGACAAAAACGCACCTACAGTTGGGTCTTTAACTCAGACGAGATAATCACCCCTATCACATGGCACATCTTTGCAATTTCGAACTATACGAATGTCAAATTAAAATTACTGAAGTTTTTGGCACCAGATGTTGATAACTAATTTAATTAATTTGACCTGTAGCCATAAACAAACAAATTAAAATACCCAATAAAGGTCAAAAACACATACTATAATTTAATTAACAATAACAAATTTCGTGGCAAAACATTCAATACAAGGTCGTCTGTGATGCTTCATAAATTTTTGAATTCGCAGTCCGAAATTGCTAGGGCCTTGCGATATCGGCCAATAAAGATTCGATTTCTTTGAGTGAATTCATTTTGCCAACAATCCGAATTGTGCCAGAAGCCCCCGGGCCGGCAAATATGGAACTTAGCGGTTGAGGTGAGATCAATTCCAAAAAGCCAATGTTTTTTTTGCTGTTGCAATAACGTCGATGTTTTTTTAGCTTTCAAATTGCAGTGTTAGATGTTACTGCCAAGACGCACCAGTACATGTTTTACATATAAAAAACCATTAAAACTTCTATTACAATTATTATATATGTATTTGTATTTTGATTATATTTCAGAGGAACAGACAGAATTTGTTGTTTACTTTAAATGTTATTCTCAATTTAACAATTAGATTTAATGCATCAAACGATTATACAATTTGCTGTTTCTGGGATTACAATTAATTATTTATTATTTCTACAAGAATGGGATTATTATTTGTTGATCTAAGCAATCATCTTAAAAAACATCTCCTTCTACTTACTCTCCACATCAGCTATCTCATGTTTGTTGTGTTCCATGTTTCGATTTCAAAAATACATAAATAAATTACTTACAATAGCTACTCAATGTCTTAAAAATTACATACATATTTCAATAATTTTACCTTTTTGTTTTCAATATTATAAATTTTAAAAACAAAAGGCATTGTACGTAGAATAGAATAATTCAAAAATCATTGAAACTGAAATGATCATTGATCAGTCACCTTCCTTGAAATCTACAATCTAAGAAATCATAAATTTAAACATTATAATTGATTTGCTTTTGTTACCCAACTAAAATTTATCGAGTTTACGAAACACTGTCAATTTTGAAGCTATTGGAGATTGCAAGACAAGGTCAATGGGTACATCACCACCAGACAATCGCTAGCATCAAAATTGAGAGAGTTTCGTAGTATGTACTAACTAAGTTATAAACTAATTAATCAAATGGTGATAAAAAATATGAGCAAAATTAACACGAAATGGTAGGGATAGAATTACAAATAATATGCTTCTCAAGTCTTACAAGTTTTGGTTTCAGAAATCAGTTTTTGCTTCTTTTTTTCAAAAAGAAAACCTAAATACAAATCCATTGCTGTTATACAATATCAAAAGATCTTAACGTTAACATTTGGCTAAGCTTTTTCTTAAATATAATAAATATGGTTTTAGTCAAACTTTAGTCGAAACGTTTCCTTGGTGAAACGGTGACGGGAATTCTCTTCGTTGGAGACATGTGAAGGTGACTAGCACCTCTCGAACCGGTGGCAACTGTAGTTGTAGTCGGTTGTTTTTTGGCTGCCTCTTGGGGACTGTTGTCAAACGTTGAACTACGATTCAGCTTTCCTATTGATTTTGGCTGGGAAGGCGTTTTAGCCGCCAAGGCTGACTGCTTTGTCGATGGCACTGCCGAGGTCTTTGTTGCGGTGCGTTTGGCTTCATCGACCTTCTTCCATATACCCGCTATGCGACTGCTTATTTGATTTATTTTTGTTGCAGTTGTCAAATTCGAATTGCTGCGTGATGGTGGGGTTGTCGATGGAAGGTTTGCCCGCAGCGATTGTATCGACGGCGTTACACGAATAGTCGCGTTACTGTTCGAACGTTGAGGTACCGTTGGTACGCTGGGCGATTTACGCACGCCTGTTAGGCCTTTGCGTTTGTTATCGATGCCTGCTGAAGCTGCTGTGCTGGGTCGGGCGGGCATAGATACTTGTCTCGGAAGCTTCCCAACAACTAAGGGAGCAACTTTTGACAAGGGCGGCTTCAACTTTGTAGCAATCGCCTTTTTCAAAGGTAGCTTAGAAGCACGTGAGGGTGAAACCACAACATCTACAACAGGTACTGGTACATCAGTGATTGTTGGTTCGTCTTGAACAAAAGTTCCCTGGCGTTCAAGTGATGGTGGAGGCGCTAGTTCCGCAACCACATCAGCTTGATTTGCTTTCTTATTCAAAAATGTATTTGAGCCTAAACTCAATTTGGATGGCGCATCTGATTTCTTCAGAACAGTAACACAAGTAGTGCTTGGCGGCTTTAAGTTCTTTTGCTTGATGCTGGTCACGGGCAGTTTTTTCAATTGTGACGTCTTATTGACTGCGATGTTTGTGATATTGCTAATCTGTGCTTTGCTGGGAAATGTTGGGCGTGCCGTCCTGCGATATGGTGATATGTATTGAGGCTTTTTGCGACCACGCACTGCTTTAACTCCTGACTCTGGAGGCGTAAGGCCATCTTCACTGCAGTTCACATCGGTGCCAGAGTCTTTGTCACCCAACTTTACTATACGAGGTCTTATTGCACGCTTCGAATGAGCTTCTTCCTCATTAAAATAATTGTTCTGATAGCACGACTCTGTTTCGGATGTCTGGTCGCATTCCATGCTGTTATAGTCGCTCTCCACCGTTGTTGTGGATGGAGCAATGACAATTGTTTGCATCGAACAGCCTTCCCGTACAAACTCCATGGAGCTGTTGTCACCAATCAAATCAGAAGATGCTATAAATTTGAATTGCTTTGTCATTGCTTTTATAGAAGACATTTCTTCAGATAAGTCGTCAGTTGATGTAAGACTCCCGTGGTCATGGCTCGCACCAATAGATTGGATCTAAAAATAGATTGGAAATAAAAAAAAAAACTCAAATGGATGAGAACAAAACAAAAACTTACATCACAATTATTTATTTCCTGATCACATGTATAACTTATGGTGCGTGTGCGGTAACGGTCGGGATTGGATGTTCTTTTTTGAATCGAAGACGGACTCTTCTTCTGTAGTTGTCGGTTTTCTTGTGTTGCGTTTTCAGCCACATTTTCAATTTCCTCAATTTCAATTTGCAACACTTCATCGTCCTCCGCATCAAAATCGAGTTCTTGCAACTCTCCGTTGTAGTTCTCATTGAGAGCAAAGTCCGCTGCAATCGTGTAGGTTTTGAAGCGATCTTTAACCAGTTTCCTTTTCTGTTTTGGAGTAAGTGCTCTTTTCACACCGTTCACGTTACGATATTTTCTTGGAGTTGACTCGGCCGAACTAAAATCCGACTGTTGTGGGGTTTCATTCGAATCATAGTCGTCTCTGGGGAGAACTTCTGAGCAGCTATGCAGAGTTACGGTATTGTCATCAAAGTCACATGCTGTTTCATAGTTACTCATCGTTGTGTTGTTTAGACTTTGATCGACAATCTCCGACTGAATGCTAGCCACACTTATCATTGAATCTAAAAGTTCATCCATTAGCGATGGCGGTTTTATGTTCTCCAGATTACAGCTCGAGTTGACACTCTCCATGCTGCCATTCAATGCTGTAGGAAGTTGGCCAAGCGCTCTTCTTGCCACAATGCCTGGCGGTAAGGATTTTTTCCTTAAGCGCGACAACTGTGGGCTTAGTGGAACTTCAAAGCATCCGGACATACTCAGCGATTCCATGCATGAAGGTGGACGAATATTATCCAAGTCCAGACTATGAGTACTTTGAGTCATGTCTTGCAGCAAATTGTCCGCTAACCTATTGGCCTCGAATGCGATAATTGTTGAGTTGGTCATGATTGAGGGAATTCCAAATCCCGATGATAAGTATGTGTTTGCAGAGGATACTTGTAATGGAACGCGTTTCACTTCTCCACCCACCTGGAATTTAATGCCCTCACTTGATAGTTCATGGCACTGCTCGTTCTCTGAAACGATGGCTGCTATCTCGTCGTTTACCAAAGTGTCAGTTTCGGTTTCCAAAGAGTTTGGTTGGGATGTTCCGACTTCCTCCACAGTATTCATAGTCTGCATTGACAGTGACTCGAAGGGTTGGATTTCGTTCGTGGGAGTTATCTCCGCAAAGTCGTACATTTCGTCCTTGATTCGGAACGATAAGTGGTCAATTGCCCTTGAAGTCTGATCGTCATCGTCATCATCTTGCAGGGATGCTATCATTGGTGCAGATATACTTACACTTGGGAATGATACATCATTGGGACACGTGTCCTCACTCCAGGTGTTATTTGAGGTTGTGTTGGTGTTGCTATTGTATTTGTTGTTACCAGCAGCGCCGTCTGTTAAGTCGCTATTATCAGCTGCACGTAAGTATTCTGCTGTAGACACAAAGTCCTGTGTTAGTCGTTCCACAGATTTAAGCATGAGATCCGGATCCTTATGCTTATTGGTAACAATAGGGGTAACCACTTGCTGGTGGTGGCTTGAATTCTCCATGTCAAACGAAGCAGATTGTGAGTCTTGAAATGAGTCCTGACTGCTAATCATTTCTGGGCCGGGATACTCATCTGTCCATGTAGTATTCAAACTACCTAATAATGTAGATTCTACAACGCCGCTTTCCACACTGCTCATGCTAGACCCAATTGTCGTTGGGCGGTTGTTGTCGCGGATTGAGGCAAACTCCTGCGTTGCCGTCCATTGCTGTTGATGAAGATTTTCTTGATCTTTTGTGCCGTCTGGATACTCTTTCATCCCTACGTCTGGAGCTGTGTTGGGGGCACTTTGAGATATAGTAACTTCCCGATGTTGAGACTGTTCCAACGCAGCTGCAGACGTAGTTTCCCCGTTTTTTGGAGTCTTCTGTGTCATCGTCGGCACCATAGTAGTCGGAATCAATGCTGATGCAGGCGACTGCAAGTGAGGTGTTGAGAAATTTGCCAAATACTGTGGATGGTGTAAATCGTTAGAGCGTCTTTGGTTAAACATAGCCTCAACTGAGGAAAGCGTTTGTTTTTTGTGTCTAGCTGGGGGTTTTATTTGATTGCAACCGGCAGTTTTTGCCATTCCAGTGCTAATGCATTCTTGCAAAAGTTGTTCATCTTTCCGTTCACGATCTCTTTGACGTTCCCGATCTAATCGTAATGGAGTCTTTGGATTAGGCGCCCGCGGTATACTAGAATGCTGCGATAACTTTGGCGTTATGTTCAAATTCGGATTCGATGTGGAAGAACGTCCTTGATGGTGCAACTTATCAGTGTCATTGCGCGTTTTCTTATTCATACCTGTGCGAATACATTGTTCGAATAGTGACTTCGATTGGTTATCATTTGAATCACTAGAATCAACTGAACTTATTGATTCATTTCCATCCTTTTGATTGTTCGAAGGAACATGATGACTTCCAGCTAATCTTGACGATGTAGGAATGGGTTGAGATGAGGATAAAGGACGATTGTTTGAAGAACTAAAACCAAGATTTGATTTTGGCCTATTACATCCAGCTGCAATAGTCTGAAATGGAAGAACAGAAAGCAAAATAGTTATCAAAACATTAATGAAGAGCTTATAAGAATCCCTCGGATTTACCTGACTCAGTAAGTTCGTATCGTCTTCCGATTCTATGGATAGTGAACTCAAAGAATCGTCAGCAACATTTGATGCATGTTGATGTTGCATCTGAGGCTGTTGCATTTTCTTTTGCTCGTTGATATCGTCTGCTTGGTATTCACTACCTTTTGATGGTAATCTGCAAAAAAAAAAAATTTAATTTAATCAAAGTATGTACTCAAATTATTAAGACACTTTAATCGAAGTTGTTGTTATCAAGCAAAAGGCACCAAATAGCTTTATCATTTATTTATTCTTTTTTTATATGCAAAGGAAATCAGCCGTAGTTTTTTTATCGGGGAAACGTTATATTCTATTTATTAAAAATGGGGCAAGTTTGTTTGAAAACATTCTATTTTTTGTACTGGATTCATTGCAGCATTCTTCCTAGATATATGTCTTATATTGCAATGTCTGATTCTTCAAGAAAAGCAATTAATAAAGATGAAATTATTTAAAAAATATGGAAGTTTTGTAGCATATATGTGTAATATACCCCTACCCGATTATTTGGACTCTTTAAAACTTTATCAGGCAAAATGAGTGCAGTGTCTAACTACTCTAGTTCAGTTCTAACATTTAAACGACAAAGAATTTGCTTTGGATTTAATTTTTAACACAAATAAAAAAAGCATATAGGTACTTTTAGTGGCAGGTTAAACATATATCCACTACTAAGACTTAAAACCCAATGTGAAATGTTAATAAAAAAATCTAGATAAATAAAGAACAAAGAAGCTCAGATATTTTTGAGGAACCAAAGGATATGTACATATTCTTAATACTAAATTCTACCCTTAAAGGAGTAAAAAAAAAAAAATCAAATGTACAAGCGATAATGTTCTATTAGGTATGCACTTAAATGCAGATATTTTTAAAAACTCACTTCTTCATCAAAGCGGGACCAACAATGCTTGACCCAACGGTCAGATTTGACAGGCCCGATATCATTGAGAAATTACATGGACTGTCCTCTACTAAGTACTTGTTCATCTCATCATTTATGGGAGGTACAAAGTTATGCATAGAAAGTCCACCTCTTCGCAGCATAGCTATAGGATCGTTAGCTATGTTTTCTACTTTTCTTCGTGGTGGTGCACCTTTCCTGTTCGTTAGTAGTTGACATGTACTTTTGTCTGCTTTTGCCTCTGCAATCGGTCCAATATCTTTTGATGCGTTAACAGGTTTTTGCATTCCATCTCGAATGCATTGCTCTAGGAGATCAAGACCTCCTGCTTCTGAAGCATTTGAGCTTACATCATCGGAAAGATTTCCTGCAATATCACGTTCGTTTTTATTGCTATTTGGATTTGTGAGAATGGAAATTGTGGATAGGTCTGTATTGCTGCCCACTTTAGAAAGAAGCGCTGGTGTGTCTTCAGTGTAATATTGCTTTGTTGAGTCCCCAGCTGGAGGAGAAGATATAATTGCACCTTCTTTGTGTGTGTCAGCCTCTTTTCGGTCGCGATTCATTCCAATGTTGATGCAAGTTGCTAGAAGGTAGTCATCATTTGTCTCCTCTTCGCCTTCAGACAGTGCAATGTCACCCAGCTTTCTTGACACGTCATCGATTTTTTGACTAATCCCATTTTCTTGTGAATTTTCTGCAATTGTAACCTTGTCCGATGGCTGTTCGTCATCAAGACTTAAATTACTTAGACTAGTGGCACATGAGAATTGAGCGGGAGTATTCTCGACTTGGAATGTATTGAGATCATCTTCGAATACGCTGCGTAGACGAGGTGGTGGGGGATTTGAGTTTTTCGAACTACTGCTTACTACAGTAGCCAATCCGGTCGAGAATGGCAACTGTGTGTTACTGTTTCGCCGTGGCGAATGCGGCATACTTTGTGTTGGCGAATCAGGAATATCCGATGGCGAGATGACACCGCTCGCTAAACGACTGAAGTCACTCACTACGGAACTTTTGTCATCGGCAACTATAGCTCCAACTTCTTCCTCTTCTGCCAGAGAATCCATTGAACTGTGACGTGAGAACATTAACGGCGTCTCCTGGGCAGAATTATAATTGTTTTTAGATATTACTGCATTGGATCCTAATTCGTGAGCAATTTGAGTGGCAACTGGTTTCTCATCTTTCACGTCCACGTCATTTGGGGGTACATCCGCAGCTGGTGTTTGTAATTTTTCGGTTTTCTCTTTTGAGATGTCGGTTTTGTCGTCGGGCTTTGTTTTTATCAAAGCAGATCCACTTGCAGTTTGGGCATTTTGTGGAGATTCGTCCAGGCTGCTCAAGGACTCGTAGCGACTAAAATATCCAGGTGTACCCTCTTCACAATAGTTAATAGGCTTCTCTGGAGTATATGAACCACAGCCATAAATTACATTACTTGGTGGAAGCGCGGAAGCCTGCGGTTTGATGCGAGTTATGTTTTCTTCTAGCTTAGGATTACGCAAATCACTCACTGAAGCAGCGTTTGAAATAACGTAAGGAGTATCCTCTGTTTGGTAGCACTTTACACTGTCTTCGAGAATTAAAATGATTTCACTTCCATTGTTCATTCGAGTCTTTTCTTCAATGTCCGATTCAACCTGGTTTTCTGCATATCGCAGACTAAAATCTGTCGGTTGATCCAAGTCCGTCTCCTGGTAGCTGGAATAATTTCGAGCAGTTTTAAGACCTTTAGAATTATGACTTGTCTTAGTGACAGAGTCCGTCAGGGATTTATTTGATTTTGAATTCGCACTCTCTGAATACTTCGCAGAGTAATCGATAGGTTGTTCAGTTTCATTTTCAACGTCGAATGCTGCTGTCTTTACAACGAACTCGATATTCCTATCTGGCGGTATTTTTCCGCGTCCTATTGCTGAATTGTTACGCATCATTTCGTACGCTGAGTCTGACTTAGCAGAAAAAATAGAATCTCGACTTTCACTTTTCGAGACTACAGCCGATCGTGTTAAGCGAACCGGAGGCGGTGGAAACTTACGCGGATCAGTCAATGGTGTAAAATCGTTTCTTTCTTTTGGTGGTGTTACCACATCAATATTCTCACACGTTTCGGAAAGATTTTGATGGACAAGCTCCTGTTCGAGGGCTTTTTGCTTCCGAGCTGTCAATGTGGGCAATTCTTTCAAGCCCATCGAGCGAGCAATGGGATCCATATTGCTATGATTAAGTATACTTGGCCGAAAGTTTTGAAGATTTTTGAGTGCAGCTGAACTGCCTTCTGATATCAATTTGTGCTTCGAGTGAATTAAAGATCGCAGCATCGGTACTGCGCCGTTATCCCAAAGGAATTTCTGATCCTCGGCTGAGCGAGCGGATAGATTCCACAATGTTCCACATGCGTTGCTTACAACAGTCAGGCTCTCCGACTTCAATTGTTGCAGCAGAATTGCAAGACAATTGCGTTCACGTAAAATTTTCCTGTAGTCTTCACGAACAGCTATATGACTAGATACGTTACGCAGTATCCCACCTGCGTTTTCAATAATTTTAAGCGTCTTGCTCGGACCTTCATAGGTTAGCATGTCGACTAGAAATGCCAGTGCCCCTGGAACGGCGCAAAATTCGGCTTTATTTGTACTGCAATGCGCTGAAAGATTCCACAGGGCAGACAAAATTGCTTTCAATGTGTTCTCGTTTTTGTTTATCATGGCAGCCTTTGCAAGCGCAGTCACTGTACCGATTTCATTGAGCACAGCTTTCATGTTACTGTCTACGCGCCAAGATAGATTTCTCAACACGCTTGCAGTTACCTATGAAAAGAAAGAACATAATCAAAAGATGTACACATTTGGCACACACAATTAGTTACTTACTTGCAAAAGATCATCTGGTGCTGAATCTAGTTGAGCAACAAGAGCTTCCATAAACTCCTTATTCCCACACAAAAGTGTCTTGTTATTTTCATCTCCGAAAGTTAAGTTTGTAAGAGCCATGAGGGCATATCGTCTCAGAGAGTTACAACACTCGTCTTCTGACTTTGGCCCGTGAACAGCATGATCCAAGTGTACCAGACCGGCTATAGCTTGCAAAGCACCCAGTTGGCACATGGCATGCCTGTGCTCTTCGTCAAAGCTGACTTTCATTAGACTTGATATCGCCGCCAATGGATGACGGTCGGAGTCGTCAGCAATTGCTTCTCCTCCACTCTGGAGCAGAGTTTTTAAAAAGTTGCAATACTCCAAAATTTGCTCGATTAGCCTCAAGACTTTCGCCTCTCTTCGGCCAACCTTGTCATCTGGGTGGCTGTGAACAACATTGTGCAGTGCCATACCAGCGTATTTACGAACTCCATCATTTGCGTCCGAGTGCATCATCTGCACCAGAAGTGGAATGCATCCAGACTTCCGCAATGCGGCACAAGTCTCGCTAGTACGTGAAAGCTCCAAAAACTTCTTTGAAACATCAACTGAGTCGTGAGATCCGAGCATTGAGGCCAATGAATAAACACACTCAGCCTTGGGTAGACCAGAATATTGTCTTCCATCTGTATGCTCCTCTGTGGCCCAAGCCAAACTGTTCTCAATTGGTGGCAAAACGAGATCACTCTCTATAAATCTTGACAGAGTGTAACTCGGTTCTTTGTATTTACGAGAAGAACATCTTGAGTCTCTTTCTCTGTCTAAAGAATGCTTGCGGCCACTAGATCCAGAAGTTGACCTTTGAAAATCGTTTTGTCTTTCGAAGTTCCTATCCAAACTTCGGTGTTCACGCATGTCTTTCTCGAGCATATAATCAGGCGGAATGGGGTTCTCATCAAGAAAATGTTTTTTCTTACCAAACGCACCACTCGAACTACTTCCCAAGCTTCTCATAATCAGAGTGTTGTCATCTTGAGTGAACTCCTTTTTAGTATAACCACTTGCAGCCAACTCATAGTCACTTATCTCTCCATCACGTTCATACTTTTTGTCGAGTTTTAAAATCTCACCCAAACCTGAACTTGTGGGTGAAGTGATTTTTGGTTCTTCTTCTTCTTCAAATCCTGGTGGAGCAACAGCATCGTAATCCAAAAAATGCCTTTTCTGAGGAGCAACATCATCTAGCCCTTCCAAGTCCGTGTGATCAATAAAAATATCGTCAAGATCTTGATTCGATGACGCTGATGAGTCCGATCGTGTTAGATCTTTTTGTAGAGACGACATGGTGTCCCTTATTATTTTTTTTTTTCTTTTATCTCTAGCACTCAATATGTCATCTTAACGCGCTAAAAATATACAAAAAAAATATATAATTTCGGTTAAGTTGGACTGTTTCGTTGTTGTGTTTGCCTATGTAAAGTGATCCGTTCTGATTTATGTACAAATTTTTATGTGAAGCGCTATTATTTTTTGCTTTCGTTTAGGCATGGCATAGTCAATAAATTTATCATAAAAGTGAACGTAAAATAAATTAAAAGGAATTTTTTTGGTTTTGCTGATGCTGCTTTCCAGATTGATGTGTGTTGCGCAAAGAAAAAAAAATAACTTCGTAAAAGTAAATCAAATTTTTTTTGTAATAAGTGTACATATTTGTTTTGCGAAAGAAGAAAAAAACTATCACATAAAACAAACCGAAAGTTTGTATGTCAACGCGGCATTGTATAGGGAAATCAGCAATTCAACAAGTCTTAGGTTAAATATAGTTGTGTTAATCATAGAAGAGCAAAAAACTTTGTGAAAACCTGCCGTGATTTATTTTATGTCATTATTTCATTTTTTCCACAGCAACAATTAAGTTTAAAATTGTCACAGTAAAAAGATCAGTTCTAAAATGAATCACACTTCAAATTTGGAGATAGAAGTTTGCATTTGCTTTTGGCTTGAAGAGACATTAAGGAATAAACCCAACGCGTTAAGATGATTACTATTAGCATAAGAAATTAGGCATGCATATACTTAAGAACAGATTTGTTCTTTCTTAAAGATGCAACATTCCTTATAAGGAAGAAATATACACAAATTAAGCAGCCATGAGTCTTGGCTAAGATCTAAGTGAATAGACAATACCAAAAGATGAGAATTTGACAACTTTGTTTGTGATAACGTGGTATGCAGAGATCAGATTTTTAGTATCAGGCTTTGGAGTAGTAGATGTTCAGTACTAGAAATAAATATTTTCTACTAGCTGTGCCCGCGACTTCGTCCGCGTGGAATATTGACTTTCAGCAGCATTTTTAACTTTTTAGGAAATAAAACTTCTAGCCTTAAAAATGGCGGTATTTCCAAAAAAACATTCAACCCCTATTTCAACACCTTGTAGCCCTGTTAAAAATACTTTTGAGACCGTAGTTTTTGAATTCCCATTTCCGTTCCCGTGGGAATATAAGGATAGATATATAGCCTTTATCCTTCCGCATGTTCTAGACCATCTCTGTAGCTAATTTAATAAAATCTGTTTAGCAGTTTGAACGGGAGACATACGAAAAACATACCGACATAGCTACATTCGCATTTTCAATATTAGTAAAGACTCCCATTCCCGTGGGAATATGGTGACCGTTTTCGTAGGAATATGTGGATAAGTTAAAGTTAATGTTACTCCGGGATTATGGAGCATTTCAACGGTGGAAGAATTTTTGAAATCGTTGCTGTAGTGTAAAAGTGCCCGTATACGTTCCTGCTCCCGTGGGAATATCGGGAAAAAATATATAGTCTATGTCTTTCCTCAGGTTCTGAACAATTTTTGTTTAAATTTCATTTAAATCGGTTTATTAGTTTTGGGCGGGAGATGGTAACATAGAACGACGGACAGACAGAGCTCCTTTCACACTTATTATATTAGTAAGGACTCCCGTTCCCGTAGGAATATGTGTATGAATTAAAGTTAATGTTACACAGGGATAGTGTAGCATTCTTACGGTGGAAGAATTTTTGAAATCGGTGTTGTATATAGGGCGCCGTAGGAATATGGGGATGAATTAGTTTTTATAATACTCGGGGATAGTGTAGCATTCTAACGGTGAAAGAATTTTTGAAATCGGTGCTGTAGTGTCAAAGTTCCCGTATACCTTCCTGCTCCCGTGGGAATATAGGGAACCGTTGGAATATGGGGATGAATTAGTTTTTATGTTACTCGGGGATAGTGTGGCATTCTAAGGGTGAAAGAATTTTTGAAATCGGTGCTGTAGTGTCAAAGTTCCCGTATACGTTCCTGCTCCCGTGGGAATATAGGGAACAGTAGGAATATGGGGATGAATTAGTTTTTATGTTACTCGGGGATAGTGTAGCATTCTAAGGGTGAAAGAATTTTTGAAATCGGTGCTGTAGTGTCAAAGTTCCCGTATACCTTCCTGCTCCCGTGGGAATATAGGGAACCGTAGGAATAAGGGAACGAATTTGTTTTTATGTTACTCGGGGATAATGAAGCTTTCTAACAGTGGAAACATTTTTGAAATCGGTGTGGTAGTTTCTAAGTTCCCGTATACGTTCCCGTTCCCGTGGGAATTTAGGGATAAATTGTAGCCTATGTGTTATTCTGATGTATAAGCTATATTATTGGAAAGTTTAAGTAAAATCCATTCAGTAGTTTTTGCCTGAAAGAGGAACAAACATACATCCACACATACAAACTTTCACGTTTATAATATTAGTAGGATATTTACTAACTTTGTTAGTTTTATTTGTCTCGTCATATTTGAAGTTTTTAAAATGCAGCTGCAGTTTAGATAGTGTTGTGCTATTTTTAACCCTCGTCGAAACCATCGGGTCTGGCCAGGCAAATTTTATTTAGAGACTTGTGCTTCTAGGTAGCTTCCTAAAATTTTATTGGCTTTCGATCCATTGTTATGAGAAGTTTGAAAAAGTCCTTTAACAGGTCGAAAAAGGGATATGAAAATATTTCACCTTAGTCGAGACCAATGGCTAAACCCTAAATATTTTGTATGGAAACATACGAAATATCTTTTTTTTTGTTCGAAATGTACAAATCCAGTATGTCAACAACATTCCAAAGTATACTACAGTTGCTTTAGTTGCATTTCTCAATACTCAACGTCATAAAATGTACTGAAAACCAGCTCAAAAACATGTTCAAAATAAAGAAGAAAAAGAAAGGCAAAAAGTTTGTTTTATTCGCTAAAAGTTGTATGTGAGTTTTTTTTGCATGTAGGTATTTCAGAGTATGCCAAAAACGTTTAGTAAGGTAAGGATTGAAATAGGTATCTACATCGTACACATATAATGAGCTTCAATTGTCCATACAAATGCATAAGTACATGAAGGTCTGGCCAGGCACCATTGGTCTCGACTAAGTATATCAGATCGTTGGTCTCGACGAGGGTTAATAAACAGTTTGGGTAATCGTGCATCAATTTAAATTTAAATCGATTTTTGTCTATCAAACATAAATATATGTAAGAGCATTGTAGTAGCAATAGAATCAAGTCAAGCCATACGATCATTTTCATAGACACCCACAAAAGCCATCTCAACCATAATCCCAAACTCTAAAATAGGTTCTTATTCACTGCATAACTATTATGCGTTTTAAGCGTGTAATAGCAAAATCTAATAAATACGGCTGTAAATGTTGCAACAGTGATTTAAGACTGCTAAACACAACGAACGCAGTCACTCTAAAGTTCCAGGAAACTGTGATATAAATAGAAATAAAATGGTGGATAAGCTGCACTCCGAAATATATCATTCGAATACAGTCAAACAAATACTTTAATACTTGCTATTAGAAAGAAAGAACTGGACGAAATCTCAATTTCAGATGGTTCAGGGAGGCACCCAACCTCACAATCCCCATCACTATCGCTCCTTCATATCTATAGCATATCCTCAATTGTTCCGGGGAGATCAATGGATCCTTTGAGATCGCAATAACACATCATCAGTGTATGCGATAACTTTGAAACTTTGAAAGAAGTGGGAGAGGAGTCCTCCTAGCGGTGTGTTTATGTTAACAGTGGTTTTATTACAGAAGTCGAATAAGATTGAATTCATTATCCCGCCTTTTCGCATAAGATTTATCAGCTCAATCAATGAACTGCTCACATTATTAAAGTTCTTTTATGCTATTGTAAATCTAATAAAGAATCTAATCTAATTCGAAGGTAACTGCCGTTTTGGATTGAAATCTTGAAAAAGACACAAATTCTCAAACCAAAAAATATGAAGAAAAAATTCAAACAGAAATCGCCTTTTTAAATTGACGACGTCATTCTTTGTGCAAGTATGTTTATTTAACTTCATATTCCATAAAAAAAAAATTCTTTAGAATCACCCACTGTCATTAAAAATAAAATACTGTCACCAACAATAATTGGTAATATGTTTCTAACTACGACCAAAAATCTTAAGATAACGTAGGGGGTTCTACAAAAGCAATAATTATACAATTAATGAATTCACCATGTATAGAACAAAACAAAAAAACTAAACTATTAATTTATGGCCGAAGTGTGCACAAGAAACTCAATACGACAGTTGTGTCTTCACTCGTTTAGACAGAGAATTTCGTGTAATTTTATGTTTTTAATGTTGTTTGCTTTAATATGTAAATATTGAAGTTCGTATTCATGCGTTTAACTTGGTCAAAGACAATTATTTATTTGTTAGATGGCGCCATGAGCAACTGTTCATTTTTGTAATGTTAAAAGCTCTCTTTAGGGGACTTCAATTTTGAATAGTTCAATTAATTATATACATTAACTAGGTGTGCCAGCGACTTCGTCCGCAAGAATTGACATAACTTTTTTATTTATCAACCGATTGACATGAAATAAAAACTAAATGTTAAGTGAAGCTTACCACAATATATTACTGAAAACCCCATCTATAGATATGATAAGCCGTTTCTGAGATTAGCGTGCACAAACAAACAGACAAACAGACGAAAATTCCAAAAATCATTGTTTTGGGTTCTATTGCGTTAATAAAGGTCTCCCATAATATTTTTTCTCATATATCTTCCATGTACAGACAGCTACCTGTTACGTTTTTATTATTTATGTATTGATGATTTAATATACATTACTGTGGATTTTATGTATGTAGGCATTAACCTTTCCACAGCCTTTTTATATTAGGTCTGTTCGTTGAACTTTCCCCAGGGTTGACACAGGCTTTCTTGACAACCCCATGAGTTGTCAAAAAAACCTGGGTTTTCCAGCCCTCAAAAAACGTCGAACCACAAATCGCCACACATCCCTGTCATTTAAATAAAAGGTCTGTTCGTTGAACTTTCCCCAGGGTTGACCCAGGTTTTCTTGACAACCCTATGAGTTGTCAAAAAAACCTGGGTTTTCCAGTCCTCAAAAAAAACTACACCACAAATCAGGTTTGTTCGTTGAAGCCCTAGGGTCGCCATGGGGTCGCCACAAAGCGTTTTTTGAGCAACCTAAATTCGCACTGAATGTCAAATTGAGTGTTTTTTGAGCCATAGGTTTGCCACAGGTTTTCCCCAAACTCGCCCTAGCTTTTTGCTGTGGCAATTTGAGGGCTGTCAAATGGCATGTGTTTTTAGGTTTGTTCGTTGAAGCCCTAGGGTCACCACAAAGCGTTTTTTGAGAAACCTAAATTCACCCTGAATGTCAAATTGAGTGTTTTTTGAGCCATAGGTTTGCCATAGGTTTTCCCCAAACTCGCCCTAACTTTTTGCTGTGGCGATTTCAGGGCTGTCAAATGGCATGTATTTGTACTTTCGAATAACTTAACAATACTCAAGAAGATCACGACAGATTGCCTTCGAAGACAAGTCACTTTTGCCTTGTATGGCATGGAGACGAGAAGCAAGTTAATAGTCACTTTTTCTTCCAGTGAAGGCCAAGCAAATTTCGCAGAACTCAAACAATTGCAATTAATCAGCATGAACTTAGTAGATTAGCACTATATGTACCTAAGCTGTCAACTCCACTGATAACCGAGGAAAGTCAACAACTTTTTGATGTACAAATGGCGTGAAACATTTAAAATGACTGTTTTTATCTAGAGAGAAGTTATTTCTGCAATGAGATATGTATTAAGTTACAATTGAAAGGGAGACATGAATTCATTGTGCCCTACCCGATTTTTTATTTGGTCCGTAAATAGATTTAACTCGTGCCCATTTACTTGTAAGCGCTCCCATTCATCATCACACGCAAACCACCAAAAGTGATGAGAAAGTTTATAAGAAATCTAAACATAAAACGTACCTACCTACCCAACCCATTCCATCTCCACACTTTTCGAGTTAAAATTAAATTTATATTTTTAAATTGTTACACCATCCTTGCATATCAATAAATTATTCTCATTTCCTTCATTTTTCTCGGGTTCTTCTTATTGTTGGACAAAGATTTTCTTCAGTGGCGATGGCGAGTTTTGTCTGTAGTTCTGTTCACCAAACAAAAATGAAATTTAAGTAGAGTCGCAAAATGTAATAAAAAGAAAACTACGAGCACAACACTATAAATACATATGCTACAATGCCCCGGCAGCAGAACTTTAATTATTTACATACATTTTTTTATTGTACTGCGAGGCGATTGTGTCCAGAATTACAAACAGGAATTCGTGCCGGCCGCTAATGTGATGACGGCCACTGCTCTTCCAACAACAAGGGGCAATGATTCACGTTCACCATAGCGCAGCAAATATTTACTTTTATTAAAATCGTTTCCCGGCTAATTTCGCAAGAATCCAAAGTGTAAACATAACTAGGTACTCGTACCTACTTATTGCTGCGCCATGCAATTGTCAATGTTGTTCTTATTCTTATGTTGTGAACCCAATGAAAATGAATTAGATTATAACACAATAAATTAAATTTATATTGAAAATATTATATACGAGGTTGGTTTTTGGTGGCAAGAGGTGGGTGTGCTGCTTCTGTGTTCTCCTAAAAATAAAGATAAGGTATTCCAAAAAGTTCTCAGCAAATCCAAGGGACTACATTTGGAAGAGGCAATTTAAGGAGAGGAAAAAAAAAAAATATAGAAAACATTTGGGTAGGTATTCATATGTGTATGTATAGTTTGGTACGGTCGGTATAGTGCCACTCAGCACATCCACATCCACATAAAGCAGTAGGCAGTGGGAGGGTGGGAGTGGGACCATACCATTTATTATTGATTTTTCTCATCTTTGCCCTGCAGAAGAATGGACGGTGAAGGCACACCAAAGAGCACATAAAAACCATTTCATCTACAAAGAAAATGCACGATTTTACATAATTGCCTGTTAATTCGAGTAAAGTTCCAACAAATGACCATTTGTTTACAGTTAACTTACTGTTTGTTGCACGATACAATGCAAAAAGAAAAGAAATAGACTCAACATAACAGCATTGCAATTAATTAGGCGTTTACGTCTGAGTAACTTTTTTTTCGGGAGAAATGTTTTTTCATCTTTATTTCTTTTTTTTTTCTTGCTACAATGAGTGGAGATGATTTCAATTGGAAATCTGGAGCACTTACCTTAATCAGAATGGATAATCAATCCAACGAATGTTGTGTTCAATGAGAAAATACACAAATGTGATAGTTTTTATTTAATTCATTGTTTTTCTTATTTGCTATCTTTTTGGTGAGTTAATTAAACTTTACTTTAAGATTATTTCGAGGAGCACACACAAAGTACAACATAACAAGACGACGACAAGAGAAAATCTGAGCGAGAAAATATTTGAAGAAGACACAGAGAACAGAACAGGGTGATAAATCACGACTGAAAAGAGATGAAAGTATAAAATAATAGATCCGTTTCGTTTGTTGTGACAGCAGGTTGTAATAGAGTGCGGGGGCTTTGAGTGTAATAGAATAACTGGCTATTGATCATAGGGTGTTATAGGAGAAAGTTAGTCTTTTGTTTTTACAATAAATTTTAAAAATCCTAAGAACAACGAAGAAGCAATAGGGCTGTTTTTTTTGGGAAGAAGTCCGGTACCTTGTATTGTAAATACATGTAAAGCAAAAACAACAAAAGATACAGGGGATAAAAGGATGAGTAAATCTTACAAGGGATAGACAACCAATCAGCCAGCCATCAAACATAAAAACGCGAACCGTTTTTTTGGATTTACAATACAAGGTACCGGACTTCTTCCCAAAAAAACAACCCTAATGGAGAGTCGCAGTATCCGTTCGGAGAGGAAAATTCTCCGATTTTGTATAATTGGAGAGATAGAGGTTTCTGCTTAGAGGTATTCTTCCGAAAAGCTGTTTGCAATCTTTCTTCCACATTATTTTAACAAACTCGGCGAACTGCGTTCAGAAGTTGGAATCAATTTCTTTATTTGTAAACATTTCTGAGAGGCAGTGTAATTGTTTTTTCGATTTCGTCCGACGCTGCAGGGAGCTTTCCGCTACGAACAGGTACCTCGATAGAGCCGAATAACCACCCTTATTGCGATAGGCGTTTCACTAAAACGCCTAAAAAATGACAGAGTTAAGGCCGCGATAATTTTTGTTTTCATAAAAATATGAGTTCAGCCCTCTATCTGTTCCTCATTGCTCTTACCATTCCCTCAAAAGTTATTTTATTTAAACGGCAATTGTGGCCCAAGAGATAAGTCATCTTATTGGCGTTTTATTAAAACGCCATTATCATACAACTTTCAGACGCTATCGCGAAGGAAAAAGAAGAAGGGTAGACCAAAAAACTCCAGGTACAAACAAATGAAACGAAATATGTATTTGGTTGGCTTCAGACATGCAACAATTCAAAACCAGGAGGTTTGCCGACGCATTCTTAGGTCAATGCGGCGTACCTCATAAACGCATCAATATAGTGAAGCAGTTAATCGCTTTGTCATTACTTAAGATTTAAACAGAAGTCAACGGAGGGCGTCGTTAAACCAGACAAAAGCTGGTATGTATGCTTTTAAAATTAGGGTTTTTAAACCTCCTCTCATGAAGCAACACCCTACTGGATCAAGAACCAACCTTGGATTTTTCTCCTTTGAAAAACAACATATGCGTTGTACCTACACCTGCTTTTTGTATGATTGTAAATATTAAAGCCCAAAGAGCAACATACAATCTAACAGAATCGATGATAACAACCAAGAAAGGTCTCTGCTAATAGATTAAGGTATCTGTAATCTATTCTTCCATGATTGATAGTATATTTGTGAAATTTAAGCTAGATGTCTAAGCAGGGTAAACTTCTTCATGATTGTATCTGTTGAAAAAAACGCAGTCATTTGTAGTACGCTTAGGTTTATTGTTTTTTATTCTTATCTTTTATGGTGTACTTATCGTAGGTTTTTGTGGGATCGTATGGTTCCCACCGGCTAGCTGGAAATATATGCTTGTTTCTTTCATACCAGTTTCTTAATAAGACCTTGCCAGCGTGTGATTCTTCCTTTTCTACCGTAGCATCACTAATCATGCGAACATCATCATGCACATCGAATTGAAACAATGGTCCACTCTTACCTCTGGCTTTGGTAACAATAAAGTCATAAAAAGTATAATGGTGTGGAAGTATAAGATCTTCCTTCACATACATCAACTGGTCAGCCATGACTGTCTTCAGTTCATTGAATTCTTTTCGTAAAATTTCTAAACACTTTTGTAGAAACTGATAGATCGAGTTACCCTTCTTCATAGTAGCACTCCTACGATGACCTGACCCATCCCAGTAGCTGAAAGTTATAGTAATTTCTTGGTCCTTAAGTGCAGCTTGTTGTGCTACCCACTCCTGGCGTAGTTCCTCCCGAAGTCTATTTTCTCGTTCTTCGCGTTCTCGATCAGGCAGGAATGAAGTATCTACATCTGGATTTTTACAAATTTTCTTTTTCTCTGGCTCATAGCTTTCGACTTCGGTCTTCCATTTTTTAACAGGTTTGATTTCGAGAGGTTTTATGTCTTTATCTTCCTCAACATCACCATCTTCCTCTTCGTCCAAATTGAACGATAGTGCTTGGATTTGTCGTTTTTGTTTGTTTTTCTCAGCTTGTATTGCTTCGAGCGCTCTCAACTTTTCTCTTTCCTTTTCGTCTTTTTTTTGGGCAAGTTTCTTTTCGCGTTCCCTGACAATGTCCTCTTGCTTTGCTTTCATTTCATCCAAAGTGACCAATCCAATGGTGGAGGTCTTGAGTTGTTGTTCCACAGCATCGTAGTGGCTGGCAAATTTGTTTTCAATATTGGAAATCTTTAGGTCCTCTTCAATTTTCTTTTTGCGAAATTCAATTTCTTGTTGGGCGATTTCACGTTTTTTCATTAGCTGCATTGCGCGACCAGCTTCGCTAGCAGCTCCTTTGTAGTGGGCCATCTTCAAATCACAATTAAATTCTGTTTTTTACTCCAAAAACATACAATTACAAATGAAAGTAGAAATATTTGGAAAACTTGCTGCTGTGCTAAACCCAAAAAAGAGTCCAAGAAAACTATTTTTTATTTCAATTGTCAAACTTCAATTTGATTTTCACAGCAATGGGCTTGGAAAAATGTTGGGATAAGAAAAGAAACAGGGTGCTAAAAAAATATGTAAATATAATAGTATTCATTCAAATGGAATATATTTAAGTAAGTAAAGCTGTGTCTCCACTTGCTTTAAATTCATAGCAGAAAGCAGGAATGTGACAGACACAAGAAAGCAGAACAACTGACAAATTTTGTGTTGTGGGCATTTTGTATAGCATACTTTCATACCAAATATAACAACGAAGTAACAAAATGGTGAAAAAACCTATGCAGATGACAGTTCCCTCTGCTTTAATAGCTGCGATAGATACCCTGCGATAAAAGTATGCTATCTATCGCAGACTATGAAAATAAATCTGCTACATATAATGATCTCCACTTGCGATATTCAGAGGCTGCTGTAATAGCTGTGATAGATTTAAAACATGGAGACCAGGCGCAAATATTGAAAATTTTGTTTCGTTTAAAAAAAAAATTAGTGCTTGGTTTAAGGAAGCAACGGATTAAGTAATTCTATTATCAAATGTATATTAAATATTTATAATGAAGTTTAAATAAAAGGATGTGTAAGCTGCTACACCTCTAACTGACATATTTTCATATACGGCTTTTCTGTCGTTTATGCTGGATTTACATGCTCTGCAACTGCAGAAAAGCAGAAAAGTAAAGCGGGACGGATGAAGATTATAAAGCACAAAAGTTAAAAAGAGAAGCGAATAGAATAATGGCTGCAGATGAAAAATTATGGGTGCAGATGAACATGTTCATCTGCAAATATAATTTTTCATCATCTAGCATCTTGTGTCTTTTTCCGATTATCATCTGCACTTGCAGATGCATGCAAATCCACCATTAAAGGTGTGTTATTTTATTCATCTTTTGAAATGTCTTTATTTATTTTTATGCTAATTTTAAATCTAAAATTTAGTTCATGAATTCAAAATCAGTATGATTGGGGACGTTCATCAAAAGTCAGATTTTCAGATTAACTAACTTTTCTCGGCCTCTGATTAGCCAGAAGTTAAGCTTTTCAGTTGACAACTCATCAGCTGTTAGTTTTTCCAAATTCAGTTTTTCAGTCAGGAAAAAGAGGCTGAAAATCTAGATTCAGTTTATTTAACTGTCAGATGCGATACGTGACATCAAAAAATTATACTTGCCAAGTGAAGGTGATTTTGTTGTGCGTGATTTTTATTGAAAAAATAGAATTAAATAATTCAAACTCCATTACTGATAGTTTTTTACGCTTATGAAATGTTTATCGCAGTAAAGTCACCAAGTTAATGATTTTATTTTACATATGCAAATCAAAACCGTCGCACCTGACATATTTTGTTAGTTAACCGTCCAACGCAAAACTGAATAAGTTTTTGAGTTAATCTTAATAAAATTTTTTATTGCTAGAAGATGTTTTAATTTAACCAACCTCAAAAATGTCTTTACTGACAGCCGTATCTATAAAGAACTTTTAATCATTGATTAGATTAATTGCCCTTTAAGATACACTTAAGTAACGAATCCGTATCGATAATCAAATTTCACATTTAAGTAACCTTGCTAAGAGCCCTCTCAACTTAAATGCCAATAATGACGTTTAAAGGTCTCTTAAATCCAAATTAAAAATTCATTCTGACGTTTCGGGAAAATTGGTGTCAATAAAATAAAATATTTTAAATATTTTAAAGTAATCTCGGTTTATGTACACAATTCCTTACCTCTGCTATTAACGATTTGTCTTTACACATTATTTCTCCGGCAACTCTTACACAAGTTCCACATCGTTATTTCAGCTTCAGATCATCCAACCCAGTTGCTGATATCTCAGAATACCCCGAAGTCGAGGTCATTAAAAATCCTCCTGAATGGAAATTTGTCGAGCGACTACTGCAAAGTCCAATCGTTCCAAAGCCTATCGCAAAAGCTGAGTACCCATCTGGATGGAAACCACCACAGCCGGCAGCGAAATTAAAACACGATTATTTTGTTGTACGCACAAAAAACTATATGGTTCCTGTTTGCTTGCAAACCAAACACCGCGGTCTTCGTCGTTTGACAATCATCAGATACATACAGGCTGATATTTGGGCGCTTGAAAAAGAATTATATAAAATTGTGGAAGCCTCTAGAGTCTAGAGGAAGGACTGTTGCAAGCCGTGTAAACGAGCTCAGTGGACAAATACACTTTCATGGAAATCATGTAAAGGTAGTCACAGACTGGCTACTTGAAAAAGGTTTCTAGATCACCAAACAAAAGCAGGCTGTTTCAGTGACAAAAAACTACCATTGCCTTTTTATTATCCTTAGTTTGCACTCTCTTCACAATAAAACTCTATTGAAAAATTATCAAAATGTATCACCAAGTTTTGTTGGTAATTCAAGTAAGAAGACATCTCGAGAACTCGCCATTAAGTCACCATCACGTTGATGTAGTGGTTCTTTTAAGTGACTTCCGAATAGCCTTCCAGTCTTTGATTATGTCCACTTCTTACTTGTTCTCTTATCAGTTCCCCAATCTGCTCATGAGATGATATGAAAATTGTGTCGGTCTTCTTCTAGTCGACGTTTTTTCCATCAATTCTTCGAACATTTGATCTATGGACAGTTGTTTTTCACTCTGCAAAACTCACGTTAGTAGGTAATTGTTTATGTTTTTTGTATGACCTTGGCTTACCGCATAATTTTGTCGAGCAGCTTGTTCTTCCGAAAGAAACTTGTGCTCAATGTTATCAAGTCTATAGCGCTTCAGGACGTCAGCCACTTCAAAAAGGCACCACATACCTACATTGCTTCATCTAAAGAATTTGAAAATCAACTCATTAATCTCAAAAATGATTTTGCCTCTTCATTTTTGAAATTAATTCAGTTTTAACAAACAGATTTCAATCAAATAATCAAATAAGAAAGCTACTTAAATACACGAATTTTTTTTGTTTTAATTTCTGTTTTTGCTACTTTATTTTGACACAACTATCAATTAGTTTAGCATCAGCGCAGAATCGATTATCGATAAGAATTTAATCAACCTCTCTTAAGTTCCAATTAAATTTTAATTCAAACTTAACTAATCAACGTCTAAGAGACGTCTTAAGAAAATCTAATAAATACGGCTGCCATGTTTAAGAATGGCTAATAGGTTTGCCAAATAGGCATTTGATCATGTGATTTCTTTTATTGCAGGAATCTGTTTATTGGATAATTATAGAGGAAAAATCGCGGAGTGTTATAAAATAAGAGGGTTCAAATTTCCTTTCTATTTCAATCAATGACCTACTAAAGCATTTCAGGGACCTATAATTTTTTGACAATTCCGAATGGGTAAATGAGATATCGTGTTTCATCTTTATTTATTCTCACAAAAAAGAGGACAAATAACTTAGCCTCCAACCCAAAATAGCCTTGCAATTCATTTTTCGTTTGTGAACGTGACAAAGAAAACAAATTCCGGTTGGTTTTATATTTATTTGATTATTATTTTTAAATGAAATAAGTTTACAGCTTAAGATTTCGAAGTGTAAGTAATTTAGTAAATTGTTTTGTTACAATAACTTGTGTTAAATAAGACGGAGCGTTACTCAGTAAAAATTCCGTAAGTGCGTTAAGTATCAAGAGCGAACAATACACAAACAAAACCAATGTCAGCACTGGAACGCACAAAATGAGTAAAGGCACTTTACGATCATTCACTCTATAAGTACCACGAGTGATGCTCTTCATCCAACTCCAAATGTATGGAAACAACTGATCGAATAAATTTTTTATCTTGATTATCATGCTCTGAAAGCTTTGTATGATCTTTGATGTAAGCAGAACAATCATCAGCATTATAAGTGAAATACGCGAGATATCTTCGGCTTCATGAACTGTCTCTTTTGGTAACTGTACTGCTTGAAGTTGGTAATCGAATGTGTCAGTTTTTTCCGTTTTGATCGACTCCATTATTCTGTAGAACTCCTCATCTTCGTTCAATTTACTTTGTAGATTTTTGCCCACAGTTGAAATGAGGCTGGGTTTCAAACGTGGGGTGTTTATTCCAGGCTTAAGATTCAAACTAATCCGACTTGAATTGAACATCGTTGCAATATATTTTGTATATTTTAAAATTTCAATGAAAAATAATTCAAAAATATTTTTTTTTGAAGTTCAATGGGTTGTTTTTTACAATGAACGTAGTTTAAATTTAAAGTAGTTTAATCATAAAAATTGAGGAAGTTTCAACGCTGATGGTTTGCGATTTAGAGTAAAGATGGCAAAGATGGCGAACGCCTATTAGAATGTCGAAAATTTTGTTGTTTTGTTTGTGGGGCGTGAACTACTAGAAAAGACTTTGGTTGGTGTTCGAGATGTTGCAAATTATAGTAAACACGTTGATTATACTACCACCTCACGGCAACGTCTCGTCCAACCGAAGGTGACTTCTCTGACTAGTAAGTGCGAGTGAACCTAAATGGACAAAGCTCTTCCAGAGCTTATGGGGAATGTTCTACTGGATGTATTCGGCTTACAGAATCAATCGTGGCCTTTAAATGTCAAAAAGCAGGAACCCCACAATGAGCTACTGCGATATATTTGGTCTAAATCTTTTTCAGGGCCTTTTAATTCTAGGACGGGCTAATGAAATAAAAATCGTGGATGAGCACTTGGAGACTCACAGGCTAATCGAGAAGGGAAGACCTCGTTTTTGGTGGCTCGATTATGTGGAAAAGGACCTCAACCGACTTGTATAGAGCCCATAACTGGAGAGAGCTCGCCAAAAGTCGAAATTGATGGCGAAAGATGTTGAGACCCGGGTTCAACCCAAAATGAAATGCCCACCTAAGTAAGCTTTTCTTGTGGTTCATTAGCCATACAGTTGTCAATTAACTTATATTGCCACACGTTATCCACACCCTCTATTGGTATAGCTAGACCGACTTCCGTAAAAAATGTTTTATATGCCATTTTACTATTTTCTTCCTTAGGCTTCTTTTTTTTTCTTGATATCAGAACTGGCTCATTGAAAATGTTTAAAAGTACAAAAGTGTGATGAAAAGGTTCAACCAATGAACACACCCAACAGAATGAAAAAATGTCGTTTAGAGGAATAAAATCATTCAAATCTAGAAAACAAAATCATCTACTACGAATACTGTATCCATTTGATGTTTTTGAAACACTTGTCCGTCGCTGGTTCTACCTACCGATGATAACAATAAGCCACCCGTCCCAAATGACCAGCTGTTCAATTGACAGCCAGCAGTTAAAAAGGCTTCCACACTTAACAAAACAGCAACATCAACAGTTAATAACGATACCCTACTACCAGTTACTATTCATTTAGGTTTTGCCACAGGATAATTCAATTGCAATGTCAACTAAAATTGTGTTATGTACATATGTAAGTGCTACCATCCACATTCACTATGAGAAACATTACTTTAAACTTACTCCTTAAATCGAGGGTGTTAAGAAGGAGTTTCAGATTGTAAAGGGTTTGACGAATCAACCGTTAGTTTTTTCAAGTTAAAAGTTTCTATTCAATGAAACCAAATTTGTGATAATTTTGAATGGAATTTACGTATTCCTAAGAGTTTTATGAATTTATTTAGTTTAAACTTGCCCATCCTGCGCAGGATTAGGACGGATCAAGGAGAAAGGCACAGGCTATGGAAAAAGCTCTCTCTTACATTTTTTCCCTTGAGATTTGAACTTCATACAAAGCTCTTTGCTTAAGGACATTCAATTTTGTCTATTGCATTTAGTCCTCTCACAATTCGGCAGCCGTAAACACTGTTAACACTGCCCGGAAGTTACAGTGAATTAAAAGAAGTAAAAAAAATTATAAAAAACGGTTACACACATCATAATTCACCGGAACAACAAATCCCTGCAATATCTTGTGTAATAATTTACTTTATAGAGGAGCTCTTGTTGAAGTCGTCTGTTTTTTTTTTAAATGCTTCCATTCAGTGTCAGTACGGATGAGTGTAACGTCTGGGAAGTCCTCTATAATGTTGAAGAACGACGTTGTTCTTTCAGGTTCCTTCCGTCTTGTGCGATATTGTGTGTTGATTCTATTGTAAATTGTCGTATGGTGCGGGTGTGTTAATATGCTAACAGACCAAACCTTTTTTCCTGTCAATCCTTAGACAACAAACATTGCAGTTTGTAAAAAATAAACGAAAAGAAAAAAGTTGATATTTGATTGAGTTGCGGGATGCCAGGAATTTTTTTTAAATGTGTATACCTTACACAGACATTAAGCTTAAGCACTTTTCGTAACATAAATCAAATAGACACACAGATTAGCTACAGCCAAAAGGTTACCTATCAAATTTTGACCATAAATCACTGTGTGCCTGCCTGCCATATGTGATGTTGTTATATTATTTATTCTTTTGGATTGGTTCTGCTTCCGTTTCCCATCTGTGTGTGTAATTTATGTTTGTTAATTTTAGAGTGAAGCTATAATGCAATGCAATAAAAAATAATTTTGAATGTCGACTTTGACGCCATTTTGTTGCCGGAGGTCATATACTTACTTTAACAGGATGCCTTGTACTGTCTGTGGTACTGCCTTCCAACATTGCGCGGCGGGCACACGACGGCAAAATTAAATTCTCTGAATCTTATTAATATACTTCAAATGTAATGGCTCGGTACTTTGAGTAAATGGCGTGGGAAGCTGCCATTAACACTGAAGCTAAGGACGTCTGTCTTCATGGGCTTGACGGTCCTTAAGGATCCGTAATGCTGTGGAATCCCAACGTCATCCGCATGAATAGGGTAAATGTTAAAAATTTATGTGCAAAACCAGACGTGGTCCCACTCTTCCAGTCTCCAACTATGACCTTTGACTTTCAAGATATACCTCCGTTTTAAGCAATGTCGTACATGTATACGCGGCTTGTACGTATGGTTCTGGAATTAGATTTTGTCTTTAGATGGGAAAGAGTTTAAAAAAAAATTATCACAACGGACGGTTTATTGTTTGGTATGGTTACCTTACGAAAATTCACATTCCGTACGATCAAAATTTAAATGGGAAAGTTGAAAGCGTCCGTGACCATTGCCCAGTCCCGGAGTTGTGCTAAACGGACTCGAATTGGATTTCCTTGGGTGTAGTATATCCTTGTTGATAAAAAGCATTGGATTAGAAAGAGTTTTTTTTGTTTTTTGGCTCATGGGTGTAGCTGGTATGCCTGAAATCAATTTAAATTTCGCACATTCCCTTTTAACAACCGCATTTCTACGTTAAGAATTCGGATAAGGCCTTGTGAACAACCTTGACATTTTCTGGTGGGTTAGATTTGAGGTTCACACATATATGTAGAAGGGCTTTTAGTAGATTTTATCAACATTCTTTTATACCCGCAACTCAGTCATTAATGTAAATGCAAAAACAATCCTGTGTTTAAAGTCATGCTTCACTGAATGGAGGATATGTGAAAAGTTCTTAAAAAAGCCATAAAAAGAAGATCAAACACCTTGCAGCTCCCGACCCGAGATTCGCGATCCACTCCGAGTCAAAAAACCTCCACACAACAACAACAAAAAACAAAATGGATGAATCATCGAAGAAGAATAGTCCCCCAACTTTATCGATTGATCGGGCGGCTTTTCTATTGTTACGAGTTAAGAAAGCCTTTAAGAAGAAACGACAGCAACGCAAGGACAGACAGTGAGTACCTACGCATATACATGTACAAATATGTACCTATAGTGTATACTTTATATTATGTTTTTTTATGAACCTTCTTTTTTTACTGAAGAATATTTCGATTTGAGTGTACTTACCGAGTTTTTTTTTGTATAATAAGCCATTTCGTGTGTGGCTTTTCTTTTGCACAAAAATGTAAACAAAGTTATATATTCTGAGGAAACAAAGTTTGAGATTTTAGCACAGCTCTCTGGAAAATGCGAAATGAGATGTTGATGTGTATGTCTTTGGAATAAAATACAAGAGAATGTTTATTAAATTGGACTATGTCCTTTTTTTGCGTACTTTTCTAATTTACTACCTCGGTATTAAATGTATGTAATGTGTACATCCTGCAGATGACACATTGGGGGCATACAAACGTACGTCCAAACAAAAAGAACCCAATGCGGAAATAGTTGGGAGTCGGCGGGCGAGTTGTTTGGCACAGTCAATGAGAGATTGCCATATCCCCAGGCATTAATTGGATTTAAGAGTTTCAAACGCATATAACCCTGTAATCCTGAGTTTCTGAATTAGAGTGCCAGAGTCAAAGTGGGCGATTGTATATTTACAATATTGACAAAAAAAAAAAGATATAAATTGGTTTTGAAAGCACGTACAGTACATATATTGGGTGATGAGTATGTGCAAGCTTTAGCGATTATCGATGTAGCTGAGGGGTTTCCCATGACTCATGAGTCATGAACTTCTCACGCCACACATAAACAAAAACCTATGCCTTTGTATTTTTGAAGCAAATATAGTCGTTCTTCGTGGTGGAGGCGTTTCTGACAAATGAAACTCTTAATGTCTTTATTTGATTGGATTTTTGGTGATTCTAAATAGGGAAAGTATAGCGAGTTAGGTAAAGTACTTTTGAAAATGATTTGAATTAGAGATAGTCTTTATCGACCTAGGTGGATAGGTGTTACCTGTTTAATTGGTTAAGAACATTGGTGGGTATGCTTAGAGCAAATTCGTTTGTATATCGATTTCGTCAAACCTACTGCGGTCTTATAATTTATAAAAGATGTTATACACCTTGAAAAATAGAACCATGCTTAAAAGACCATAGCCTTTCATATATGGAGGTTTTCGTGCGAGATCTTTTTGAGGAACATTTTTCAATAACGACTTTCGGGCGAGCTGTCTCCAATTTTGCACTCTAAGTCGGTTTAGGTCTTTTTCCGCTTGATTGCGCCACCTAAGACGAGGTCTTCATTTGGGTCCATCCACTCTACATGGCCAAGCCATCGTAGTCTCGCGATGCGTACTCTTCTGGCTATGCCCATGTCCCGCTACAGCTCATTATACAGCTCGTTGTTGTATCTTCTTCTCCACACATTGTCTTCGCATACGGGACCAAAGATCATTCGAAAAATTTTTCTTTCGAGACGACCGAAGGGTTTCCTCATCCGCTTTCGATAATGTCCATGCTTCCGCGCCGTAAAGCAGGACTGGGATGATCAAGGTCTTATACATGGCTACCTTGGCTTTTATGGAGAGGGTTTTGTTTCTCAATTGCCTTCTTAACTCAAGGAAGCAACTGTTGGCAAGAGTTATTTCGTTGTGCCCTCATTAACCATTAAACCCATTTTGGCCGCTTCTGTTTCAATACTCGCAAAAACACCTATAACATAACGCTTTTTTTCCCCATAACGTCAATATCGTCTGCGTAGGCGAGTAATTGTACAGGCTTTTGAAAGATTGTTCCTCTAGTGTTGATGTTTGAGTTTTGTACAATCTTTTCAAGTATGATGTTGAAGAAATCGCATGACAGTCTGTCGCCTTGCCTACAGCCTTTTTCGACATCCAAGGCCTCGGTGAGTTCTCTACCGACCTTGACGGAGCAACGTGAATTCTCCAAAGCCATCTTGCATAGTCGTACGAGTTTTGCAAGGATGCCGAAACAAGACATGGCTCTGTACAGCTCGTCTCTGTAAATACTGTCATACGCGGCCTTGAAATCGATAAAAAGATGTTGTGAAATGCTATTATACTCCCGGGTTTTTTCCAAAATCTGTCGTAATGTGAAAATTTGGTCGATTGTTGGCTTTTCTGGTCTAAAACCACATTGATAAGTACCTATCAAATTGTTGACGTGGGGTTTCAGACGTTATACAAAAAAGATATTATCACCTTGAAAAATAAAGCGTTGCTTAAGATCATATTAGGCTTTCTTATAGCCAGGAGCACTCACAAAGTCTCAGGAATCAACACAGTCATAAATCGGAAACGAGGTAAAACTGGTTTACTTTTCCATTTTCATTGTTAGATTACAAGGCAATGAAACACCTAGTTGTATGACAAAAAGTCAAACTTCATCCAATTTTAAAGGTCAACTTGTTATTGATTTATTACACCAGACTAAGAGTTCATTAAACGTGATACCGAAATCCACCTACAAAAAATTACAAGAAAATAAGATTTGGCATACATATGTATTTCTATATATGTGTACATCAAAATGCCATTTCTTACAAAAAGTATACAATTTTCTTTTTAGTTACCACTTTATGGAAAAGACTCAGAAGAAAATAACAACTCTTCATTCCCATTGGTCGGTGAGAGACAGTCCTTAACTCAAAAGTGCTTCTCTTGCTGTTTCAGGATGAAAAACTGCAGTAAAAGAAGGTAGTTAACTCAGAAAAATTCACACAGAAAAATTCTAAGAATCACGTTTTTCAATGTGCGATTTTTTCACAACTTCACTTAAATAATCCCCAACTTTTTTGAATGTTGAAAGTTTTGACTTTTAAATAACAAAATTTCATTAGATTTGCTACTTTGCAACTACTTTCCACAACCTTTTGTAATTTTTTGTTCTTTTCTCCCACCTAACCATTGGTACTTTGTTTCAATGAACAAATTGAAAACAACACGAACAAAAAAGATTCTTAGAAATTCGAATTTTCACACCGAGTAAGCGAAAACAGAGAAAAGCTAACTACAAAGAGAAAGAATGAAAACAAAATTGAATTTAAGGTGTTGTAAAGTTCGAAAGGATAGATATTACCTAAAAGAAAAAGGGGGGGAGGGGGTGGGAATGGGCATCCGATGAAGAACAGTCTGAAGACTGAACTACACAGCTTACAGAAAGTCAAGAGTACTGAGCGCGTAATTTGAACAAGCATCCTTGTCGTGGAAATGCAATTACTATTACTTTCATTCTTTCTTCAATTAACATGGAAGATCTTTCTTTTGAATCGAAACATTTAATCAATACAGAAACCAGGAGAATGAAATTGCTTTAATTATTTCTTTGACAATGTCACGTTCGTGTCGCAAATAATGACTTAACAGCTTAGAAGTTACGTAGTTTTAATTTTGTATTTTTTTTAAAAGGTCTTTTCTTCGCAGAAGAATTTGTTAACAAAACTCTTACTTCGCTTTTCTTTGCTCTTCTTTCTTTTATTGTCACTGATGCAGATGTTGAATGATTGAAATGCAAAAGAATTTTCAATTCCATTAATTTATAAATTAAACAATAACAAAAAAGTTTTGTTATTGTCGTGGTTTTTTGTCCTGGAGTTGTAATTTGTTTAAAATACAAAAACCTAAAAAGAAATAAATTTCTTTAAGGCATGTTAAATGATCGTGAAGATCAAACTTCAACTCCAAACTTGCGTTTCGCCCAGGTACGGCAATGGCCATTAATTTAATTTGAATAGATTGCCATTTTGAGGCTACTCCTTAAAAGCATTTAAATATTTAATTACTATTTTGTTGCTACAATGCGAGCTATGTAACAGGGAACATATTATCTAAAATAAGTTCAAATGGACTGATACCAACGCACAAAGCTGTCAGTGCATCAAAAATTACTGAATAGGTAGCCCCGGGGTCTAGCGCTTTTCTGTCAACCATTCCCTTTGAGGAATGAGGTGATCAACAAATTTTTGCCGATTTTGAACGGGTTAGTGGGAAAGAACTTTTAGTGGCAGGTCGATTCCTGGCAAAGGCGATATCCGCAGAAAAACAATTGGGTGTGCGAGTCAAATTTAAGTTTTCCAAATTTACTGAAACGAAAAAGTAGATAGATAAACGAATAGAGTGTGGCACACACAAAAAAGCTCGGCTACACTCAGAGAAAAAAACCATATTTTGAATAAGAATTCCCATTGTTTCAATGATTTTTTACGATTAAAATTGGTCAATAGGACACAGACCATTACCGTAACAGTTTTGGAACTATTATTATAATGGTACGTCTGTATTATTGTTTGAAAAGTTAAATAGTTTTGAAATAATAGTCTCTCTTATTAATAATCAATGGTTGGTACTATAACAGACTAAAATTAATAAGCAATGTCCTATTGAAAATTAATCTGGTAATACTATTGATTCAACAGTGGAATACCATTGCTTAGTTTCGAAATTCGAACTCGAATGTATGTATTTGTAAACGGATGTATAGTGTTGTACTATTGCTTTAATAGTATAATCTTACATTTTCTATGGTATGTTTTTCAAAAATGTATAGTACGCATTATTGTTTCAATACGATACCTATTAATTCAATGGTATATAAACTATTAAGATCTTATGGTAAATCGCCTTTAAATAATTGGAAAACCGTATTAAAACAAAAATGTAGTACAATTAAAACAAAAGTGTTGTACTATTGTTCGTACTATTGTTTTAAAAGTGATGCACCATTATTTTAATAGTCAAGTACTAGTGTTTTAATAGTGTAATACTATTATTTTAATAGTGTAGCACTATTGTCTCAATAGTGTTGTAGTATTATTTCAATAGTGTAGCACTTTTGTTTCAAAAGTTTGGTACTATTGATATTATATTGTAGTACTAATTTTTTAATAGGGTTGCACTATTGTTTTAATAGTTAAGTACTTTTGCTTTAATAGTATTATGCTATGACTTTCATAGTATACATTTTTTAGAATTAATGGTACGCATTATTGTTTTAATGTGATGTCTATATCAATTTAATAGTAACAAGCTAACAACATACGTTTTGCATTTTATGAGGTATGTACTATTAAATTGATAGATATCATATTAAAAAAACAATACGTACCACTATGTTCCAAAAATAAAAAGCTGAAAAGGTAAAGCATTATTGCAGATTAGATCCAAGTCCTTTTGAAAATATACTCACTTTTACATTATACTCAGTGATAGTTATCCATAACCTGTTTAAATAAAAATCTACAAAAAAAAAATTAATACAAGTATTCAAGTAACATTTTACAATTTTACTATAACATTTATTTAAACTTTTTAAAATATTTATACAATCTATATTTTCTCTTAAATTTAAGTGTTTTAAATAGGTTTTATTTAACAAAAAACTCAACTAAACTTAATTTCTGTACAATAAGTTCGATATAAAGATACAAATTTAAAGTTATGAGTTTAAAATAGTATTGTATGTTGGGATACCAATTTTTATGTTAAGCAAATGTTTTTAAATTTTTTTTAACCGAAACACTTTTAATCCATTGTGTAAATAATGAATGTGAATTGGCGGGCTGTCAAGATTAAGATCATTAACTGAGTGGAACACCGAAGTGGAAATTGATTTTCCATGCAATGCAAATAAAACAGGTTGAAATTTCATTTGTAATTGCACTTCCCCTGTAGACCAGTGCGAAAAGTATGCCCCAGAGAATGCTTAAACAGTGGCCATTTTGTAAGGACATTTAAACCCTCAGTTTGTATATCCAAGCTCCGCTCTTGGAATACTGTAGTCTATAATACATTTTGTAATACATTTTGTCTGAACTTCGGACCATGGCTCATTATTGTGCGTCAGCCAAATAATGGTTTGCTCAGCTTCTTCGGAGTTAACGTCAGCTAATATCTCGTCAATTGGGGGATCACATACGAAAGTTTCTATAGGAATAAACAAAATTACATAAAAAAAAGTTAAAACCGATTTTGTTTTTTACCTTCGTCCTCGATGACTTCGGTTATTAGTTGTCTTTTTAAACCTCTTAATTTTATCCGCGCATTTACGGCCTTATCGTGAAGCTTACCGGTTGGATTACGACCACGACCTCTTTTGTGCAGATAATATTCCTTTAGCAAAATGAAAATATGAAATGAAATGAAATGAAATGACCGATGATCATGTAAAGTTCTGTACTTTTTTAATTTGTGTAATTTTAAAGTAAAAAAACTCACTTTGCTTTTAGATGGAAAAAGACAATGAATAGCATTTGTGGCTTAATTAAGTTTAATTAATTAATTAAACTTTTTTGTTAAAATGAAGTAAATCAAAGTTTCATTGAAAAAACCTAATTTTGAGGGACATTGACTTGCTGCCATTACCTTACTATTTTAATGGGATATACAATAAATTATAATAAAGTAATGGGATACATACCATAAATTTCGTAAAGAACTGTGCCCTTTAATGGGATATACTATTATCGCTTTGAGGTAATGGGATAAATACTATTAAAATTTAACGGGACTTTTGAAGAATGGCTTTATCTGAATCTGATTTTAGAGAATTCTAAAAATGGTAATAAAACACTCAATGAAACACATTTATTATCAAGATAAATTATATAGACCACACCTGAGTTCAATAGTTTTAAATTTTGTTTGTTTTTTTGTCTTTTTTACTGAATTTTTCAACAAATATTTTATTTCACTTTTAGCTACACAACTAAACGACAACTACATTTACAATGACAACGACTGTAATGGCAAAATATTTGCCATCCTAAATTAGCGAAACCTTACTATTTTAATGGGATATACTATAAATTGGAATAAAGTAATTGGATACATACCATAAATTTCGTAAATAACTGTGCACTTTAATGGGATATACTATTATCGCTTTGAGGTAATGGGATAAATACTATTAAAATTTAACGGGACTTTTAAAGAATGGCTTTATCTGAATTCTGTTTTCGAAGATTCGAAAAATGGTTGTTAAATTGTTAAATTACTCGTTAATTTTAATTTTTCGACAAAAAACTTATATAATGAAAGTTGTTCAAAATTTAATTTGCTATAACTTTGATCAATCACTTTTTTGCCTACGATTGTTATTTTTCGACTTAGTCTGTAAAACAAGTTTATTATCGTATCATTTGGCCTAGTAAGAATAAATCTTTTTAGCAGTCTGAATTTTGGAACAGAGGCTATTACTGATGTGGTTTGCTGTCTAAAGAGCTTCCCTAACTTCCCCTAGTACTGTTGGTCTATTATAGGAGATAAAAGGTAAATAAATAAGTTAATCGCTTAAAACCTATTTTTTACATTTGACTCTTATGGCGGATTTACCGTGCTTAGGGAAGCTAGGGAGGCTCTTAAGACTGCAAACCACTTTTTCTTATTTTCAGTATTTAGTCAAAAAGTATCAGACGTAGACAAAAACTTTTCATATACAAAGTTGTATGAAATTACATTTCAAACAACCGATTTATGCATGTATACATTTTTAGAGGTAGGGGTTTTAATTTTGCGAAATTATTTTATTTGTGCTGATAAGGAAGAAATCTTGAAAAAATTAAATATAATTCAATTTGATCATTTTTAAAGTTTTGAATAAAAATGAAAATTTGCTTTTAAAATTGTCCATTGAATTAAATATTAATGATATTAGTTATTATAATAATACAAACATTATGTACGTACCTGTTTGTTTCATACGCAAAATATACGGCATTACATCACTTTTCACTTTCACAGAATTTAAAATGACCTTTTTAACAAAATTAATGCACCCATGGCCAAGAATTTCTGATTTGACAAATCAAGCTCAACCAAATCAAGTCAATTGAGTATGCAATGCATATTTTATTTTCAACTATTTTGCCTTTTTAATTCCAAAATTACATAAAGTATCAATTTTGAATTATTAAAGGATAGTGTTTTATTAGACGAAACTTAACTGTGAAGCCAAAAAACTTGTAAACTCAATGTTATTTTTGGAGCAAAAACAAACTATACAACTTGCAACAATGAAAACTCAGTATTTTCTTTTTTTATTTTAAACGAAATATACAGGTCACCCTATTGTTAAACTATTCTAGTTCTACAAGAGCAAAAGGGCATACCTACTATAATTGCTAATAGTTAAAGTTGTTAAACCAATAGTATTTCATATTAAAAGAAAAACTTACTATAAGTATTTTAAGCAATCATATAACTTCAATGATGGAAAGTTATTAAAGTTATAGGATGCGAGAAAATGTAGACAAATCTTCTTATGACAGGGTGTATCTCAAAGAATTCGATAGAAAGCTGAGGGCTGTTTTTGAGTAGGTACAGAAAACAAATAATTCACTACTATAACCTAAATTTTCCATAATAGTAATAGTAATAATAGTTTTTTTTTTTACTTGCACGGAGTTCAAAATTAACTTTTTCGTGGCAAATTTTTCGTTTTTCAGGGAAAAAATAAAATCATAAACTTAAATTTTTTAACCATTTTAATTCAAGTGAAGGAACCGATCTTACGAAAGATTTTAAAATATGCACCTTTAAACACGCTAATTCTTTTTTTATTTAGCTTTGCGAATTCGATTTACCATATGGCTATCCTAATCTTCTTTTTTCACTTTTTTTTTATTCTTCTACAGTGTTTTTTTTTTAACTTGCAACCCAATTTTGTTCAAATAATGAACCGTAACATTGAAGCGTTATTTTGTCAATGAACCCTTACATTGATTAAATAGGATACATGGAACTATAAAAACAATACTCCGTGTTCTCGAAAAAAAAATTGTAAATAATAATAGTTTTTCCTTATATATTATCGAAATTATTTGATTTGACCATTCTGTTTTTTAATGGGATAACCTATTAATTTATTTTTGTTTTGTTTTTTATAAATATTAAATTGCCTACATAAAACTATTCGAGCAATAGTTTGTGTTATTAATTTTTTTGGTCATAATAATAGTATTTCCTATTAAATTAACGATGGGTGTTATATTTCGAGCGATAATTTCGAATATTAGAAAATATTTAAATTGAAGACATTGATCTTATGGGATACACTATTAATTAAATGTTTTGTTCTTGTTTCATAACTATTTGATTACATGAGACTATTGAAACAATAGTCCGTATTATTAATATCAATTAGATAAACCTTATTAAATCAATAGTTTTTAATGGTTCAACAAAATGTGTACTTTATCTCGAATAATAGTGTCAACATTATTGAGTTAATAGTCAAATACTATTCAATCCATGAGCCGTCCCATTGAACTAATTCGACAAATTATTAACTACGATGTTTTTTAATGGTATCGAAACTATTGGAAATTTATAGTATTGGACCATTAACATAAAAGTACGTGGTATTAATTATTAATGGTAGGATATTATTAAATCAGGAGTATTTCCCATTAAATTAATAATATGTGTCGTATTAGCATTAATAATTTCAAAACTATTGGATCAATACCCCAAATACCATTGAATTTACCAAGAAACTATTGATTTCATAGTAAAATCTTATTAAAAAGCAACTTTTTAAATCAATGGTCGTACCATTGAAAGTTTATGGTATTTTTTTCTCTGAGTGTAGCCTCGGGCCATACGCGTTTCGCGATTTTGATGCCGAAAGTGTATTTACTAATACCGATCGGAAACTGCCAAATCGACCAAATTTTCACATTACGTCAGATATGGTAAAAAATCACCATCCCCATCACAGGCTGCGTATACAGAGACGAGCTGTACAGAGCCATGTCTAGTTTTGGCATCCCTGCAAAACTCGTACGACTATGCAAGATGACTTTGGAGAATTCACACTGCTCCGTCAAGGTCGGTAGAGAACTCACCGAGACCTTGGATGTCGAAAAAGGCTTTAGGCAAGGTGACAAACTGTCATGCGATTTCTTCAACATCATACTTGAAAAGATTGTACAAAACTCAAACATCAACACTAGAGGAACAATCTTTCAAAAACCTGTACAATTACTCGCCTACGCTGACGATATTGACGTAATGGGAAGAAAAAAGCGTTATATCATAGCTGGTGTTTTTGCGAGTATTGAAACAGAAGCGGCAAAAATGGGTTTAATGGTTAATGAGGGCAAAACGAAGTACAGCTATGGACAAAGAAATAGCACACTCATTCATTTTCTTATGAAAACTGCATTAATTTTTTCCTTTTGAACTTAAATGTTTTATTTTCTATTTTATGACATGAAGTGACTTCTAAGGATTAATAATAATTAGTAATAGGGAATTATTTCTTTACAATTCAATTTTTAAAAATATATTTTGCAGTGATGATCAAATTTCTTGTGGACAAGAAAATAGCACACTTACCTATAATCGTAAAAAAAAATTATTTTTAGTGAAAATATTTATTTTTTCATAAATTTTGGTATTACCAAGTTAGTTCTTAGTTGGTTGACCACGATTTTTAAAGTTGCTTGGCACCTCCTTGGTAAGCTTTCAACTAACGCCTGGGCATCTACTTTGCGGGATAGAGTACCAAGCTTCTTTGATTCCGGTCCAAAGATCGTTTGAATTTTTAAATTTTGTCTGCCCAATTTTGACTTTAACATCATTCCATAAGTGTTCTATGGGATTAAGATCGGGACTTTAAGCTGGCCAGGTTAGGACATCGATTTGTTCATCCACGAGCCAAGCTTTTACTATATTTGATGCGTGTTTGGGGTCATTGTCATGCATGAAGGGTCCGCTATAAACACGGAAAACAACATCAGTGCGGAGATCAAACGGAGAAAAACTCTTACCTGCTGCTTCATTGGGTTAAGAAGGCAATTGAGAAAAAAATCCTCTCCAGAAATCCAAGGCTGCCATGTATAAGACCTTGATCAACCCAGTCCTGCTTAAGCATGGACCTTATCGAAAGCGGATGAGAACACCCTTAGTCGTTTCGAAAGAAAAATTCTTCGAATGATCTTTGGTCTCGTATGCGAAGACAATGTGTGGAGAAGAAGACACAACAACGAGATGTATGAGCTGTACTGCGACATGGGCATAGCTAGAAGAATTCGCCTCGCGAGACTACGATGGCTGGGCTATGTAGAGCGGATTGACCCAAACGCTCCGGCTCGACGGGTTTTTGAAAGCACATTGCAGGGAAATCGCGGAAGGGGAAGACCTCGTCTTAGGTGGTGCAATCAAGTGGAAGAAGACCTCAACCGAAATCGAAGTCGTTATAGAAAGATGTTGGTTGAGGCCCTGGTTCACCCCGAACTGTTATACCCACCTAAGTAAGTAAGTAAGATCGGTAACTGCCACAAAGCCAGGTTATTACCAGCCATTGGTTTTAAACTTCCTTAACTAAGCACACACTTCCTTAACTAAACACACAATTGGAAAATTGGTGAATAATGAAAAGCTGCATCAGGGAATCAGTCTAATGATGGTAATTTGTATGTTCATATCATAACGCTCTTGATTGGATTATGACAGATAAACCACAAATGCAGAGCATTCGCCACAGCAATATAATGGTAAGACTGTCAATAATGAGTAGTCTGACTCCAATACATATCACATTTGCAAGGATAAAACAAGCATGAAAATGAACGTTTGCTTATGAAGTGTGTAACCTTTTTATTTAATTGCGTTATTAACTGCCTGATATATCAAAGGATACTCTGAGTAAAGAATTTTGCAATCAAGATTTTGCGTTGGTTTATAAGTTTGCTTCTTTCTTCTTATTACTCATTGACACCGTTATAAAGTAAAAGTTTTATTTGCTGACAAAAGAAACTTTTCGATTTAAGTCCTTTGTCATACAAAATCCGTACGGAGGAGTTAGGTATTCTTTTTTGTGTGTGAAATCTTAAAAACAATCAATCCTTGGAGTATCAGAATCTAACCCAAACTATGTTAGGCTTGCCGACTTAAGGGAAACCCCAAATAAGTTAAATTCGTTGTGACCTTGTTTCTTGAGAAATGGTTACTCGCATTTAAACCTATCTGAAAGTTAAATGAGAAACAAATCGTAATCATTATGTTGAAGTGTTGAAAGGGTTGCTAATTTTCAAAATTTAATTCGAAGTGTGATTAAGGTATAATATATGGTTTGGGGTCTTTTGGCAATTGGCAAAAGTGAAATGACTTCGCATCGGTTCTTCTAATTTGAATTCAGAGAGAAACTTATGCTTTGAGTTTGTTGATTGAATAGAAGAAGGTTCTGTGTGTTTTGTTAAGACTTACTATTTATTTATATATAAAATTTTAGAAGACAGAAACTTTTGAAAGCTATGTGTGTTGTGGTAGGCAAGGTCGTTTGGGTTGTCTGCAGATTTATTGCTTTAAGCCAACGGATAATGAAGGAAAATAGATGTGTTGTGATTTTCTAATAAAGAGGAAATTTTTCTTAAGTTAAATACTATGTGTATGGTCAGGGTCAGTCCTGGCTAAACTGGTGCCCTGTGCAAGATTAAGAGAAAGCGCACATTTTTCTAGTCAAGGTTTTTAGTTTTGCGATATTTTGAGCTAGATTCTATTTGAAATTTGCAACATTGCAAGTGAGTTAACAAGCCAAAAATGATTCAGCTTATATGTTAATAATAATTGTTCTTTCTCTTTCCAATGCGTAAACTATAACAAGCTTGTCAAAGTCCAGCGAACGGGAAGAATGTGCAACAGCGGCACACTAAGGACAACTCCTTCGGATGACCTAGATATACTACTAAACATTACACCCCTAGACACTTTCGGCAAACAGTCAGCGGCAAACTCAGCTACTCGACTAAAAGCTAACTCACAGTGAACCAACAATCAAATAGGTCACACTAATATTTTAAACAACTTAAGATTTGTCCCAGATCGATTACACTACACCACCCCTAAGTTGCTGTTTGATAATAATTTCCATACCCTCAAGAGAAGCGTGGGAAAATGGTACTCTCTTGGATAATGAAGCCTTACACTTCTATTATGACCAATAGAAAAAGTGTGATGGTGTAGGAAGTGGAATTTTCTCGAAAGGGCTGAATTTAAGCCTTTTCTTCCGCCTACCTGACTACTGTAGTGTGTTCGAAGCGGAAAACTGTCGATAAAAGAAGTCCTCTCCTAGCTTAGAGAAAACGTTTTATCCTCTACGGATATTCGCATCTTCTCGGACACTCAAGCTGCTCTAAAAGCTCGTGCCTCTGTCTCTACAAAATCTAATACGGTCAAAAACTGACGCACGTCTCTAAAAGAGATGTGAGAACAGTGTTCAACATTCAACTTTCATGGGTGCCGGGTCACAGGGATATATGTACTAGGCAACTGCATGGCAGACGCACTCGCCAAAAAAAGGAACGACTCTCATCTTCGACCCGAAAGGAACAATATACATAGGTATACCTATCGCTACATGTAAACTTTAGGTGAAGCAGGACGCCTCTGAGAAGATGAGCACTAGATGGACGTAGAATAATACATGTCATATGACTAAACGAATTTGGCCATGTGTGAGCTCGAAACGTTCAAAGAGCTTATTGAATCTAAGTTGTCTGCACATTAGCTCCACTAGGTGTTCTTTTATGGACACTGCCTAATAGGTAGACACGGCAACAGACTAGGTGTCTACTCAAATTACTTTTGCAGAAGCTGCATGGACGAGGAGGTAGAGGAGACAATCTAACATCTCCTTTGCTCATGCCCTGCACTTGTTAACAGACGGAAAGCTCACCTAGGTAATTACTTTTGCGACGACACCAGAGATTTAGCTAGCATAGACCCTAAAAGTATCTCCATTTTCGTACGAAGTTCTGGATGGTTTGACTAACTGATGGTCAAGTCGTTAGTCCAGGTTCGATTAGACTGTGTTTCAACTCTTTATTCCCTTAGATAGGAACCATCAGAGGGTATGATCAACCTTCTGGTCTCAGTCGTATCGCAATGAACCCTCTGTGGTCTAAGGTAGTCGGTTTCCGTATACCGGCAGCCTTATCTGACCTAACCTAACCAAACTTATCCTTTCCAATGCGCTCCCAGATGTGTATACAAGATTCGAGTGTGACAGTTCGTAGGAACGAATAGAAAATGAAATTATTATTATTAAATTTAACAAAAAGGATAAATTATGCATCTGAATTTGAACCTAAAGTTTAGTTCCATATTTTTTTTAAGATTTTGTGATGAATGGCTCGCAAAATCACTTGTGTTTTTTTCATTCGTCGTTCGTCATCGGTCGTGCTCAAGTGAATAGTCCTTTTCAGTTAACCAATTTATTTTATTAACTGACGTTTTTTTTTTTGAATGAAATCAAGAAACGATAGCAGAACCTCACATCATTTGAATCTTTCTTCCTTTTTCTTTTATTTGCAGTTTGTGTCCGCACCTACCACATGTTAGTAACAATCCTTTAAACATTAACGAGTTCTCAGAAGAAAAAAAAACTTTTCACTCCATAACTCAAATACAAGCCAAGTTTCTCAGCCTTTTATTTTTCTTCTGCAAACAGTTTCTGCCACAATAACAGTCAGTAAACCGAAAGTATTTCGATTCAAGGTTGACTGAAGACAACTACAATGAGATGAAGCAACGAATGAATAATAAAAAAAGGGGGAGGGGGAGGGGGAGACGTAAAACCCGGAATAATATTTTATTGGAGAGTTTTTATGGCTCCACTCAGGCAGGATTCGTACGTTTTTGTGAACATTTTCTTGTATTTTCTTGCTCCCCGAAATACCTACGTTTCAGAGCACGATGACTATACTACGATGTTTTACATCACACGAACACTGTCACGGTCTGGTTGCGTTGTAAAGAAACGGAAAGCAAAACGAACAAAATCGAAAACAGCTTCCATTTGCCAAACACTGACAGACACGACACGAACACATATGCTGTATGGGTATACACGGCACGACTTGGTGCGGCGTATAATATCTATGCAAAATAGTTTCAAAATTTTAGAGTTAAAAACAAAGTCAACAACATATCGAGTCTTATTTACAAAAATAACTTTTACCTTGAAAAAAGGGTTGTGGTGTGGGCTGTGCATATTTTGTAATCTAAAACTTTGGAAGATAGTTCGATTGGTAAAGTTGAGACTTTGATAAACTTGGTTCTAAATAAGGTCGCTCCACCATGATTACGACGTGGTCTATTTATCTTTGAAAAACATAAACGGAAAGCACACGGAATATTTTTAAGTAAAGAACATCAATACAAATGAGAAATTACTTTGAAATCGTAGCAGCAAAAAAGGAATCTAATTGCTCTTATTGAAGACATTTAAATCAACGAAGTTTTAAGACTCTTGATTTCTTCTATTAAACTTGTATTAGTTTCTAAAATTAAATAAAGGGAAAGGAAGGGAGTTTAATTGGAAAATTTGCATTTGTACATCAATTTGATGAGGCATTAAAATGTTTGTTGTAGTACGTATGGTATAATTCGAACAAAGGAAAAGCTGAGCAATTCATTTTAAATATGCCGACATTTCTATGTAACATCGTCAACACAGTTCAAAATGCAGGTAGATCAACCAAAAGAATGTTGTTTAAATAGAGCCAAAACATTGCTGGGGTTGCAAAAAGACACTACCAACAACCCAAAGAAACATTGTGGTGGAATAATAAACCAAAACTAAGCAAAACAACTACAAAATGCTACAAAACAACTTAAATAAGAGGGCAAACATCTTCAAAGTAATCGCTCAAAGAAGTAGAAATGCTCAGGGTATTCGTTCGCCGAAGTTCATTAGAGATGCTGAAGGACAGCTTCTTGTAAATTACGACAAAATTCGGCACAGGTGGCGACAGTACATATTGTGATTAGATATTAGTTTAGTTTCCTCGAGAGCACTTTCCAGAAGCTGAACCTAACTAAACGGAATCACATAACTTAGCGAGGTTGTTAAAAACTCTAAAAGGGCAAAGGTGCTGGGTCAGACGAGATGCCATGTGAGCTTCGGAAAAGATGGGAAGCATTGGGCTTTGATGGTTCACGATTCTCATCTTCAAGCTCATTGTGGGTGTTAGTCTGCCCAAGCAATGGAGGGAAAGTTACCTTCTGCCAATGTGCAAAGTGAAGTGAAAAAAAACGGTGACGAAGGCAAGATGTCAAGCTGGAGTCAATGAAGCATTCCAAGTACCAGAACGTCTTGAGTCCTTTGTCTTTTACTACGAAAGTACATCATCTATTCTTTGCTGACGATAAAGAAATTGTAAGTGGAGATCTTACATCCCTAAATGAAGCACTTAACGTCTGGGTAAAAATTTTAGAATGTGGTGGGTGCCGTATTAGTCAAAAAAAAAAAAAAAAACACTGAGTAGTTGTAATGCCCGTTTTCTGACTCAGACATGCCTATTCAAGACATTTATTCGAATGGAGATGTGCTTCCCAGGTGTAAAAAGTATAAATACTTAGGATTTATAATCAACAGTAAAGCAACTTGTGTGACGACAACAGTCATCGAGCATGCGTAGGGTGGTTGAAGTGACTAGAAAACTCCGGCAACTTCTGTTACAGAAAAATGCCTCTTAAACTGAAGGGAAGACTCTACACCGCTGCTATGCGTGCAGCACTCCCATACGGCTCACAATGTTGGACAATGCACAAAAAATGTGAGAGTAAGTTTACAGCGGCTGGGATGAAGATGCTCCGAATGGCAGGATGAGTAAACTAGATCGTATTAAAAGTACCAAGATCCGGTACATTTTTGTCAAAAATACCATCTTTGAGAAAATATAGCACGATGCTCGGGTGGTATTGTCATGTTCGAAGGAGACAAGGGAGAGATATAGTGAACCTCCCCGAAAAGGCAATATTATAGAATGTTCAGAAAAGATCGCGAAAAAAAAAAAGAAAGACACACCAAAACTCTCCTGGTGGAGACAAGTGCATCGAAATCTACCTCAGACGGCCGGCTCGCCGACGCATTCTGAGGTCAACGCGTGCATCACAAGTGGGTCACAGATAAGTTGTGATCCTTTTGAGATCACCATGCTCGTAACATCGAAAATGTAAGAAGAGGAAGAATTGCAGTATGTTTATGTGCAAGGGCCTTGCTTTTCGTTCAAAAATTGGGTCCACTCTTATTATTTAGCATTTTCAAAAAATCGATTTTTCCAAAAGTATACATATTTAAAAGTATTATACTAAAATTTTATAAAGACCTGATTAGTGTAACTGTACTTTTAGGTGACGTTTACGTAGCTACCTCAGTAAGAGGTAGATTTTTAGTTAAAAAAAAAAACTTAATCGGGTTTTTCTCTGATTGAAGTTCTTCGGTGGCTTGTTGATAAAATCTCCGAAACTATTCAACCGAACAATGCCAAAATTTAGCCATATGTTCTTTGGGACTAGAGCATAGCGCATATGATACGATTTTCGAAATTTTTAATGCAACTATTTTTTTTTAGGCAAAAACAATGAAAAAGGACGTGTTTTTTTTCGTAATTTCTGAAAAATGGCTGCCGTTTTGTCATCTTCGGAAACAAAAATCGTATAATATGCGCTGTGGCTATAGTTCTTAAGAACATGTGGTTAAGGCCAGATTCTCCCAATAAATAATTTTTTTTCTATAAGTTCTATTTTTTAGTACAGTATAATTATCAGCCTGATTTTTATTTGCTGCTTGTAAATAAGTATACATAAATTAAGTTTGCAAAAAGAAATTTCCATTTTTTTTTGTTCAAAATGGCGGCTTCAGAAGTGGCGTTCAAAGTTGTCCTCTTTTTTGGTTGTCTGCAAATTTACTCCAAAATGAGACATGTGAAACCAAAAAAAAAGTTTCATAATCGCGTAAAGCTGCGACTGAGATTTTTACAAAGAATTAAAATTGAATTGATAGACTTTTAAATTTTTTAGCACTTTTCTGTTACCTTCAATTGTTTATAACTATTGTGAGTATCAGTAAATAATTCTAAAGTGAGGTTTACGAGATAGCCAGGTAGTAAAGGAATAGAATGCCGTTTGAATTAAGTCAATCGGTTGAATATAGTTTTGATGAAAAGTTGCAGACAAGTTCAAACAGTACAGTTATGAGAAAAACGCGATTAAGCACACTATAAACTATCTGCAGACAGTTAGAGTGCTCTAACTGATCCGTTTGTTTCAAGATGTTCTCAGTTTCATAAGCCCTTGAAACGAGTACAGCATTTCTAGAAGTATTTCCTATTAGATCTCGAAAAAATTTCGATTTTTTGAAAATTTATTGGGAGAACCTGGTCTTAAGGATCTGATCATACATTCCAGATATTTCATCAATAGCGCACACCCACCTTTTTTTTGAACCAGTTTCCTCCCTTTTTGTACAAAAATTGAATTAATTAATTAAAAATTAATCTTGTGTATTTTCCAGGTCCAAAACTTTTATATTCATATTTATGATTTTCAAAGGTGGAAAAAATTCGTGAAAGTAGCTTTATGTTGCCTTTCCAAAGAGGGTAGACCCTTTAATATCTAAAATATTTAGAGCTGGAAAAGATTCATATACAAATACAATTGCAAACACTTACGTAAAATTATTGATCAAAAATTGAAATTAAACAAATATTTCCAGTATGAAATAAGTGCCAAACTCAAAGTCATGAAAATGTTTTTCTCTTATGCATAGAGATATATAATACACTAATGTGCAGCTGCAGAAAAACGGTCACCTTTCGTTCTAGGGTGGATTGATAAGTTTCCGGCCTGACCAAGAAAAACAACGTTTTCAAGAATTTTTTTTATTTCTCAACATATAATCTCCTCCAAGGCTGATACATTTCTCATAGCGGTGTTCTAGTCTAATAATGCTATCTCTATAGACTGATTGGTCAATCTCCTCAAAATACCTCGATTACTTCTTTATTGTCCGCAAATCTCTTACCAACAAGCCGTTTTTTGAGATTAGGAAACAGATAATAGTCACTCGGGGCTAGATCTGGAGAGTAGGGAGGGTGCGGCATCAATTCAAACTTCAGATCGTTGATTTTTGCCATCGCAGTGATTGACTTGTGCGCTGGTGCGTTATCGTGATGAAACAAGATTCTTTTCTTCGCCAGATGAGGTCGTTTAATTTTCACCTCGTGGCTCAAACGTTGTAATAAGTCTGCGTAGTATTGACCAGTGATAGTTTTACCCTTTTCAAGGTAATCAATGGATGGATTTTTTCGATCATTCTGCAGTTGTGACCTCAACAGGGCGTCCTGAGCGAGGCTCATCAGAGGTGCTCACACGACCCTTTTTAAACTCGGAAACACACTGCTTAATGGTTGAATATGATGGGGAGGATGTCCTCAGTGTTGAGTCCATCTCTTCTTTGATTTCCTTCGGCTTTAAACCCCTTCAAATAGAAGTATTTGATGACAGCACGATTTTCCAGCTTTTCCATTTTTAAGAAAAACACAGAGGCGTCTTGTTCAGTGTGCTCTCAAACCTAAACTAACATGGCAATTGGGCTGAAACTATAGCTACAAGCTATCTAAGGATGGTACTATAGAATTATATTCACATACATACAGACATTCATTAGCGAAAGCAGATTGAAATCGAAAAGTTTAAAATTTACATTAAATTATAGATTTCTTGAATCAAAATCCTAAAGTTTTTAACAAGAACACATTCAAATTGCGGAGAGAGTTCTCTGTTCTTGTTCTAGAAATATATACAAATGTCATATGTCTGTACATATTTGGTTTTGTGGGTATAGGTATTGAAGCAACATTCAAATAAGAACAAAAATTCAATTTGAATTTTAAAGGAATTTCTACGGCTGTGAAGTGTGAAGCATTATAAATTATATTAATAAATAATTAAAATAAATTCAGTGCATGTACATGCGTAGATAAGAAATTGAATATCGTGTTGACACTAATAATTATTACTTTAAATCCAATGAAAACACAAAAACAATATTTCAATATGTACGTAAATATGTTCGCAAGCAGATCAGACACTGTGGCGTATACGTAACATAATAAAATACACAAAATGTAGTAGTCAATGAAATCAATGTTTGTGTTGACTTTGTTGATTGTTGAAATATGTATATGTAATATACATACTATGTATGTATGTATGAAGAATATTCAAAGCTATAGACATACATATGTATATGAGTTTATTTCAAACAAATTCACAGAAAGTGTTAGAGTGTGGGTCGAAAAAATTTGTTTAAGGACGAAAATGAATCCTATTACGAGCTTTGTTGATTTTTAGTTAACTGGTACTGAGCCCCGGGGCCCAGCGCATTTCTGACAACCATGCCATGTGAGGGGATGGATTCAACTATGTATAATTTTCTAGCGAATCCGAACAGGTTTCTTGAAAGCCTTTTTTTATCGGAGAACTTGCCGATTCCTCGTGAAGGCGAAACGCATGGAAAACACATTTCTTGTTTTCTGTTGGGATTCCAATCACGAACCTCCCACGTAACAGGCAGACATGCTACTGATTAAAAACCGTTGCTCTGTCTTTGTGACTAATCAATACGTCCGTCGGTCGTTTGACTGGGTGTTGCCGAAGGCACAAAAACATTGATCCTGATAATTTACACGCTCATTTTTCAGAGACTTCATAAATTACTAAACAATGTCAACAATTGATTGCTCATATCAATGTGCCTTGGAACATAATGAAAATTCAATTATTTTACCCCTCCCCTAAATCAGTAGATTGTTCTTTGCATTGATAACATGACTATTAGCCATTAGCAACACAAAAAACAGCTCAACATAAAATATTTAAGTGCTTTTTCACGTCAGTCATCGCATCAGAATTTCAGCTGTCTGTACTTAAAGAATCAAATGGCTATGGAAGCGTTACTAAGTAGTCATTGAATGAATTCATTGTGCATTGGCCATGGCCACCTTATTCATGTCCAAATATCAAACGAGAGTAATGAACATAAAAAATATATAAAAATTTCTCTTTATCAAATCTTGTTTATGGTTCATTGGACATGGCTATAATGTCTATTGACCTATCGAGATTATTATCACAACAAATAAAACTGTTTACCAACGACCCACGCAATAATATAGAAAAAATAATAAAAGAAACCTTAGTTAAGTTTAAAAATAAAAACTCCAGAGAATAAGTCTTCAAATGTTAATCTGCCTCAGGACAGGTCCAAATCAAGTCCCCCCACTTTCTATATCTTTTGTTTCGTACATGCGTATGTGTCGGTATACAGAGCGGAGGATGTTTGGAACGTACTTATGAAATTGATTGTGATAGAAGGAAAACGAACATAACTCCTTAGGATATTACACATGTAATTCAGAAAATTGAGAAAAGGAAAACTTTTCCATCACCAAATGCCTCATGTTGTTAACCAATTCTCCAAGACTAAACTTTTTTTCACCACCTTCAAATCAAATCGAACTTTTTTTCTTTTTTTTTTTTTTTGTTCCTTTCTAACAACACAGCGCAGAAGATAACATGACACAAAGTCGTTCTATCATTTACTCCAATTTGTGCGATGAACATACTTCATACCGATGGCGATAGTCACACGACACGCAAGCACACACATGCTCCGTGTTCAGGACATTTCTGATTGAGTAGGCTACCAATATATAAACTGGTGCAATTGCGATAAAATATAACCGTTTGCTTATGATTGATATTTGATGGGTGCCATTAACCTTGCAGTGACCCGCGACCGCCAATGCTCTCCGTGCCCGCATAGATCTACGTCCCATTATCCGCATCTAATGTGTAAGTAATTTTTGTACCGAAAAGCAGAAAGAGAATTGCTCTAAAAGATAGATTGCTCCATGGACTAGTTGAGTGATTGTGTAATTACAATAATTCGTGTCGAATGACAAAATATAAACGACCGGATACCCAAACAATTTCGGTGTTCGTGAGACGCAAGATAAAAGGACTATGATAGACGTGGATATCAATGCGGGTTCTGAAGAAGAAAAAAAAACTACATGTAAACCCTTTTCAGGTGTCATTTGATTAATGGCAAAAGATAACGAGGTCATAAGGTAAAAAAAAAGCTTTAAAAATGCTAAAAGCTAATCCCAAATACCACGCAGAGGTCATAACCACTTATACGACATAAAAAAAGAACGCCTGTTAAAAGAATCATCATCCATTTTTCTGGCAAGTCAAATAATAATAAAAAAGGACACGAAGGAAGAGCATAAAGGATTTCTTCGCCCCTGAAGAACTAAATAAAAACTGTTCTTTACTGTACGCTGGAAAGATAGAGTTTGAGTGAGTGCAGAGACGTAGGTGACTGGTTTTTTCAAAGCGTGTTTTAGAAGCGAAATTGATAACACGTTGACAAGGGAAAGAATTTTTTTTCCCAGCACTTATAGTGCCAAACTTTACTGCTTTCTTTTACACGTTTACTTTCTCTAGCAAAATATGGGAAGAGAGGGCTTCTCAAAGTCGCACAATTATTTATCTTTGTGAACCAAAGTTGTTCGAAGTTGTTACTTGTGGAAAGTAATATTGCAAAAGTAGTTTAAATAATAAATACTGCAGATGATAGAGACTGTTTTACGTAACTTCTTGAGGGGAATAAAAATATTTTGTATGATAAGTATCGCCATGAAGAAGAAATGTCCAGGAAAGTCTTTAAAGCGATATACAAGAACGTTGAAAGAGATTTTCAATGAAGAAGAAGTCTTGAAAATTAACCTCCACTTGCAGTTATCAGTTTCAGCTTCTTTCCACAAAAAAGCTCAAAACGTAGGTCAAAACTCTTTAAAGACAGACGCTCGAGTTCATTCCTCTGATATCTAATTTATGGAATGTTCCTTACTCGGCCACCATACGACATGTCGTTGAAAAATTATTGAGGATTATTTTTTGTTCCAGCTTAGACTTCATTCAAGAAAATAGATTGGCACACCATATTGAGAGATCGGTTCTTTGCGTGCTTCTTTCAACCATACCTTGTGAGAGAATGTAAATTTTTTGCAGATTTGCAGATTCGAGAAAGAGGCTTTTCATGGCATGAAATTACCATCGGAGAAACTGCCCATTCCTCGCGAAAGACGATTACCGAGTAAAAACATTGTTTTTTCCTTGATGTTGCTGGAATTCGAACCTCAAACCTCTCATAAAATACAGACACCCTATGAACAGCTCTATAGCCTGCACAAATTCAGAGACATCTACGCCACTGTATTATCCCCGTCGTTTCCTTTTCAACCAGCCAATGCAAAGCTTATCCAATAATATATATTAATATTTATTTGTCTTTGCCGTAACGGTGGCGGCCCGGCCAGTCGTAGCCCTTCATATAACATTCACACGGAATGAATGAATGTTTCTTAATGGCCATATGGATTAAGACTTGGTGGAACTATATACTGAAGTACTTGTACGGCTGCAGTTTACTCTATTTGTCTGTGCGAATATGAATACAGTGTTAATTGTGCCTTTTGTCTTGACATTACTAACAACCTAAGTTCACAGTTGAAATACTAAGTTATGTATGAGAGTTCTGTGCTCATTCTCTAGGGGGTGTTAATTATATTTAACAGAGTTATTGAACATGCCCCATGTGTGGGATATAAACTCGTACGACAAGGGAGAAATCATTAAGATGTTTAACGCAGCTAAATGGAATACATATTTGTATTGCTTAAGTTGGCATAAGAACGCAAACAGTTATTAGGTTGCTTCTTCGTAAAGTGATCAATATACTTGAGCCAGTTGTTGTCACACATGTGGGAATTTTTCCTCTTTTAGGATATTCGTTGACATCAATATACATACATCAGTCAGGGCCTTTATGTTATTATGTAGACGACGAGAGGACGAGATTCTTTATGCGTGACATTTCCAATAAACGGTGTTTGCTTTTGAACGTGGTATTGAATGTTGAATGTTGAATACGACACAAAGGGTTCTAAGCAACGTTTAACAAAGTTTAGTGTATTTGTGTAAGCTAAAATAAATACAATTTCACCTGAACGAAATTTAAATTTAAAATCCAAGAAGTTGGGGTACTTTAACTGTGTGTTTTGTTACAGCTTGAGAGATGGGATAGTTCTTTTTTTAATAAAACTTTTATATTTACTTTTGTTCGTGGTCAAACATTGTGTCATCTCACTGTTCAAATTTTAATGAACAGTAGGAGCAGTGAATGTGTCGAATGATTAAGAATTTTTAGGGGTAGCTTTCGTCGTTAGTATTGGTAGCCTCAAAAGACGCATTGTTTTCAGGATGTTTGTAAAAAAAACACCACAAACCATTGCTCTTGATCCATAAAAATAAATTCAAAAACTCGAGTTTTTTCCTCTGATATCTAATTTATGGAATGTTCCTTACTCGGCCACCACACGACATGTCGTTGAAAAATTATTGAGGATTATTTTTTGTTCCAGCTTAGACTTCATTCAAAAATAGATTGGTACACCATATTGAGAGATCGGTTCTTTGCGTGCTTCTTTCAACCATACCGAGAGAGAGAATGTAAATTTTTTGCAGATTTGTAGATTCGAGAAAGAGGCTTTTCATGGCATGAAATTACCATCGGAGAAACTGCCCATTCCTCGCGAAAGACGATTACCGAGTAAAAACATTGTTTTTTCCTTGATGTTGCTGGAATTCGAACCTCAAACCTCTCATAAAATACAGACACCCTATGAACAGCTCTATAGCCTGCACAAATTCAGAGACATCTACGCCACTGTATTATCCCCGTCGTTTCCTTTTCAACCAGCCAATGCAAAGCTTATCCAATATATTGCATGTCATAAAGTGAATTAATATTTATTTGTCTTTGCCGTAACGGTGGCGGCCCGGCCGGCGCGGCAGTCGTAGCCCTTCATATAACATTCACACGGAATGAATGAATGTTTCTTAATGGCCATATGGATACAGACTTGGTGGAACTATATACTGAAGTACTTGTACGGCTGCAGTTTACTCTATTTGTCTGTGCGAATATGAATACAGTGTTAATTGTGCCTTTTGTCTTGACATTACTAACAACCTAAGTTCACAGTTTCTTTTTTAAAATTCTGAACTCGATTGGGAGTGAAATTGAAAGTTTGTTATCAGCAGTCAGCAGAAATTGCCTTGTGTTTGTGACAACCTATGCAGCCATTTTTTAAGACTGGTTCCAGTCTTTTGCTCCGAATATGGCTAACAAATGTCACTTTTGTTTGAGAATTCGAACAGCGTGTACTTTTTGACTATTATTCAACATTACTTCTTATTTTCTATTCTATACGATTGAATACGGTTGTGTAGTGAGTGATAAGGGTTAAAGGTGTCGTGCGTCTCTTCTACCATGTTCCAAATGAGAAAGCTTTTGTTTGTTTGCAGTGGTTTGGGCCTTTTCTGGTTTCTTCTATTACACACAAGTAAAAACCAACGCATGGCGTACGTGTCTTGAATAATTTCTAGTATGGTAAAAATTATTTTTTTGTTGATAGAAATGCTTCATTGCTTCACACTGCTGAATCCTTCAGGCACATCATTAGGAGCACCGTAGTTCGGTCCAAACACCCACACTTAATGCAACGTTCTCGTTTTAATAGCATATTCAAATCACGATGTCTTTGTCTTGTTGTGGATTTTTTTCAGTTTCAGCTTTTGTCTTTTACGCTTAGGAAGGCAACTTTCGTTGGCACCATCATCGGTGCGTCCATGCATAATGTAGCTTTTAATAACAGGAGAACAGGACTCCACGGAGAGAGAAATTAAATATTATATCAAACCTATCTACTCGTATAATTGTTTTGAACAACTCCCCTTATATACTGCTAAACGCACATACCCAACAAACGTTAGACCAATTTTTTTAATGGATTGCCAGGTAAATATAATTGAACTCAGCATGGTGTCACTTTGATTCATGTCAAAAATTCTGTCAGCACCCACCGCGCCGTGCCGTGTACAAATATTTGCTGAAAAACGTACATACTCGTATATAATTGAAAATTATAAATCAAAACAAGGCCATAACATTAATAAACGATGAGAAAGGAAACAGTACAACTTTTATTATCGATACCGACATCGGAAGAGAGCAAATTTGAAGAAACTATACCAGCTTTTGTGTACAATAATATATTTCAATAGTGGCTAACACATTCACATCTTCATTATCCTTTGCCTTTGGTCTTATAATAAAAGCAAGGCTCTTGTCTTCCAGCACTTGGTCATTGTTATCTCAGATGGTTTCAATTAAACTTTGGTGAGTGAGTTTCTAATTTGAGGGGATATCATGCGGAAGGTCACAACAAAGGACCGCTTGGGCTCCTAGATATGTATCTATCCTGATTGTGTGTATAATGTACGTACATAGGTACATAAATACATACATACCTATAATATGTATTTGCTGGTAAAATTAAATGCTTTAAAACAAATAAGATCAAGTGAGACCAGCGCCAGCGGGACGAAGTGACTTTGAGACTTGAGAATGCGAGGCAGAAGGAGCATGGAGAACTTGTGTTAAATAAGACGTGAATATCAGATGGAAATTTCAATCTTACCACATTAAGGCGTTCTGATAATTGTTTTTTGAGTTTTATTGCTTTGTAATTAAGTATACTCTATTCAATTGCGGATGGGATAGCAAAAACCCAGAACGTGATATCCACACGTTTAATGTAATTTAAGTGTTATTGGATACAATGCACTTGTATTATGAGAAGCATGTTATGTGCATACGTATGTATGTTCAGACATCAATATCAATTTGATGTTGGGGAGTGACTGGATTAACATTTTTCGAGCTGGATATACAAAGGTATGTACATTGTACATTGTAGTTGTACGTACTCATGCTTTTCGAACAGTCCTTCAGACAGAAAGTCTTGGTATTTGCAGTCGTTTGTCAAAGTGCTGTCGGCTTTGTGTACCAACTGAATGACAGTCTCTGCTCCTTTTTGTCACAAAGAAGTCGCAGTTGAATTCAAATTCCGGAACTTTCTGTCATTGCTTTATTATCCCTAACGCGAATATTGTGACCAAAAGTATGCTTTTCCGCGTACGTCAATCTGTGTGACAAAAGTGAGTGTTCTAAATTGTTACAGAACAGGTACCACGCCAATCTATATGTGGAACCTTCCAATTGGTCTGTTTGGAAGTGGATTAAAAAAGGATAATTTAAAAAATGTTAGGATGTGATGAATGGATAAGAGACTGGCAGACTCGTCCGGCCAATAATATTCGGCGAAACTTGTGCTCTTAAACAAACAGTTTTAAGGCTAGAACCGACCGACAGTATGGATACTTTGCCATCCTATACAAAGAATTTCACATGAAGCCATCATCTTGGCAGCCCTTATTCACTCGCGCTGTAAAATATTGTTCACAGCCCGCTTCCGCTTCCGGGTTCAAGTTTCTATTCAGTGATTCTTTAACATTAGGTCTGTTTCCTTTCTTTGAAATTCAAATTCAATGTCATATTTTAAGGAGTGGGGGAAAAATTTTCTCAGAAACTCTCTCTGAAAGAGCGTAATTGTCTGAAAAGTAAAGAAATGTCTTGAACAAAACATTCGCAGCAACGCTTGGAAAAACGTCTGTTTGACAGTTTGTATTTGTTTTGACTGTGTACGATTTCTGGCCACAGAAATTTTGGTATCAAAAATTCGCAGGGTGGGGAAATTTTTTACTCTCTCGTGAGCGTTCTCTTTTGTGCACAGCTACGAAAAATCGCTGTGCTGGAATAGTATTAGAATGAATTTCGCTGAATTGCTGTCAAAATTATGAAGCACTAGATTTTCTGTGTTAGCAGGCATGTTGCATTTAAGACAGACGATGTATTCACAAAACTGATTTTGGATCTAAAGGTTTTGGTAATAAGTAAGTATAGTCTTCCTTCCAAGAATGCAAGGCCCTCTCTGAATGCGGTGAGAAGACTAAATTCTTTGATTCTCGATTGGGTTCCAGGCTTTCAAGGCATAACTAGAAATAAGGTTGCGATGAACTTACGATGCTATGAACTCAGACAGTTTTCTCGGGACCTTAACCGGAGTCTTCGGTGTGGGCTTCGATCAATGATTGGATCTGGCAAAAGTACAACCGTTGATGGCATGCCTCTATTGGATGCAGACAAAATAAACGTATGCTCCCTTACGTTAATACGAAAACTGCAACATGTTTGCTGTCTCATAGCAGAATAGAATGTAGAAAGTTTATAGGCGTTGCCACGGGCACATTTATTTTGTCCAGCATTTAAACGTGCTGGGCCTAAGTGACACCACACTCTGTGAATCCTGTGGATAGAATGACGACACCGTGGAGCGCTTCATCTATAAATGTCCTGCATTTTCTTGAATCTGGTTACATTTACTTGAAGCAGACATGGTGAGAGCTGGTAACCTAGGCTCCTCATTATACCAGCGTTCTTTGGCTTTTCTACGAAGATCTGGGAAGCTATTTTTGTATGAAAGTGATGAAAGAAGAATCGCACTTTTGTATTGGCATTAAATAGGCTTGTCAGGAGATGGATTTCGATATCATGACTTTCAAGTTTCAAGAGCCTATATTTCTGAATTTTGACAATATCTCCAAACCAAATACATGCTCTTGACTCTTGCCGACTCATTCTACTCCTTCCAAATCGAGAGGAAAAACTTTTTCTTTTTTCTATTGTTAATAGAAATGTATTACAAGAAAACCTTGGAGAAGAACTTATGTCCCTTGACAAAAGACTGTAATTCATTATCATTACTCTTCTTAGAACAAAACAGAATAAAGAACAAAGATCACGCAAGAATCACCGGCAAGTGCAAATTAATTTTGTACGTGGTATTATTGGTGTTCCTTAATGTTGGCTAATATTTCCACAAGCAATACGTAATTTAAGATAATTAACTCCATCTCCACGCTATAATCGTCTTGAAGCTCATATATTTTCATTTTGTTTTATTTGTGTGAGTAGTTGGGTTCAGATACAAACACATAATAAATTAGATGCCAAAAAATATTCTAGGGGCATCTCAAAGATAAAAATAACTTACCTAGGATTTATATCACTTTCTCATACCCCATCTCATAGAAAATATCATAATTTGCTAAACCAGAAATATCAAAGCAAAAATTTATGTCTCCATTTCTGTGTAATGTAAAACTCAACTAAAAATGTATGTGTATTTTCTAAATTCAGTGCGAGATCTCCACTGTTTACTTTGTTCATAAAAATAATGGTATCCAATCCGGCAAAGTAAATATTTAGCTCATTCTTTCTTTACGGTCGGTGCTTGCTCCTTTGCAAATGAATGAGTCGACAAAATGAAACTAGATCCTGGACCCAAACAAAGTGGAGGAAATGCTCTTATCAACAAAAAACACACACACACCAGCTGGATGCTGCATGAGAACGTCAAAAATGAATCGAAAGGTAAACGTAGAACAACCGAAACGATATGTAACCTGCCATAAGAACAATAAACTTGGAGTGATTGCACCTTTTTTTCTGGGGTGGTAGCAAATCTTTGCAATAAATAACACTTGTTCCTATTGAGCATTTCTTTTCTTTTCCATAGAGTCCTCAGGAGCTGACTGACATTGATTTATTTGTCCAAATACAAGCTACACTACTTGTTCTTCGTCATTTATAATAGAGCTTATACTAGCAAATATGTAGGGTGGTGACCATTGATTTTTACAATGTATAACAAACAAACTTTAAGGACTTTTGTAAACTGTGAATTTTGTATTTCAGACCAAGTAGATTACTTCCTTTCGAGTGATATTAAGGAAGGAGTGGTGTTAGCCTTTTAAATACTTCGCCGGATAGTCATTAACCGATGAAGATCCGACTCATGTGAAATATTTCCGTCGTTCACAGGCGAACAAACAAAAATCAAATTGGGTCATATGTGACATGAGCCTATAGGCATTAGAATATACTCTTGCGAACAATCAATAGCAGAAGAAGATCCGAGTGGTAAATAATTTGTTTTCGGGGGACTCTGATCCACACTTTATGGTTAGAACTTGGCCGTGACACCCATTGTTTTCTCATAACTCTCACATATGAGGGAGGCTATGCGATTCTCAATTTTGTGATACTCAGTCAGTGTCAATCTGGATCTCATTCACAACAGAAGCGTTTCAACAGTACCAACAAATGTTTGCAGTCCCCTTACTCAACATGATTAAATAGCAGGTTGTTGAAAACCTTTTCAGTAGGTAAAATGTGAGAGAAAAGTTTGACAGTTATTTATTTTGGTTAAAAGCAAACATATAAATAATGTATGGTTTTACCTCCTTCAACCGCAAAATGTTTAAATTGTTCCTGAAAGCAAACCAAAAAAGGATAAATCTCATCTCACTTCTTTTTTAATGCCTGGAAGTGTTTAGACTTAGGAGAATATAAATGCACATGAAATTATGTAAGCTTTTGGACAAAAAAAGTACGAGAGGTTGATTTGGTTTTAGTTTAAAAGAAAAAGTAGCAGCTTATACTGCTGCCTGTTGCTGGTGTATTCCAAATAAGGATTTGTTTTCAATTTCATTTAACAAAATTTACTCGATTGATTCAATTTGTATGAGTATTTCACTTGAATTATTTGCCTTCATAAAGTCTACAACAATCCATCTGATCCTCAAGTATTATTGGAAGTAGTTAAAAATGTCATTGCATATAGTGACGATGTATAACTGAGAAGTATATTTTTGTCTGTCTCCTCGCGCATCACGGTAAAACAACCCGGTGGATTTTTGACCAAACTTATTTTAATTTTATAGTCTTTCGTCATGAGTAACATATAAGATGCAATTTCATCTTCCGTTTTCATTAAAAGGATTCAAAAAGTGGTGACCATCAAAAGGTTCTCATAGGACTGCCATAGTTTAATCTTTATGTCCCCAAACCAAAGGTTGAAAATGGTTTACATCATTACATTTCACAGTTGGTCCAAACATAACACAGCAATGGAAAATAGAACAGAGAAATAACCACACTCACCTATTCAAGTTATGTTATTTGTTCTCTAGCAGCCCGATTCTGTCCAAAATCACTGATGCCTCATAAGTCACAAAATTCCAGTAGAGTCACAAATTTCCACTTAACACCTAAATTGTGATGTGACTCTCAGCAGGTCACAATTTTGTAGCTTGTGACTTTCTGGCTGAATCGGACTGTAAAGCTCAAAAACAATATTTACAAATTTGTTTCCGCGTGGTACTGGTAACTCTGAGGTAAGCCTGCTGTTGCTGAGCCCAGAAAGTGTTGCATATCAAGTAGACTTGAAAAAAAGTAGACAGTAAAAAAAAATTAAGAAAAACATAATTTTATTTTTATTAAATTTAAAAATAATAGCCGTTTAACAATAAAGGCGTTTCAAAGAATAAATTTTACAAATTCATAGGCTTTTATTGAAAACTAGCCTTTCCGCGCCGCGTAGCTCGGGCCCTACAGTGTTCGAATTGAGAAAATTTAGTAAAAGAGTTTCGAAGTTTCCATTGACATGGCACATGGGAATCAAATATAGTCTATGTTACTCAAAGGCAATGAAGCATTCTAACGGTGAAATAATTTTTTGAAATAGGCCCAGTATTTTCCAAGTTCCCAATTATGTTCCTGTTCACGTTTGCATTCCCTAAAAAATATGGAAAGGAAATAAGTATAGCATATTCCTATTTCTCAGGCTCCAGACCATTTTTCTTTAAAATTTCATTCAAATCGGCTCAGTTGTCTTGGGACCTTTTCAAGAAAAACACCAAGTTCTCGTTTACGTTCCCTTTCCGTTCGTAGGAATATGGGAAGGGATATCATTCTAACTGTGAAAGAATTTTGAAATCCGGCAGTCAGTTTCTTAGTTCTCGTGTATGTTCCTGCGTTCCCGTTCCCTTGGAAATATGGGGATGAGATATACCTTTCGCTTGGGTCACTCTATCAACAACAAAACAATCGCATCCAAATCCATTGCGTTGTTTTAAAGATCCAAGCATACAGACAGACAGAGGAAAGCGACTTTGTTTTATATTATGTAAGATAACGATAACACGTGTTTTGAAAATTGTAATAGATTTAGATAATTTCTGTAAGAAGATTGCCGAATAAAACCTTCTCAGAGATCATAAAACAATAGTTAAGTCATCATGTCAATACATTTTTTGAATACTAATGGAACAATAAGGATTGATAAGTTGGTAATGCTGAAACATTGCGTTCCAAATACTGGGGTTTTGAAGAATAGAACATGAAAAAGCTCGGATTAAGATAATGTAATGAACTTGTCGGCTCAGATAGTCTACCTATACTCTATACGTCTTCTATATCTTCTATATCTTCTATATCTTCTTCTATATCTTCTATACATATAATAAAAACGTAACCGTTTGTTTGTTTGTGCACGCTAATATCAGAAACGGCTTATCCTATCTAGATGGAGTTTTCAGTAATATATTGTGGTAAGCTTCACTTGACATTTAGTTTTTATTTCATGTCAATCGGTTGATAAATAAAAAAGTTATGCCAATTCTTGCGGACGAAGTCACTGGCACACCTAGTTTTAAATAAAAATGTAAATATAGAGTTTTAGCTATCGTACTGCTATCTGTCTTAGTAAATAATTGTTCTCACAATCTTATTTATATTTTTCAGACTCCAACAAGCAGCCGCTTTAGCCAATCAAAGTCGAGCATGTCGCAAAGCACCTCCGCCATTACTTAGGTCTAGAACATTGCCAGCAATTGTTGTACCCGGAATAACAGTCATACCTGCACAAACTGAAACAAATCGCTTCACAAACGGTAAGTTCCGTAGCATGACTTCCTTATTTTTAACTTGAATTTTATTATACTTTAAGATAAACCTCATGGGAGTTCAAGTTCACACCGGTGGTCACTTCTGCCCAAAGCTCGAGGGTCCGGAGCATGTGATGATAGTAGCTTGGAATATCGTAGAAAATCGTCCAGCAGTTCACAAGGTGGAATTTCATTAGGAGCACTTAGCAATATAGATCCGTACTCTTATAACTGCGAGGACTTCGAGTGTCAGCCCGATGGGAGCGTAGTATTAAGGTATGTTCTCAAACCCTTTATAAGAAAAAGTATGTTTAACTGAAAGTCAAAAAGCAATTTGAATATTTCGTATTTCAAAGATTCGGGAATTCGACATCTTTAAATTTTCTTGGTTTTCAAAAGTCAAAGCACCCCTTGAGAGATGTTTCAATGCCTAAAGTAAAATAGAAAGATCTTTCGGTGATAATTCGATGATAAGGTAGAAATAGTTTTCCTATGAAGGTTTTGAGAAGTGGGAAGAGTTAAAAAGCACAGATAATTACAAACGAAACTTTCCTACATAAAACAAGAAAACAAAAAAAAAGAAAAGGACAAAATGTAATTGCTCAACGTTACGTTCCACAAGGATATTCAACATAGTACACGACTTTCTATCTGTGTGGGCAACAATGCATTCAATTAAAATGTTTTTCAAAGCAATTTGCTACATGCAAGGATGAATTTTTTGCGCGATTAAAACGACTTTGTGTTGCTTTGGAGGGATTTTCTTTTCTCATTTATGCAGGAATGCAATCTTTGTTTCGTTGTCTGGTGTTTTATTATTTACAAGAGTAGATGGAAGCTTGTGGGTACATATATGTACTTCACATTGTAATATGACAAATAAGGTGTTAGTTAAAAAAATGCTGCTGCTGGCTCGTATGTAGTACATTTTTGGGAACCAGTTTTTTGAAACCTTGTGGTAGCATTTGAAGTCTATCTTGAAAGTCAACCCACGGACCCATCGTTTGATAACAACGCGAGGGTATGTACACCAAATGCTGCGGTTTTGGTTATTGACGATGCTATTCAACCAAAAATGTGTTTCACCGTTAAAATCGAGTTGTTCTGTCGGCAGTCGATTTATGGATAAAATGGCAAACCAAACCAAAGATAAGCTACCTACATGACAGATGACCAATTGGTTGTGAACGAAACCAGTACTGCAATTTAAAAAAACACCCATTACAATTCAAGTTTCAAAATTCGTTTCAGTCGTCTTCAATCGTCTTTCGCAATGAATTGGCCAATCCTTCGAGAGTAATTTCACTGCCATGAAAACCGTTTTCTCCTGGTCTTTTCATTCCTCTCAAGGTAAGGTTGAGAGAACTCAAAGTGGGAAAAACAAGGAAATAATGGAGAACATCAATTTTCCCATCCATTTTCGATCATTCATTAAGTCTTACTTCAGACAAACAGTTAAGTATAAAGATTTTTATTTAAGCCACTCTAACTTATTGTGAAAAGCTTTACCTAACTCTTTTTATTCTCTCTTAGTTAATCCTTTCCAAGTTCGGCCATTTCAAATTCACAATTTTAATCTGTCATAGCTTAAGTCAGTCGATGCATATTTTGTGAGTTTTCGGAAAATCAACATCCAAACTTCACCTGTTGACGAATGGTTAAATGCATTGTCATAAGGTCTGTTCGTTGAACTTTCCCCAGGGCTGACCCAGGTTTCCTTGACAACCCTATGAGTTGTCAAAAAAACCTGGGTTTTCCAGTCCTCAAAAAACGCTAAACCACAAATCACCACACATCCATGTCATTAAAAAAAAAAATACATGCCATTTGACAGCTCTCGGCTCGCCACAGCAAAAAGCTAGGGTGAGTTTATGGAAAACCTAGGTCAACCCTAGCGCTCAAAAAACACTCAATTTGACATTCAGGGCGACTTTGGGTTTCTCAAAAAACGCTTTATGGCGACCCCAGCGCCGCCCTATGGATTCAACGAACAAACCTATAATGAACTTAGATCACGTATTCCTGATGACATTGCGGAAGAAAACAATTTTTGAATATTCTCCTAACTTATGAGAGGGCGACCATGGCAAGAAATTTAATATAACTTGCAACTGCATTGTTAGTACCAATTACTGGGGTAGTGTAGTTGAGTTGAGTCACTTGAGGTCCAGGGTTTTTTCACTTCACAAATTTAAGTTGAGAGTAATTATAAATCGTTTTCTACTGTTAATACTTAAAACTTCGAGCCGCTATTTTTCTCTCGGTGCACATTCTTCGGATCTTTTTTTTAAATTTTTTTTTTTAGAAATTTAAACGTAAAGAAATGTTTTCACCCTGACTGTTTTTCTAGACTGATTCTATTCAGCATTCAATAAGCAAGTATCTTACTTTGCAAATTGACATGCAGGTTCTTTTGAAAACATTTTTCTGCTCTAAGCTTTGCATTAAATTTTATACACTTTCTTAGAAAATATAAACTCTCTCTAGCTGGTAAAATGGCAGTTGAGATTTAAATGACTTAATGTTTAAGAGTGGCTTCAGATTAACATTTTGCTTTTCAGTAAGTTTAGTCGATAGGTCGGACAAGTGCATTCAAAACTCTCGTTTGGTATCTACTTTTCATTCAGGATCCAAGTTTCATCCGGACACCGTCCTTGAGGTTGAAAGTGAAATTACAACCACCCTACCATGGTAGTATAATGCTCTTCCTCTTCCTTCAAAAAGAAAAAAAGTGAATCATTCTCGTTAAATCAGGTCTTCATAAATAAATAAATTCAGACTTAAGCCAATTTCCAGCCATCAAAATATTTTCATTAGAAAATCTCACATAATACTTGCGACTCCTTAAAGAGAACTTCTTTCTTCTCCACTTAAAGCATAAAGAATATAAAAATGACTTTTTTTCCATTCCCCCCCATAGAACAACTGGAGATCCTCTGGTCTTATTTCCACTTTCTCAATACTCACTCGAGGACATGGTTTTCAAAGACGACACACATTGTTGGTTGGTTAGTTATACACGCAAATCCTCTTCGTTTTCCCTTTTTTTGCTTCTTATTGAATTTCCTGTGGCGCGAGTATAAAGTACCAATGGTAGTGGTAGGTACTTTATATTTAAATCGATTTTTAAAATCTCTTTTACATTTCGGAAAATTCGAAATCGTCTTTAGTATATTCTTGTGCACAAGCACAAAATTGTATAAAAGCCACCCGCTTTTGAGGCATGGAATGTCTTTTACTGACCTATTTGACTCAAAATCTATGAAGTGAATATATAATTTTTTTCCGCCGCCGCTGGATAAACTTTGATTCATCCCCTATCGGCTTCCCCCCATCCATTTCCTTCCCAGCCAACGCAATACACAACAGTAAACGTAAAACGTGTTTTTAATGTAAAGTTATTTAATCGTAACAGGATACCAGCGCCCCACATTGTCGCGGCCAGAGCTTACCGGGTTTCAACGGGATCAAACACGACCAGCAGTCAGGCAAAGAAAAATCTGTGTCCTATAAACTTACATCAACATCATCATCAGCATTCGCATCAGCAGCAGTTGCCATCATCGCAGCATCAACAGCAACAACAACAACAGCACTTACTGACTGCTTCCAGAAGGCAGCAGGACGAAGCTGGGTGCTTTAGTCGGGGAGACCGAGATGGTGGTGGAGTTTGTAGCAGTGGCAGTAGCAACAGTAGCAGTGGCCTCAGTTCAACCAACACAGCTTTGTGTCGCCTGGTTAAATTGTTAAATCAAACTACAAAAGCCACCATGTCGAACAGCGATGGCCATTTTTCCATGATGGACGCAGCCGATCCACCACGTCGTTTGTCCTGGGAGAGGTACGCTTTTAAATTCGTCTTACGTAACAAGTATTACCCAGTCATAGTTACAGTCACAGCCACAGGCACAGCCTTCAGTCCTAGCCCAAGTGACTATTGAAATGAATGTCAAGCAGTCATAAGGGGAACGACAAACTAAACGCGACGCGACGAAGACAATGACGACATACATGTACCTACAAGTGCTTGTGTTGCATTTATTATTTATATGCAAACAAACATGAATATTTGTCAAGACGACAACATTCCAGTACTTATTGACATTGGCTTCTGTCCCCTTGGTCCTGGTGCCATCAAACAAAACCCCTTAGCAAAGCACAGCCCCCGCATACACACAAGACTAGAACTTATAACCCAATAAAAACGAATCTACTTATGAACGCTTCAGATAATGGTATTCAAGATGTAGGCACTAGGCACCCATCCATCCATGCAGAGACAAGGAGCTCCTACTACATGGTCTATGCCTGTATTGAGTATAAAAACACACCCTTCTGCTTTGAATAAATTTACAAGCAGTTCGCAAGAAGAGATGCTCAGAGCCTTTAGTGGCTAATCATGGTTTACATCAGCCAGTTTCAAACTCGTTTCTTCAAGCTATGTGGAATCGATCATAAAATTCCGGTGTGTGCGCGCTGTAATCCTGTTTGTTTAGTTTTTGCTTTGCTTTTTCTAAAATTAAAACTTTTTTAGCATCAAAACTTTTGCTTTGACTCAAGCTCAACTCCCTCTATATCCTACGATTTCAACATACACACACACATTTCACACTAACAATCACCCATCCTCCCCAAGCCCTATTGTTGTAAACTTTTTTTGACTGTCAAAGAAGGAATAATAATTAGAAAAACAAAACAAAAGATAAACTATTTCAATCTCTCTTAGGCGGGACACACTCACTGGAAAGCTACCACGCTCAGCGAGCATAGATTCAGTGGCGGATGCGGTATGGAGCGATTCGCCACGTCCATCGCTGACAGTGCCCAAGCACTTCCCATTCCAACATCGGCCTTCATCAAGTAGTCTCATCTCGAACATTAGCACTGGAAGTAGTATACAGCATCCATCTCAGCTTAACGTCGACCTAGGGAGCAATCGAAGGGAGAGTGTGCTAAGTCCCTCATCAACGCGAAGGAATAAGCTAACTCGCATAATTAACGGTAAGTTTGTTTTTCTTTCTTATAATATATGTGGTTGGGGTAATTTTATTTTCTTGTTGCGCACACACAAAAAGTACGAGAATTCGAGTGACTAATAGCAGGTGATGAGGTGTGAATAAAATCTCTTCATAAGAGGACGAGCAATCCTTTAATTAGGGCAAAACAACTTAAATATTAATGCACGTACAAGTGACACCGTTCCTGTCATCTTGTCAGACTAAGGCGGGCGTAAAGCTCTTTTATGGGATTATACCTACCTCAACCGTATTCCGTATCCGTATACTATACACTTTCTATAACAGCTTAGGGTTATAAATTTTTCAATGGCTTCTTCTTACCTGATTCTTGCATTTAAAAGGCAGAAGCACTTGAGTGATGAGGCTCTGACACGTGTTTGGTATTTATTAATAATTCATTAATTTTAAAGGAAACATGTAAATAGGTAGGTGAGGTACGCTCTGGTACCGGTGGCCGGGTTAAGGATTCCTTCTACTTGAACGATAAATGCGAGGTAATAAAACAAGATGGTTGCTACCACAAATTAAGTTTAAGAACCGTTGTGTGGATTCCTGTGCTGTTTGCAGTAAGCTGTAATGGCCAAAAAAATAAGCCTATGCTGATACATTTTTTATGAAATAAAAATAAACAGTTATGTAGGTGCATAATTCGTTCTGTAGATGTATTTTTCGAGTGGGCATTGGTGAGTTAATTTTGTTCGTTCCTCTTTTCTTTCATTTGGGAAAGGTAAGCTTTTTGTGGTGACTCTTCAAACTCTCCACACAGTATTTTCTTTTTGAAATAGTGAGCTGGTGTGCCCAAATTAAACGTCATGTCATCAAAAAAGGTTACATCTTAGCTTGCCGCAGGAGGCATGTATTGTTGTGGACAAAAGCAAATTAAAGAAAGGAAGAAGTTGTTATTTTGACTGTTTCAAAAGGAGTAGTCTACATGCACTGCTCTGATTGTGTTGAACAATGATAAAGTTAGTTGTTGGGTTTAACTTTTGTCAACTTATGTATATTCATTTGGTTAAATAGCCTCTCACACAAATCCTTGTGGCTTATGTCCAGGCGTATGTTTTTTCAGAATATTTGTTGCCATAGTTTAAAGTAGGTGATTATTTGGTTGTTTAGGAGACTTTTTTGATAAGGGCTCAAAGGATATCATTGGACACATTTTAAAGATAAAACAAATATATTTTCGAATCTTTTGAGGATAGGTTTGATTTACCCTTCAGACGAAACCTCCCACGAACAGACGAACAGTGCTCCTAAAATCAAAGAATTTCCAACAAAGCCCAAGCTGTGGTAAACTTGAGCGAATGTTTTAAATGTGTCTTTCAAAAGCATTTAAATGCGTGCCGATTGGGCCTTGCAACAACCAAGTAAACAAGAAAACATATTCTTTTTATTTTAGGTATAGTTTCTGCTACAAGGAACAGCTCATTGTGACTAAATTGTGAATTTAACACCAGGATTTGTGTGTGTGTGCTCCTTTTTTCGATTCAGTTTTAGAGAGGAGTTGTAATTTCATTTGTTTGGAAGGCGTCTAAACGACCATTAAAGACATTTCCTTCTGGTTATAATTTTGTCTATTGGTAAGGGATTTTATTTGAATCTTTAATTTGTAAACACAATATTAAGTACTTTAAGTTGATGTTTTCTTTTTGAATATACGCAGAAGTTCAAAATGGCTTTCATTTAATTAAACATCTTCCTTTATTGACTAAGCAGCTGATTTCCTTTCGGTACAGACATTCTTCCGGACGTTCATAATATAAAATATGATAGAATCGAGAGAAGCGGAAATTGCAAATTTTATCAATAATAATAATCAACTGTGTGGTGCGATATTAAAAAATAAAAAGAGAGCTGAAAATAAATTCGACTTGGATACGTCAACAGCAGGACACGACATCCTCGGTGTAACACCATATAAGAGTAGTATTTTCATATAGGATATTGACAGGATGCACTTACTGACTGAAGGATTCGTAGGAAAACTGTTCAACGTCCTCAAGTTAATGGATTGTATAAGTATCAGTGAGAATGCTTTTATTAAAACCACTTTTCGGCGTTAAAAGGGACTTCATGGTGTTTTCTTTTTTACAAAATCAACTAATTTTTAATGGAATCTCTTAGACCATGTTACATATTTTTTAAGAGACATTGTTGTCGGCAAAGCTTACATTTTATAGACGCGCAAAATGTCAATAAAAATTTAAATCTTTCTAAGTTTAAATAAAAAAAATATTCATGTTTCAACTTCGCTTTCAGGAATTGAAGTACATTAGCTATTTTACTTATAGATTTTATGGTAGCACGTTTTTTAGTACTTCGAATTTGGGCGATAGTCACGTGAAAAGTAACGAAATCTACGAAATCCAGATCAAGGTATTTTGTATAACAAGGTATTTTAGTATTTTGTATTAATTCTTCAATTCTTCAACGCTTTTGATTGGCGCAACTCCATGATTTCCGCAATAGCAAACAGCTGAGTTTACATAATTGTTGACACTGTAATCCATCCTTCTTATTGCAGCAAACTCGGTCATTGCAAATACTCTTGTTTTAATTAGTTGCGGTAATCGAGGATGCACTGTATTTAGAAAATAAAGTCACCATAATGCGACTCGATGGTTTTTCGAATTCCTTACACGAACAGGGACAAACTATTAAATTGTAAGCCTTTTTAGATTAGAGCTCAATATCTTCACAAAACTGACTATCAGGGTTCGAACCTCAGTCATTAAATTTCGGAGCAGATTTGAAAAAAAGTGGAGTAAATTTCAAAATTAAAAAAAAAAATTGTTTTAGCAAAAGGTTGGGATCTAATGGGTTCTTTTTAAATCAAAGTTTATTTTGAAGCTAGCAGGTCGTTTCCGTTCGAACTTTTGACAAAGGACTCCGATCGAAGCAAGTTTTGAACGCTGCTGACTATCTTTTGTTTCTTGTTTAAGATTTTTCTAATGATACAACATAGGCTCAAATGCAGGACTCGACTTTTATTTTTATTCTTACGACTTTGATTTCAAAAACGCGAACGAGTTCTTTGAAAAAGTTTGAGCTTGGATTTGAACGCATTCCTTAAAAATCTTCAAGAAATTGGAAAGTATAACGAAAGTAGTTACGCTACCCTGCATAGGTCTCCTTCATTCCTCACAAATTATAGTTGCTAGGTTTTTTTGTACCACTCCATTTGTTTACTTATTGTTTTATTCATTGATTAATTTTGCGAAATCGGTTTCTGTTGTCACTTTAGTAAATAACAATGGGGGTGGTCAATAATTACATCCGGATAGCTTTTTGTTGTTGGTTAAGTGATCAATATTTAGCAGAGGCACAAACCCATTTATACCAAAAGGTATCTAAATCTATCCAAACATTTTTGTTATACCTTTCTTGTTCAGAAATTTCTGTATCAGAATCATTTCGGTTGCTAGTAAAATGTTTTGATTATTTTTCTGTTTTCTAAAGCAGAAATTTCATATTTCTGCACAGTTGTTGTCTGGCATCAATCTGGAAAAAGGTATACCTATCCATGAATCGTTCAAAAAGGTGTCTAGTATACCTACCAGCAGGGCCGGATTTAAAGGTGTGGAGGCCCCTGGGCAACAAAGGAGTGGAGGCCCCTTGGCCCCAAATTATATTCAAAATAAAATGAAAAATTTTTTTCCATCTAGTTTTCTAATGAAAAATTTATTGCGAAACCAAGTATAGATTATTTTATTCTTAAAATTAACTTTAGTCGTTAACGAACGGAACTTTCCGTGCTCTTTTCGCCGAAAAATCGTTGATGATTTCGCTGAAATCCAGTTCCCGAAGCAAATCACTTTCAATGCTCAGGAGAGAAAGCTTTGATAGACGGTTTTGCCCCATAGTGTTTCGAAGCCTGTTTTTAATAATTTTCATTTTTGAAAATGAGCGCTCTCCAGTGCAATTTGATACCATCAAAACCAAATACATTCTCAATGCAATTTCAAGGTTTGGGAATGTAGCTCTGAAATTTTTATCTTCGAGAATTTGGTAGTAAAATAGTTCTGGAGATTGATCTTTCAATAGTCTTTTTTTATGAGTCCATCAAAGATACAAATTGAACCAACTCACTACCAAGACTAGGTTCTAAATCATCCTCATAAACTTTCACCAATGCCTCTGCTGCAGCGTGCAAATTTGCAGCATCCAACTTCTCGATGTGATTAAGAAATCCAAATCTCGAACGTACAGCTTCATAGGCATGCAATCCCTCGGTTAGAGAAACACATAACTGGTCGACCACTGGGATAAAGGCGGAAACTTTGTATTTTTCCTTCGGTGTCAGATTTACGTCTTGATCTTTCCCGTAATCGAGCGGATTCAGCCTCACATTTCTCGTTCTGGTACGTGATTGTACGTATTCGTCAATCTGAGACATTTTTTTGGCAGCTTCCTCGTATTTATCAAAATCGTTTCTTTTGGATTCCACGAATGATTTCAATGCTTCTAGTGCACGCATTGCCGATTCAAGAATCATTTTTGGGTCTTGCAATATCTTACTTATAGCGTTGAATCGCTCCGAGATGTCGTTCCAAAAGATTGCAAATAAAGCGGTTTCGAGACCACGCATCTTCTGTAGAAGGTTCGCTGCTTCACTCCTCGCGATGTCTTTTTGCTCTTTATCGGAAGATATGCTGGTTAGAGCTTCTTCGATTTCCGAATAGCCGTCAACTAAGGCCTTCGTAGCTTCAGCTTGACAAGACCAACGAGTGTCACTAAGCTTTTTCAAGACGTAACATTGACCGCTTTTTTCTTCGATAATTTCTTGATCAGAATTCCGTATCGTTCTGTACTTGCTGTGAAAAACGTATATAGATTCTGAACGAAATCAAAAAACTGAACAGCTGATGGACAAGAGTTGGCAGCTGCATTATCAACTAAATTTAGAGAATGACCACAACACGGTACAAACGCCGATAAATGATTTTTCTCCAAAATAAGAGCCTGCATCCCTTTGTATTTGCCACTCATGTTTGCAGCATTGTCGTAAGATTGGCCGCGGCAATCCATAATATCTATTTGATGATCCAGCCACTATACGTGAATGTATAAAACACCTGGATTCCCTGCTACAAGCACGCCACTCAGCCATGTACCGGCTAATCCAAGGTATTGGCGACAGACGGCAGCCACACGCTCACCTCAGCGATCGTACGGGACGTTTACCGCATTTACTCATCGAAATACCAAAACTACGTAAATATTGTACAGTGGAAGTCAAAAAACATTTACTGATGATTTCTTATTAAAATTACTAACGCAATTTAGCATAATTCTCAAATTTTTTTTACAATTTTTTTTTTCAAGTAGGTACCTACTTGGTTATTTTTTTCTTTTAGATTTTATTATTTTTTGTAAAATACTATATATATTCTGTAAAATTCTGTAAAATAATACAACGGGTACTTGGCGCACATTTTTACAGTAAAAAAAAACCTTATGTACGCATACAAAGAGTTGAGATTGTTTTATCCGCCACGCGACCCACGTCCAAACGGGTCATCGAAAATTGCAAGATGATAAGCATTTGAGATTTTGATATTTTACTGACTACCTGATTAAAGTGAACAAATATAATGTAGGTCGATGATTTCTGTTAATATTACCTATATGTAATCATGTTTGTACAAAGTACTGTAAGTAAGGGCACAACGCGAAAAAAATATGAAAGGAAAAGTTGTTAACTAATGTTTATACTAGTCTGAATTTGAAAAAAAAATCCGAAGTCTCTGTTGTGGAGGCCCCTCTTTTGTATAGGCCCGGGGCAACTGCCCCGTTTGCCCTCCCCTAAATCCGGCCCTGCCTACCAGTATTCGAGATCGTATAACCGAAAGGCTTTTAAGCGCGCCTAATATTACACCTTTTTTTTTAAATTGAGGAGGTTTATACTATTTTGGAGCACTCAGACCAATTGCCGGTCCATTGTACTTCCAGGGAAGCAAAGCAACCTTACTCTTTTTGTGGTGCAGTAAGTAGATGAAAAACGTAAGTAAGTAATTTTATACGTCCAAATGTAACTGGGAGGCTGGGCACCACGGCCACCCTTTGAGTATTACTTCCTTGGTGTGACTTCCATTTTAAAAACCTCAACATGCACCACACGTTACTAGCTATTGCGCTAGCCTTTCCAAAAACAATAAAAACGCAAAGCATTGTATACTACTGGCTCAGATATAAATTCAGATTAAAGCTTCAAAAAACACAGGAACATCCACCATGATGACATGACAAGGAAATTGTCAAAATATGTACATATGTATGTACTAAGTAGTCATCACAAATCAACTGTCCTCAAAAGAAACCTTAGTCAGCAAGTCTCCGTAGCGTGTTATTAATATTTTTCGCTATAAATCACGCCAAATAAAAAACGTTTTAGCTTAAGACCTGAGAATAGCATGTCTTAATAAAAGACAAACATCAATTTACACGAGACGCTTCGGTTAAGTCGGAATTCTTTTATTCTCAGTTTCAGCAGTACCTAACGTCATGTCATCTTTGATTACGATCCCCCAATTAAGAACTTACAGAGTTTGATTCTACACTCCATTAAGTATGTGTGTGCATAAAAAAAAACTCAAAGAAATTGCCAGCAATTATCTCTTGAAATTTTCACACTTTAATTATTTGTCTCGTAAATCGTCTCGTAAGTCGTAACTTGAATGATTTCTTTTTTCGCATGAGCACAACTCAACGTCTCGATTCACTTCACTCTAATTACATATAATTCAATTGTATTCTATTGCAGTTGCACAACCCAAATCAACGAGGGAGAAAGACTAAATGTGTGGCAATGCAATGGCATAACGGCGAAAGATATAAATTCAACTTCAATGCAGTCAAATTTCTTTTTCCATCTTTTAATCTCGACGACAATAAATAAAAATGACCAGTGGGAGAGCTTCCAACTTGATAATGCAAAATGCAACAATTAAGTGCATAAAACTTCGACTGTATCAAATTCGACTCTGCATCGACTGAACGTATGCCTTGAAAAAGAAACTAAAACTGCTACTGTCTTCATCCGCTGAATTCTTGAACTGCGCTAGCGCTAGCTCATCGAAGAGTTAAAGCTAGGTTTTGTATTTTCTTATAGAGTTTCGAGTTTCCTGTTTGCTTTTGTTTGTATCGTATCTATATCACGATAGTGTAGATGCACGCACACGTTTATACTTCACATTCTTCATAGTGTCGCGTTCATCTTCTTCATACTTCATGGCTTCTTGCACGCTCACAAGAAGTCACAAGTCGCAGTGTCTCTGTCTTCCAGTATCCAGTGTAAGAGTAGTTTAACAGAGCTCTCGCTGATCGCGGATCGTTTAGAAAATCGTTAACTAGCTCTCGCCTCGAAGCATACGAATATCTTTTTTGCGGTTTATTATCAAGAAAATTTGAGAAACCAATCAATAGTTGCTTGGAAAGAATGAAAATCCAATTAGTGAATTCTGAAATGCCCTCAGATGTTGTATCTTAAATTGTGTGATGACCTTTTACAAAAATCTGTTTTAAGTTCGTTTGGTTTGTGTTCTCTGTTGTGTGTCGTTTTTCACACACCAATCTGTCGGTACCATTATTTGCTTTTGTAATAGTGTTTGTTAAATTTTTACCTGTCACAGCCACTGACGCTACAGTGTGGTGTGCTGAGTGGAGTGTTACCTGTCGGATGAGGAAAAAATGTATCTGTATCTATACGTACGTTTCATACATAACCAGTTTGTTTGAATTCGCAGGCAGAAAACTACACGTGTGTTGACCTCTATTCGGAAGTTTTTATACCTACATACGTAGGTACTCCCGCTTGTTGAGTTTTATTTAACAGTGCGAGTGAATAAAATAGTATTCTATAAATGTTTTCATTTTGTTTTCATTTTACTGCGTTGTGTTGTTTTAGTTTTAACCACTTTTTTCTACAACAACTGCTACTGGTATAGATAAAAGTAAAAGAGCTCTTGCTATGTCGGCTAAGGTATCGAGTTTCTAATGAACGAAAGTAAATCCAAAACCAACATAAGTTGTTATTTATTATTGTAATTGTGAGAGAGTTTTTCGATTCGAATTGTTTTACGGTATACGAACAGATTCGAGCAATAGCCGTGGAAAAATCTACAATTCAACAAATAAGGTAACCTCCAGAAACTAAGAGTGTACTACTCTGGATATTTAATACTACCGCGCCACTCGCCGCCGCGCCGGTGCTTAATTTATAACTCAACAAGTACCAGCACTTGATGTGAGCATAATGAAAAGGTAACTCTATCTAATAGAAAACTTTTTTACAAAAAATTGTTTTGTTTAATTTTGAAACGCTGTTTTTAAGTGGAAGTAAGTGGTGTTGAACAATTATGCGTGGCGTCGGCTTTCATCAAAACAATATCGAGTTTCTGACTACAAACACAAGCCTTTATTTGTTCGTTCGCCAATATAGGTACCTACTCGTTGTTGCAACAATTGTGCTTGGATGATGTGAATATTTTTGGTAACCATTTAGCTAATATGGATGTGGTTAGGAGTTCTTTTGTGTTTTTATATATTCACGGTTTTCGAGGAAAATCCAAATAAAATGAACGTTGAACAGGCTAAATTAGCATACCTACCTGTCGACAACTAAAAAAGGAGTGGTTGGTTTTAGTTTAAGCCAAATATTTTATGATTGTTTGGTTTCAGCTCTTTGTTTACCCTCAAAAGTCCCCTAAAATGCCTAACATACCTAAACAATGTGTTGAAGTTGATACATACCCACATATTTGGTTAAACAACACAAATTTAGAGAGAAAAAAATACAGGGATTTCATAGTGGGTTGTGTTCTGAAAATTTTAAAACCAACTGTGATAAAAAAAAATTAAGTTAGCCACTTTTTTCTAAGCCGATATGCCGTGGGTATTATTTTAGAAATGCGGTTGCATGCGAAGATTTTGTGGACTCATGGGTGAGCCGAAACTGACTCTATTGTCGTTTATATTTCACTTTTCTTCTCAACTATAAACCGAAAATTAGAAGCACTAAAATGTCCGATGGTAAAAAGGGTTCGTTTAAACAAAAAAAAAAAGTGTGACCTGCCTCTTTTTCTTATCGATCGATAAATATGTTTGTTGGAAGAAGCCCTATGGGCGCCATATGTAAGGAACAGGGCTGTCGAATGGCACGTATTTTTTTTTCAAATGACAGAGATGTGTGGTGATTTTTTTTTTTAAAAACCTGGTTAAACCGAGGGTAAAGTTCAACGAACAAATCTATTGATCTTCTCAATTTATCTACCTAATGTCACATTTTGGCAGTAGGTGTCGCAACTTTGCAACTCTTTAGTAAGCTTAGCGATAGATACAAATCGGAATGATTGGCTGTACTTTTTTCAAATTATTCATGTTTTTTACAAGCCACCTTTATGGTTTGAATTCAGGTCGGCTGTAGGTAAGTAGGAAGACCCAAGTCCCGTTCGTTTCGATCCATTTCATTCCACTGTCCTAATTGTAGTCAAGGTTGCCAGTTTGGTCATTTATGTCCAAATCTCGTCTTTATTTTCTCACTTGGTCAAATGATCATTTGTCATTGTCATGGACATTTTTTATTCCATTTGGTAATTTTTTCAACGAAATGAGCCAAAAAAAAAACCTCGATTTGCCCTTACGAAGCTGTTTTTCCCTTACTAAGTTCTTTTTTTAGTTCTGGGTGTGCCATTAACTCGTCCTGAAGTAGAACTAATGTCGATTTCCTTTAACCCATTTGCAGTCGACTGCAGTCGCTACTAAATTCGATTCATTTTTGGGTATTTAGGAAATCAAAAAAAGTAGCGATTTTTTTTATGAATGTGTGTGTGTGTGTCCAACTGACTGATAAAAAGAAAAACAAGCACCAAAGAACAAAACAATTACATACATTCCTATTGTTAAGCACATTGAAAAATTAGCAAGGATTTTTACCAATTAGATTACTTGGTCATTAGTTTTAACCTTTTTAAAACTTTGAACTGAAAAATGATCAAATGAAATTTCAAAGGGAAAAGTATTGGCGACAAGATAAAAAAAGAAAAGACGTGTTATATGATTGCGGTTTGGATACGAAATACTTTTATTCGGTTCATTATTCATTTTTACTTCTTATTCCCTTTATTGGTTTTATTCTTTGAATAAAGATGGCCGGAAGGGCGGGAAATTTAAACATTATACCAATCATTAAAGTTGCTTATTAGTTCACAATAATTCAATTCAATAATTCAATTTTCATTATAAATTTTTATTTTACTTTTCGATGTGTCGAAACACACATAATTTTAATATTTTTTTTCCCCCAAATGTTTTCAAAATTCACAACAAAATACAAAATAGTCCTGTTTCCATAAATTTTTTTCAAAGGCTGCTGTTTTTGTTTGACGTCTTCGATTTGTCAAAATTGTTGTGTGTGTGAAAATCTGTGTGCAAATCCGTCTCAAAAAAGAGATCGACTGCAGTCGATTTTTTTCCTCTTAAATGAATTCCATTTAAAAAAAAATAATCACTGCGCCGTCAATTTTTTTGTTGAATGGAATTCGACATAAGATTTTCTTGGGGAGAGTTCAGTTAGCAAACACCGATGTCAAATGACCGGCATGTGGGATGACTTCGTGATTAAATTTTAAGAACCGAAAAGCCAGGTTTTTTGGCTGCACAACTTGTCTCTGCCAACGCTGTCATACGCAGGTTTTCCTCAAGATCTCCCGTATGCTGTAAGAATTTGCTGACGTGAGGGGTTTTTCTGACATTCACATAGACTATATGAGGTATGCGACGTTAAGGAGGAGTATTCCTCTTTAAATTGTTTCAACTGTAAGGATTTCCATTCATTGAACATGCTTTCTCTCGACTAAATCATGTAGCTGGTGCTTTCTCCTTTTAAGCTGGTCTAGCATTCTTGAAAATTTCGGCGTCGAGACCGTCTGCAGTTTCATTTGATTTTAGCTAACATACGAGTTTAAGACCTTAACATCCTCTGATCTAGAGTATGGGACTCTACATTCATAATCATCGTCTAAGTTGAGTCTGCAAATATAACTTTTCCAAATCCTCTGAAATGACTGCGGTTCTACCACTATGTGTGATTGTTGGCCTTTGCGGGCTTATTTTTTTGGTTTTCCACTTTGGCACGACTTTTTTCTTCTAAATTTTGGAACAGACTCTGAAGTTCATTCTATAATGACATTTCTATATTTTCTTAAACAAGGGCTACTCGTGCTGCTTCTTCCTTTTGAGAACTTGTTGTTCTTCCCTTCTTTCTTCATCGGAATCAATCATAATTTTGGTCATTTTTTTTCATTTGTTTTTTGGCAAGTGGCAACCGTGATTGTAGTGAGACCAAACTTTTTTTTACGTGATGAAATGCACTATGCCGAACGGCACCAATTGGCACCTGCCGATCGATACCGAAAACCGCGGGGGACGTCACTTCACATCGAAAGTCGACAACCTTTTACTACTGACGACTGACCAAACAAGTGTAGACTTTCAAGTGTGAGTAAAACTAAACATTTAAAAGAGGATAACTTTTCTCAATTTTTCACTTATCTGATTATCCAGTCACATTATCTCATGGCAATGATAAAGGAATGAAAACAAAATACCACATCCCGTATTTTGTTTCAAGAAACACACATGTTTGTTGATAAGTCGATGTATTTCTGTGATGTACCTTACCTACCGTCTTTACTCTTTAGCCAAGTTATACTTGCCCTTTACTTATTTCAATCACGCTATTTTAGATTCAATCAGTCGATTTTGTAATTTCGATCGATCTCAATTAAGTTTTGTAATAGTTTTCGATACATCAAGTCAAGTTTGAGAACGAAAAGGAAAGCTGTTGCCAAACTTACTTAGTATCTTATCGTCCAAATATAAATCTAACATTCATTGGAATCGCTTTCTCCCTCCGAATTTATGTATTCTGTCCTTATATAACAACACCAAAAGCAAATTAGTTTTTATTTTATTTTTTTCTTGTTCAATACAAAAAAGGAAATCTCATTTGATATTATTTTTCTGTTTATTCTTTATGGATTCGTAATATCGTTAATTTCGAACTGTATCGCAAGAACCTATACTGAGTTGTGGCGATTTGCATTTGGGATGATAATGAGGGTGACTAGTTCCATTTTAAATTCAATGTAAACAAACAAAACTAGATACCTAATTCAGTCGAAGGCTGGTCGGCAAGTTCTAACTCATCAATCAATTAAATATTATCTTTTCTTGAATTTGAAAAAAGTGTTCGTTTATTGAATAAAAACGAGAGTCTCTTCATGCGAAAAATACATATACAGGGTGACAAGCTTATAAATTTTGATAGGTTCCCACATAAAAAAATTAAGAGAATTAACTAAAGCCAAATGTTTTTCAGAGAAGTTTAAGCTTATATTTTATGTTCATCTTTAACACTAACAGCCGTATTTATTAGATTTCCCTAAATAGCTCTGAACAGATGAATAGTTATGTAGTGAATAGCACTCTATTCTACGTTGAATAAATTCTTATTTATAAACCATTATAGTTATGATGTGTATCTGTATATCTTACCTATCTATAATCTATAATCTAAATTATAGCATTGAGCGGTAATACACAGGTGTACTTCACTATCGAAAACAAACCGGTCTCTAAAAGCCATCTATGTATCCGCCGGCGTACTAATATTCCCTTGTCATTTCACAGTAGCGATGACAAAAACCTATTCAGTCGCTATACTACCTCAATCGGCGCACACTGGGGCCCGCTGTATGGAGAGCGTGCTCAAAATGCAAAATTGAGAATGACTCTTTTTCCCAAAACAAATGTTTTGTTGTAAAGTCGACAAGATTGTCTATCAACCGGTAAAATTTCAAGGTCAAAGAGATTGTAGGTCAAAAGAAAATCAGTGTTAAATGTTGTGTTTTAGGCGAAAAAAAATTGTGTTGTGATTTAGAGGTCGATTTAAAGTGCAATAAAAATCGTTTCGCGTTGAATTACGCTAAGTGGCGATATGACATCGATTGGTCAATGTCAGTAGATTATAAAAACGTATTTTGTAAGTATCAAAAACAAAAACCATGGAAAAAGAAACAAGAAAGCGAACAAATTTGTAAAAAAATTTTAAATACACTTTTTTCCAATTTGCAACACATGCTTTTAAAACTAAATGTGCAGTCTTATAGTGCATACCTTCTTTTAATAAAAACTTAAGTTAGAAGTGGAAGCCTTTGTTGCAATTTGGAAAAAAATGTGTTTATACATTTTTGTTCGCTTTTTTATTTCTTTTTCCATGGTTTTTGTTTTTGATACTTACAAAATACGTTTTTATAATCTACTGACATTGACCAATCGATGTCATATCGCCACTTAGCGTAATTCAACGCGAAACGATTTTTATTGCACTTTAAATCGACCTCTAAATCACAACACAATTTTTTTTCGCCTAAAACACAACATTTAACACTGATTTTCTTTTGACCTACAATCTCTTTGACCTTGAAATTTTACCGGTTGATAGACAATCTTGTCGACTTTGCAACAAAACATTTGTTTTGGGAAAAAGAGCCATTCTCAATTTTGCATTTTGAGCACGCTCTCCATACAGCGGGCCCCAGTGTGCGGCGTTCAGCATATTCTACCTCTATGTTACGTTCAAAAAGTTTTATAAATACGTTTTTTAAAATAATCTTTTTGATCGAAAGTATACCTATTTGCCATAAAATAAATATGGTGACGCAACAGCGAGAGGGGAGTCGCTTTTCTTTTAACCATATACCTTGTGTGGCGATGGAAGGGACCTACAATTTTTTGCCGATTCTTTCACTAAAGGACTTTTCCTTGTTCTCAAATTTGTTTGTGATGACGTCCTTACTTAAATATTTAACTTTTTGTCGCAACTAAAACAAGACAATTTTAATTTATTTGCACAAGTAAGTATCCTTAGGCTTTTAAGATCGAGGTACCTTTTTAATGTGCCAGTTATACGAAAATCTCTTCCTAATGTCCCACTTTTAGTAATCAAAACATAAACTTTCATTATCTTTGTCTGAAGAATAATCAAGGGTAGATAGGTGCCTTGAGCAGTTAATATTGGTTTTTATGTTCTTTGTAGATTCAGTATAAGTAGCTTCGACTAAATCAATAGCCACTACCTTAGGTTATCACAGCAGCAGCACCCAATATTCCAATGTAATGACACTTAAAACTTTCTTTATAGAGCTTTGGAAAAGGCCTCTTGAGTCTCTATCCTGAGTTAATCTTAAAATAAAACCAATAAATTAAATATCTCAAGCAGCCATTTACCACTGTGAACCCTAAAACCATCTTACCACCACTCAGAATTTTTATACTAAGAGAACAGTTAAACACCCTTTAAATAAACATTAGCCCTCCTCTTTTACCCGTGAGTATTATCTATCGGCAACTTTCGTTCTTTGAATGAATTTGGTGTGATAATGATGATGATGATGATGACGACTTGTGGATGTTTAGATTTAGTAAAAATTGTACTCTTATCATTGCATAAAAGCTGATTCAGTTAATTAATTCTGATAAAAGCCGTGTCTATAAGAAAATGTGTATTAACTTAAACGCCTTTGCGAGGTTTCACACCCACCAATTAGATAATCCTTCATAAATCAAATTATCCCTCGTTGGTGGCAAGAGTGCGAGCACACAGACCCTCTCGAGTTACAATCGGCAATTCGCCTATCACACTGAGTAAAGGAGCTTACCTCATTTTCCAATTAAGCTATCGAATTCAAAGACCTCTCTCGTTCGGCCGCATAGTTTCTCTGTCTGAATATTGACATTTAATTGGTAGATTTCAAAATTTCTGATGGGTGGTCGCTGGTCGGTAGCAGGAGCAGCAATATACTTAATGACATGAGCAATGTCATCGTTCCCTCTTGCTAGACCCTCAACTTGAGTCTTCACAGTGAAGTGAATTAAGGCAAATAAAATTGTCCATCCGCCCGACAAATTATAATTTTTACTGTTCATCATCACTTGGATGAAGAAACTGTGCGTGGATACTTCATCATTGGGGATTTCCTGATTTCATGAAGAAATGAAAGTTGAACGAGCGTTGATGCGGATAATCAGCGAATGTTGACGACGCGACGCTCACGCGAGGAGACGCTTGTAAGTATGTTGGTATGTACAAGTACAACTTTCGAATGCAGCATACAGCACCAGAAGCCTGTACAGTGCCTGTCTTAAATGACTGCGCGAGTGATTGTGAGTGAGACGATAATGGGACTTTTTATTACAAAAATTGTCTTTCATTATAAGTTCATCATGTGCAGTGCATTCCATATATGAAAGATACCCGTATCTTTCTATGTTAATAAAGTTCATTTGATAGAGAGAAAAATCTGTTGCCTCTGCCGCAATTGACAGTCATTTTCGAATCAAAATAAGAACCAGCTCTTTTACGCATCCATCTTTCACAGATACCGACAGATAGACACGTTCGGCGGATTTATGTATTGATTGGTGAAGCTTATTTGCATAGATGCTTAAGAACTTGTGAGTTTTGCAAATGAAATTACAGCGGGGATGAAAATGTTGGCTTTATTGTCAACAGGATTATCCGGATCACAAAAATTGCCTGTCAAATAAATGAACTGGGATAGCAAATAATTTATGTCTTCAAACAGATGCCAGAGGGGATGCGATTATACTTGGGGAAAAGATTACTTTAGAATGCAAGACTGGAAAATAAACAGGAGAGCGACGCCATAAAGAGAGAAGGAAGATATGTCATTACTTGAAATTCCTTTCCGACCGAAGGCTTGAAAGTTATAGGTCTGAAATTCTGTTGATTCTTTTGTTTTTATTATTACTCATTTTCATAAAAGTGTTTATGTCTTACCAACTTAAGTTAAAAAGATTTCTTAGGACAGAATTTCTTACAGTTCATCGGAGTCGTTGATGGTGTAGAAATCTTTTATTTTTCCATAGTTTCCTAGTAAATACCTTCTACTACTTCTTCAACCCTACGAAGTTTAAAGCTTTTTTCTGTTTTCTTTCCGTTTTAATAACTTGTCTTAAAAAAAGCAAACGTGTTTTTTCGCATGTTTTTACCACGTTAAATAATATCAATAAGGTATATCGGTTATAAACCCCTATATGTTCCAAAGACAGTTGGTCCTTGGTTAAGCGTTCTAAGTTTTACGCAGACATAAGCAGCTTACAGTAGTGATCTGAGTTTTTGTTATCAAATAAATAAATATATAGGGTGGCACAACAAGGCTATGGAAACCTTGGTGTCGGAGCCTAACTCATTTCCATAACCTACAATTTTATGCCAATTGTGACTTAGTTAAAAAGCTTTTTTCTTGGCTATTTGTATTACTCTAGGGTACTTCCTCGCGAAAGACGATACCCGTGAAAATCTTCTTTTGTTTTTGAAAAGTGAGACTTCTTATGTGACTTCCAAGGTTACGTTAAACGTTTAATGCGGATTATCGACTGCATACTTTTCGGCACTGCTCGCAATTTGTTGATATAACAGTTGTATCAAAAGTTTGTCTTAAAGAAACAATATGAGTTCAATAAAAATCAATTTCTACCCCTTCCTATTTTCATTTCCACATTAGGAAGTTTCACTTCTTCCGCACTATTTTCTTGTTGTTTTCCGGACTCGAAACACGTAACAGGCAGACATGCTAACCGTTACTGCACGGGCACCACTTCTGAGCTATCAGTGATCGAGTAATCAGTTAGCTGAAATTGACACCTGCTCTCACTGATCTGACCTAACTTCGTTCTTCAACTACTCCACTTGTCTGCTTCACACCGGGTGGAGACATGTGCTAATTTGTGATAACTTTGACAACAATCGCGATCACCACTGCAGCTGTTTCAGTATTCGAAAGACCCATACGTTGTACCCTTGAAAGTTGGCCACCGAGTAACGAATTGTGAATAAAAGACAAACAAATTAACGCACGCAGTTATGGATTTCAAAACAGTTTTCATTGTAATAAGTTCGATAGGCCATCGCTGTTTTTCTTCCTTTGGCTCTCATTTTTGTTTGTTAAATTCAAATGGCTTCAGTTTTTTTTTTGGATTTAAAAAAATATATTCAACTTCTGAAAATTAGAAGCCCTCCGTCAATACCCTCAGCAAATCTAACTTTTTGTAACTTGAAGAAAATAACTTCTTGGAATTTCATTATTTTGAACGAGAAAAAAAACGTGTATATTTGCCTCAGCTGAAATTCTATAAACAAGTTGTGTATTCAATGAAGCAAAGTTTGCAAATTTGTGTCAAAGTTGTGGGGAGAATATCACAGACTCCGATGTCACACACTGTATTTTGGCTCATTGTATTTGGCCAGTCAGCACCAGCTGGCCTCTGGCAACGACAATTTTCGTAGATAAACTTATTCTCGCACCCAACTGCCGATGCGGCAGGTTGGCTGTTATGTTTAGTGTTGTGACCGAACTCAATCTTTTAAATCCCACAATTCAATAATGGATGTCTACTATTTTTTATATGTGTCCATATCATAACGGTAATCCCTCCTTGGCTGAGATCTTTCCGTATATATAGAAAAGTTTGCATTGTTATCAAGGGAATTGCATGATATTTTCTTCGAAAAGAAAAAACTATAAATGCAGTCACGTGCGTTAGTAACTTAATTTCACAAAAAAAAAAACTATTTAAGTCTCATAGATATGATACTTTAGAAATATAACTGATCCTACATGCCTGCAATTCGACGAAGGCCCGGTTGTATCATGCCGTTGGCATAACAAGAATATGAATGCCTGGAAGCGAATACCACAAATTCAGCATTTCGACTCGCAATTTTGTCCATGACTAAATCCGAATTGGAGAAATTAGCTTCATCCTCTGGAATACGCAAGCTGTAGCCCTGACAGTAACATCGTATTTGGAGAGAATGAAACATTGTGTTGCAATAAAACGAAAGCTCCGGAAAACCATAGCGCCCAACTGAATTCTATTTCGAAATAGAATGTACATGTCTACGAATTTAGATTAAACCAAAATGGTTATGGGTTGTCTGTTAGGTATCGTTTGATTGTAATGAAATGCACTTTAACCATATGCTCTAAAATGTGGTATGAGCTCAAATGCATCAGTTTAGTATTTCAATGAGGTGGGATGTACGAGAGCTCAATGCTTGTTTAGGCAACTTTCAATCTTTTGAAAAATGGGGTGGTTCTTTGTTTTGATATTCAGATTGTTTTTGCAATTTGATATGATAAACTGATTCTATTTGATTAATTTACAAATTGATATGCGATTCTAAAATAGTAAATTTTAATCGTTGTGTCTAAATAATGAAATCATTCAATTCACAACACTGTTTTCTGAATTAAAATATATTCTTCAAAAATTATTAGTTTTTCTCAGAATTAAAATTTGAAAATCCAACGAGCGAAATAATAAATTTATTTATTTGTTTATGTTTTTTTGTTTAAGTTTCACTATATAAAGAACTTTAAGGACTCTCGCAACTGTATCATAACAGAATCTACACTCTCAAGCTCGGGAGAATATAGTCTTGTAAATCCAATTGACTTTTGCATTATTAGCGCACACATTATTTATTATTATACTGGGTGCGGCAAAAGTATGGAAACCCCTGGAAATATGGCAGAATATGCGTTAAAAAAATCAAAGACCCCACATCCGACGTATTTTTCGAAGAAGAATCCGATGGTAACCTTGAATTTGAACTTGGACCCTGCCATATTTCCAGGGGTTTCCATACTTTTGCCGCACCATGTATATTATTATTAGCGCACACATCAAAATAAACTTAGTTATATAATACAGTGCGAGCGTTAGGAAAGTAGGAGAGGATTGATTAAGTAGGAGACACCGAAGCAAATTTATTTTCAATCATTGCAGTTTATAACACAGAGGAAGAACAGAGTCAGGTAGACCATTTCACATTCGTGTTGAGCGGCTCAAAGACGAATCTCTATATACTTGACTGTGAGTCCGCAGTTATGCTCAAGAAGTAAAATCGATGAGTATTCCTTGCGAGGGAAGGGTTGCGGCAAAATTGTTGCAGGTGACGAGTGCAGCTGCCTATTTTACTAGAGCATTGTTTGTTTAAAAAAAAGTGATAAAATAGAGTGAGTGTTCAAGAGAATTAATCGATTCTACGATTAATTTTTCCGAAGAGCAGGGACGTGAATTTGAAAACGAATATCGGAAGCTGAAGGTTGAGTCGTCAGCAAAACAGTTAAGAGGATTATAAGTTTCAGATAAGGGATCAATAATGAAAATAAGGAAGAGAGTCGGAGACGAAACGAGGCTCCAGGGCACATCAGCACTAACAAAGTGAGTGTCAGGCTTGAAACCATCCAATACAACTTGTATTGAGCGGTCGGAAAGGAAGTTTCTAATCCTACGAAAAAGATACTCATTGATACCAAAAGCACGCATATTCGATAAGAGAGTTTGATGCCAAATTCTATCAAATTCTTTAGAGTTTAGACATATCATGCGCAATAATCTTTCTTTCTCCAAAAAAGTGTAAAAATTGCTTCCACTTTTCGGTGAAATAAGCCATCAAATCGTCACTTTAGCTACGAAAGCCGTATTGTCGGTCATTATGAAGCTTTCGTTCTTCAAGATATTTCATGAGTTGGCGTTTTAAGAACGTGTCTATAACCTTTCAAAGAAAGTCCAATTTGAAGGTAATTGGAAGGGTGAGGGAAGAATTGAATTGTTTTTAGAGACGCGGGTTGGACGAATACAGTTGCCATCTCCTTGGGAAGAGTCTAGAAGAATAGAATAAGTTTACGCAGTGGTTTTGGTTGTAATTATAAATGAGTTGGTAAACAGAAGTCAAGAGCCAAAGGCAACTGACTAAACAGACTGCACCTCTGCACCCTCTAAACAATTTCAAAGCATATTAAAAAACTAACCAAATCGGACCAGAGATACACCCAGTGTCTAACACCACACTAAAAAGCATGCAGCACTTCTTTAAATCTCATCGCATGTGGTTGTGCTATTTTGCTTATGGTTGGTTGGGTCTGGGTGGCTGGTTCCATTTTAAACTTTCTAGTGAAAATATAATTACATCTCATTATTTGCGTCATAGCACATGAACTCCTTTGCTTATTAATCTTCGTTGGTCTTGGTACTTTATTTCATTGTTATTCCAAACACCGTAAAAAAAAAAATAATAAAAAATATAAGAGTAAAGTGGTTGTGATGTTTTGTCATATCAAAAGTTTTCTATGAGAAAATGTAAATTGTAAATAAGTTGAAAAAATTTTACAAATTGTGCTGCCCTTGAAATGAAATGCATGAGCTCACAGTTCCTCAAACAAAGTTTGTTTTTAGTTTTTTTTCTTTGTTTTAGCTTAAAACGCTTGTGAACTTGTTTAAGGAGAAAAGTGTTTTTTGTGTAGTACTTTGTACAATAATTGCTTCCTCTCTCGTTTACGATCGTAACAATTATTCGTTGTGTGTCAAAAAATAATTAAATTCAAATTTAACTATTAAAACCAGCAAAATACATAGTTGTTTGAAGCTAGGTACTCAAATTATCCACTACGAACGGTTTAGTTTAGACGCTAGGAATTAAACAAAGAGAATGTTAAACATGTCGTTGACAGTGTTGGCACCCTACGCGCTACGTAATTCGAGAAACCCACCCAATTATAGTGCGTATTCCTTCAAGTACTGAGATGGCCCATCTGTAGTATAATAGCGCAAGGTACATGTACCTAGTCCTTGAGTCGCACAAAAGATGAGCTCGACATTAAAGAAAAATGCCATTTCACGGAATCATAAAGAACGATTAAGATGGGATAACACAAAAGACAAGTGTCTCTATGACAACAACTCGAAGGTTGACAGAACAAACTTATATCTCATTATTTGCTATCCACAATGGAAGATTAAGCAAAACAGGTTGTCCTGACAAGGACCATATTCCCCATGGTATGTAGGTGTACGCGGTACGTATTCTTGCGTGTTGTTCTTGTGTGTACCTGGTGTCTTTGTTCATTCACTGGGATTATACCTAAGTCGAAAAATAATCTTCAATTGGAATGTTCGGAATGTTAAACATCTACAATTCTGTTCTTCCCTCTGAGAAAAACGTGATGCAATTGAAAATTGTTGAAATTGAAGACCGCATAAAACCAGACAACAATAGATTTTAAAAAAAAATTCACTAAAAGCACCCGCACTGTGTTTAATTAAATAAATTTAGTTGCCAACGAACAAAACGACGGCTTCCGACTCCCGATTTGCGTTTTGGTTTTGGAATGGCAAACTGTTTTCAATTGGACGAGAAGAAATAATAAATAGTCATGAGTCAACATAAAATGTATTCATCATTCTTATACGAAGTCAGCATCGTTGTTCTCATCACCCGCATAGAAAAGTCTTCCAAGTCGCGTCTTCTCCATTATATTTTTCTTTTTTTTTTCTAGGATAAGTTTTTTTTGTTTTTCTTCTTTTCGTGATGAATATTGGAAATGGGTCGACTGCCTACTGGAAATTATTTTGAATCGATCCATCTAGGCATAAATAATGCATGGTTCTCTCCTATAAATTACTGCCGCGGGAACAATAACAACAGAAATTAAACATTCATCTAGTTGTGGGGGTTTTGTTTTTGGCTCTGATTTTGAATTTAATGGTCCCAGCTTACGCTTTGCCTCTGGTTGGGCTTATCTCCTGGTTTCAATGGTTCTTCTTTATCATCATTGTATATGGGGGAGTAATTATTGTTTTCAGTTTTCAGATACCATTAGAGTGTATCTTTTACTCACATCCGCTTTGTCGGTAGTAATAGTTTCCCGTATTTGTTATCATAAAGTTTAATTTATGAAATGGCGTGTTCAACAGTTTTGTTTTAATGTTTGTGGAAGTGTAAGTAATTTTGAATAAATTTCAACGTTTTGATTATTCCAAAATTTGTTGTACGTTACGAGTTTAAAGGTAGTAAATGAATAAATAAAACCTATGACTTCCCAGCAATGGCAATTTTGTATATTAAGGAAGTCACGAGATGAAAATGCGCCTCGTCAGAAAAGATGATTTTTCGCCCAAAATCATTGTCCAATTCAAGGAATAAGCAAAGCAAAGCGAATGGTCAATTTCTGAGTCAATTGTAACTTGTAAGCGAATAATCCGAGATATCGAATTAAAATTTTAAGATAATGAATTCCCAAAAGAATTAAACGTTCTTCAACTGTCGACTCATACATTAAAATTTACCTAAGTATAGGGTGTTTTTTTAAAGGTATAGAACTTAAAATTTAAATGAAACACAAGAAAATCGTTTTACATCAATTTGGCTTTATTAGAAGGATAATTTTATGCCATTAATGTTTAAATATGATTTCGGGTATGTGGCCGCCGCGGCTGGCTCGAATAAAGCCAAAAGCCAAGTCTAGAGATTAAATTGGCAATAACGCCACGAACGTTGGCTTCTAAGCCACTTAACGTTTCTGGTTTGTTGACGTAGAGACGATCGACTTCACATATCCCCAAAGAAAATAATCCAATGGTGTCAAATCACACGATCTTGGTAGCCAATTGATAGGTCGATTCCGCGAAATTATGCGCTCATCGAACGTTTCCTTCAATAAATCGATTGTGACGTGCGCTGTGTGGCATGTAGCGCCGTCTTGTTGGAACCACATCTCATCCACATTCATGCCATCGAATTTGGGGAAAAAAGGTGGTTATCATGGCTCTATACCACTCTCCATTAACGGTAACTGGCTCGCCAGCATGATTTCGGAAGAAGTATGGCTCAATGAATCCACCAGCCCATAAGGCACACCAAACAGCCAGTTTTTGTTGATGTAGTGGCGTCTCATGATGGTACTCATGTGGATTTTCTTCACTCCAAATGCGGCAATTTTGCTTATTGACGTAACCATTCAACAAAAAATGAGCCTCATCACTAAATGAGCGATGAAAATCAGCAGATCAATCTCATTTTCTGCCCATACACGTTTCACGACGCATCGCATGGTCTCGCGGTTTTAATTCTTGCACAATCTGGGTCTTGTAAGGTCGTATGCCAAGATCTTTGCGGAAAATCTTCAATAAAGTTGATGGACAAAGCTCCGATTACACGGGGGCGAATCGATTCATTCGGATCCTCTTCAACACTTTGGTCTACAGCGGCAATTGTTTCTTCGGTGCGCACTGTTCGACGTCTCTGCGGATGCGTATTATCACATAAAGTAAACGTAGTGCGAAAACGATCCATGGTTAACCAACTTAATTGCTCTGATTTACGATTATGTCGACCATAAAATGGACAGAGCTTGCGGCGAACTTCGCGAACTGAACCATTATTTTTAAAATGGATTTGCATTATTTGCAGGCGTTGTACTTTTGTCAACCTATTCATTTCATGATAAAATAGCAAACCAAATTGAACATAAATGATATAAGAGTTTGCCAATTTGACCACAAGATGTTAGTTTTATTCTTATTCGAAAAACCAACCAACCGCGTAGCTCCTGTCCTACGGTGATCTAGTGTATAGCATCGACTCTGCCTGCAATATTAAACGTTGAAAGAATTTTAGAAATCTGTTCAGCAGTTTTTAAGTTGCCTTTCCCGTTGTATGAATGAATGAATGTTTTGGGGTTTTGTATTGTACTTCGACCTTGTAGATCTATTGTACAATCTTCTTCTTAAGTGGTATTTCTTAATTTAAAGTACTTCATCCAGATTAGTTCCTTTGATGAAACTGAGTATCTGGGCTACTTTTTGGAGTTTTAGCTCCCTCTTTTTTGCGTAGTAGGATCCTATAGGCACTTCTTCCTTTGATGTAATAGAGCTTCGTAGTCACCTAAGAGGTGGTCAAGAGATTCTTCCTGTTCGTTGCAGTATCTGCATTGGTCATTAAACTCTATGTCTAGTACTTTTAGGTGTTTTCTTAGTCTGCAGTGTCCGGTTAGGAACCCGGCTATCGTTCTTACATTGTTTCTACTTAGTTTTATTGCGTCTTTATAACGTTTTGAGTTGAAAGTGCCAAGTAAAAACTTGGCAGCTTGACGCATTTTGAGGAGGTCATTCAAGTGCTTAACTCTGTAGTCTCCATCCGACTTTTTGATTTCGCTCTTAATGTGGCTCTCCGTTACTCCACAAAAAGGTTCCGGTCCCATGAGAAATGTTCCGGCTTCAGTCTTTGCCAGTTCGCTGCCTTTGACTCCTACATGTCCTGTTACGAAGTAGATTCTGACTTTGTTGTTACTGCCCAGTTTGTCAATGCATTCACTGACAAGTTTTGAAGAGATTGTGTAGGATCTTATGATCCAGTGGTAATATGGGGATGAATTTAAGTTCATGCTACTCGGGGGTAATGTAGCATTTGACGGTGAAAGAATTTTTAAAATCGGTCCAGTATTTTCTAAGTTCCCAGTTATGTTTTCGTTCGTGTCTTTTCCCGTGTAAATATGGGGATGAAAGATAGCATATATCATTTCTCAAGCTCTGTCTAGACTATCTCTATTCCAAATGTTATTCAATTCTGCTCAGTAGTTTTGATTCAATACAAACTCTAATCTCTCGTTTTCGTTCTCGTTTCCGTTTCCGAGAGATTATTGGAATGAAACATGGTCTATGTTACTTCCTATGCTCTAAATCACCTCTGTCTCAAAATTCATTCAAATCGGCTCAGTAGTTTTTTAGCCTATACAATACAAACAAACAAAAAAATCTTTCCTCTTTACAATAGTTGTTAAAATAATTTTTATGCTTCCATGGAAGTGTGTTTGCATTCTTGGACTTGAACTTTATATTGATTAATGATTTATTATTGAATTGGTTTTCTTTTCAAGTTAATTATTAAAACTTGGATAATTTTAATTACTTTCAATTTAGGGGTTTTTGTTTTTTGTTTTAGTTCCTAACAAAAACTGCGTACCGTCGAAACGAATGTGAAATCATTCAGCACTTTACTTTGCTGTCAAGTCTTTGCCATAATAATTACTTCCAATACTTTCTTTGCACCACAAAAGAATAGAAAACTTGCCTTCAGCTCTCCCTCCGCGGAAAATAATTAATGTGTTATTCCATGAATTGCAGGCTATGAATCTCGGACTCAGGTTTAATAAGCACACTTTGGAATCCTAAATCGAATGTCCATAGGCTATAAAAAAAAAATTCTGATGAAAGATGAATCTGAAATGATACCATAAAACTTGTTAAAGTTTATAGGTACCTACGACCTTTCGTTTGTGTTTCAAATTGAAGTGTTTTTTCTTTCTGTTTTACTTATACCATTCTGTTATATCAAAGTTTGTAAGGATAGAACGAGAACCTGCCTATTGAAATAATCTTGATATTTGAAAGAGATTTGAGCAGAGTTGCCAATGATCTATGAATATATTCACAATAAGTGAATAATAACAAAGAAATGTGGACTTTCATTCAAATTAGGTTGAGTATTTTTGTAACATTTCGCAGATGATGGTGGATATACATGATATACATATTTGTTTTCAAATTTGACAAGATGTAAATATAAAACTGTTTTTATTTGTTGTAAACACAATCCGCATCTACCTATTTTTCTAGTTCTCAAACCCAAACAGTAAACCTTGATGTGATGTGATTCGCAAAAGCAAATTTATTGTCTAAGTTCTTTGAATAGTTTTAAAAGTAAAATGATTAGTACAGAATTGTTGATAACTTGTGTAGACACTTTACATAAAATACGGCTTGTTTTAAAGTTGTGTTAAATGTTTTTTGATTATTTAATTGGCTTGAGATTGATTTCAATAATCAGTTCTACTTCTTGCTCTTTTCAACTTCGCATATAAAATTCATTAAAATAATTTTAAATAAACACAATGGCAACCCAGAGAAAGAGAATTTCTACTGCTGATGAAGACGGCATTCATTCATTTTACAGATTAGGATAGGACAAAAGTACTCCTAGTTAACAACCCTTGTTTCTGTTTCTCAATGTTTAAGTGCCGATGCCGATTTTATTATAAAAAGGCATTATTCACATTTACTCGCGTCGAATAATGTAAACTGTACCTGGATTGATGTAGGTAAGGTAATGCAAACGCTTTGGTCATGAACATTGACTTGTACAATGGCAGCATAATAGAAAACTGGGATAGGGAAGGAATGCGGGAAAACCAGGACCACAGAGATCACGGTTTATGTTAAGCCGATGACAGACGGCTGCTGATGTTGTGGCTGTAGATTGTAGTGGCTTCAAACTGTAAAACAACCACTATCGGGCTATCGGCGGCCGTTTCCTTCGTTTGAAACTTCAGTTGAATCTCGGCTTTACCGTGGTGACGATGGCATTGCGTGTGTGTTTTATTTCGCTGGTTAAACATTTTCTTATCGAATAGGGTAGATACTATTGTATGTGCTTTAAAAAACAGAATGCAGCTGCATTACTTGTAACCCCTTTTGTTTTCATTATGCGTGCTAAATCAAATAAATACATTAAAAGTCACAAAGTATTCCTATCGAGACTTCGCATTACCATGGAGCGAACATTCAAGGATACAAGTAACTCCTACACCAAAATATCCCCTCGATTACGTCGTTCGCGTTCGGTGCGTGCTTCGTTTCGATTACTTAGAGGAAAAATTCAAGAGAATATCGTGCAACAGTCTCCATTTAATTTCGGTAAAAGTGCGGATTTAAAGTGTTCAACAACACACAACAACTATGAGCAGGATAGTGATTTCCATGATAATGTGATTCGTACGGCAACACGAAAAACAAGTGAACGTTTCTTTGAACGAAATCATACACTGTGTGGCGATGATATCGTTCACTATAAACAGGATATTGAGAAATTAATGTCAATTATACCTGATTCAGTGCCAAGGAAAGCGTGCCAGTTATTGCAAATACCATCGGACGTACTAAGATGTGGGAACGAAATTACGGTGGAGAGTATTAGCGAAAGATTGCCAGGGATTTCATTTGGTAATCAAGAGAAGCATGGGGCAATGCGAACGGCTACTATTCGTAGACGATCTTCGGTGAATCGGAGTAAGGAAATATTTTTCTTTGAATTTATGTTTTATGTTCATTTTAAATGTGAAGATAAGGTAAAAGAAATTCCAATGACGAGCAAGGTATTTTTGTGTAGCATTCAAAGAGTTTCTACGAAGAATTTTCAAATATACACTGCCTATACCTGGTTTGAATGTTACCTTTACCTTTTATTTTGAATGTGTCAAAAGTTGAGTAGTGAAATGTTTTTGGAAGACCAGTGTCCATCTTCATGCTGAACTCTCTTGGCACATTTGCATTGCCTGTAACGAAGGAGTTCGAGATTCGAATCTCGAAATCATCAAGCTGTTATTGAACGGGTATCGCCTTTCGTGAAATTTTGGTAGATCCTCCGAAATTTATAATACTGTCATCCTGAAAAACGTCTTGGCCACGTACATACTGAGCGGCAAGAGTAGAACACAATAATTGAAAGCTGAACGGCATCGTTCGCCGCTGAGCTTTCAATTTTATTCTAATTTTGCCGCTCTGCTGTTTTGCGGCTCAGTACGAGGCCATACCCCATACCGTTCGGAATCTGCACAAAATTGTAGCGTTGAACTCTGGGCACTGCGGTGTCTAGCTGAAATCAATTGTGAGTTCTTTTGCCTTTTGCTCCTGAATTAAATCAGTGTTTGATGATCCTCTGGCTTAGAATCGGCATTAAATTGAAGGTCCCTTGAATGCGGTAGCCTTCCAGGTTTCCATTTTGCGCTACCCAATATATTTATTTACTTGTCTACGTTGAAAAACGGCGATGAAGTCATAAAAAAGTCATAAACTCATTGTGGTATGAAAGTTTAAACTCTCAACGAACATCTTCGTTTTAGTTCTTCAAATGAGTAGTCTAAATGACATTAACTTTTCTAACCTATACTCACTGACTCACTTCAAGCAGAAGTGCTTTCTTCTGCATGAAGTGATTTAGTGTTTGTGAAAAATTCACCAAGGTCCGTGTGTCTATCTGATTATGTGTGGCAAGCAACTAATATAAGATCTTGCTTGCACTCCATTGTCCTCTACATAAGCCTCTTAACCTTCTCAGAAGCACAAATGCATGATTCAGTTGAATGCAGTGATAAGGAGGATTCTAAACTTGTGTGCATCTTTTCAGATGATGTTTTCCTTTTATGATGGACACGTGTGCGCAGTACTGAAGTTAATTCTAAGCTTGTTTTGTTCATTTTATATTTTTGACAGACTGTTGACTTTAAATTTATTTGTCTTAACTTAAGAACCCTTTTCTAGTTTCGATAAAATATCACTTCTATTTTTAATTGACAATTTTCCTGTATGAATTTTTAGTAAACACTAACGACATCGCAACCCACTCAAATAAACAAAGATGCATTTTAAGTATTTGTTCATGTTTTGCAAGAAATATTGTTCAGACAAACAAGCTGTAAAATAACGGCAGGAATAAAGAATCAAAAGAAGAACGTGAATATAAAAAACGGACAAATAAGCACATGAAGTTGCACTTATCGAGGTAGCTTTTTTGACAAGTTGCACTTATAGAGTCAAGACGTGTTATGATTTTAGTGTTGCTAGTGTTAAATTTATACGCATTATTCCGTTAAATTGCAATTTTCTTGAGTTTTTTGGCAAGCGAATGGTGACGTAATGTACACCCTAAGATTATTCGTAATTATACCTAGTCCGTGTGTCTGAACCATTCGTCATAATAGTTAAGGAGGATTGGATAAAACTTTTACCTACCTAGAGTTTCTGGAATCATGTGTAGGAATAAAAATCGAAGGGACTTCATGAGGAGGTACTAGATAGTAATGCAGGAAAACTGTGAATTTGTATCTCGAAAATTGTTAAACTTTTTTTTTTTTTTGTGTGAGATTGTAGATTATGTTCTTGGCTTTGTCTTTTATTTCAAGGTTATGATTAAAAAAATAAAAATAAAGGATTTTCGAATTTAGCTTTTTGCGGTTTATTGGACAACTATTGAGTAAATGGAAAATATGTATGAAGAAACCTTTGTGAAGAAAGATTTCACTAACTAGAATTTGGAATATCTGAACCCAAAACGGGACAGATCGGGGCGAAATGCGTTAACTGATGACTCGGTGTGGTAAAACAGCAGGTTTTACCGTGCATTCCACTTGTTCTGTATTTATTTTCCATCGATTTATCATTTTATAACCTTACATTATCTACTGATGTGGTCTTCTTTTTAATATGATAGTATTTGAGAAATTGCTATCATTCCTGTAAATTTCATTGAAATCGGTTTAGGCGCTAAGTTTTTATGGACTTTTTTCCGCTGTCAACAATGCACTACTGCGCATTGCAACGCAAACCAATCGTTGTAGATTGTGTATACAGTACGGACTCGGTTTGCGCAACCCTCGATTCGTGCAACTCCTTGATTTTCGCAACACTAAAATCATAACACGTCTTGACTCTATAAGTGCAACTTGTCAAAAAAGCTACCTCGATAAGTGTAACTTCATGTGCTTATTTGTCCGTTTTTTATATTCACGTTCTTCTTTTGATTCTTTATTCCTGCCGTTATTTTACAGCTAGTTTGTCTGAACAATATTTCTTGCAAGAACATGAACAAATACTTAAAATGCATCTTTGTTTATTTGAGTGGGTTGCGATGTCGTTAGTGTTTACTAAAAATTCATACAGGAAAATTGTCAATTAAAAATAGAAGTGATATTTTATCGAAACTAGAAAAGGGTTCTTAAGTTAAGACAATTTGTAAAAATTATAATGTTCACAAATCAACAATATGCCGCATTAAAAAAAAAAAATGCTTTTAGACCATTTGTGGCTTGAGCAGAGTCCGATGAAGGTTTCAAAAGCAAAGAAACAAGCACATTCCAATTTCTAATGAAATATGATATTTCAAACATAATTTGTGTCAAAGAAAATATGACCAGCTCCCAGTAAGTGCAACAACCTCGGTTGCTGCAGCTGTCCGAATTTCTATTAGTTACGTTAATCGAGTCCGTACTGTATTAATTTTCACCTTTTTTGTAATTTTAAACTGAAATGGTATTTTTTAACAGTTTCTCAGTGTGCATACACATGTCGTTGGTGATTGACCATGTTTTGCTTTGTTATTTTTCATTTCCTTCCCGAATCACACAAAGGCACATTAGCTCGTAACTACTCACAACTTGTTTTAAAAAAATTGAAAAATAAAAAAAATATATACTAGGGTGGTCCTTATTTTACTTTTATTAATCACTAGCAAACCCGTCGAACTCCGTTTCGCCACCAGATGGCTTCGTTTTTTTAATATTTCGTTTGGGGATTAAAAGATGAAGAAAAATTATTTTTCCAATGCTGTTTTAAACATATTAACCACAACGTTATTAGTGTGAAAAAATGCTTGCAACTGCTCAATAATTCGTCTCTTTAACTGTTGTGTTCCCTGTATGTTGCACCTTGCACCGCACATTCAGCTGATCCACCGTCGACAAAATGAAATATATTTGCAGAAATTGATGCGGTTCATCTGGTGTTGGCATCATTGCGAACAATGGTTTCAGTGACTGTGGTGGTGTAAGTAATGGATCCTGTTTGACTTTTCCACTTGCGCAGCACAATCCAGCCGTTTCTCTTTTGAACTTTAACGCATTGCAATATCGGCATACAGTCGTCATTAGTCCAATATCTAAATTGTCATCATCACTGTAGTTCGAGGTGGGATCATATTAGAATGCCAAGCGATTGTATGATGCCAATGATCTTCGTGTGCTCAAGCTTTGTCTCAATCGGGCATTTTCTCTTATTATATTTGTTGTTCTTCGCTTAAGCTCTGTGAATACACTTTGTTGCTGGATTGCATTTCTTGTGCGGCGGCCGATGTTCGCACGTCATACTCTCGGCATTTTGGACTATGGTCTGACTGGTGTAATTAACCTCAAATGCACGATCCACATAATTTATACAGTTCAACTTACCACCTTAAGGACAAATGCCTGCTATTGTATTTGAATTGATTTGATGGTTTCCAATCGAATTGTTAGGAAACGAATAATTTTAATCTCAGTTTCACAATTTTACATTGAAAGATCGTGTGTCACATGAAACTGAGTTAACTCATTTAATAACTGATCAGAGTTGAATGTATGTATTTGAAAAATGATTTTCCCTTCCTGCTTTTCTCTTGAAATTTTTCCTGAATTTTCTTTGCTATAAACCTCACGGATCCCGAGACCTTTCCAACGAATGCAAAACCGTGGAAATCGGTTCGTGCGTTATAGCGCCAGGAAGGAAAACCCGACTTATTTTTATATATATAGATTTAATAAATGAAAAGATTAGTAAAGTTTTTAACAGTTAAAACACTTATTTTATTTCCTCAGATGTACATTTCAGAAGCAATGCTTCCATCAGTGACGATGGAAGCATTGCTTCTGAAATGTACATCTGAGGAAATAAAATAAGTGTTTTAACTGTTAAAAACTTTACTAATCTTTTCATTTATTAGATTAAAAAACACGTGGAATATCTCAACTAAAAAACTCATCAATATAGATTTACTTAAATCGATTCTAAAAAATGAAAAAAAATTCCATAATTTTTTCATATTTTTATCTCTAATCCTTCCTGGCCCTATTTTGATACTGGTTGTTACTAGAGCAGTGGCGGTATTCTGTGTGCAGTTTTGGGTAAATGGCGGATATTTGATAATTCATACGTATAGTAGGTATGATAGTATTATACGTATGATACCGTATGAAAGTATTAAAGTAAAGTAGCTATAAACTGTCATTTTTTTCCTTTAAAAGCAAAAATGATGAAATATCTAAAAATTTAAAAAAAAAAAAAAAACTTCTTCATGAAATAGGGTTAGGGGTTAGGAATAAAAATTTGTAAAAATTGTAGCATTTTTTATTCCTGATTTAGAACCAATTTGGGAAGCGTCCCCAATTTTTTTTTTCCTAAGGATCACCTTAATATATACATATGTAAAATAACTTAAAAAAAATTTATTCCGGGGACCGTTTTATTTATTTTACTCATCAAATTGTTTTTAAAACTGACAAAAATACTATCGGCAGTCGAGATGATGGATTGAGTTGAGCTTTACTAACTGACATACCACATACCCGTTTCAATTCTCAATGAAAGGTATGACGTATTAGAAAATTTCCAATTTCTTGACTTCCTGTTTGCTCTCTTGTCATTACGAAATATGCAATACAAACACAAATCACCCTAAAAAACAGAGCCCGAAGGACATAATTGTAATACTAACACTTGCTCTTTCCACTTCGAAAATTCAACGTACGAAAACAAATAAAAACATATACCTAAATACCTAAGTGCAATAAAAAGAAAAACCAACACGCTCCAATCTCTTGCTCTTTTCAAAGTTTCAGTTATTTACAATCCTAAAAACAATTCTTGACCTTTCTCGACAGAGAAAAAAATAACATGATATACGTAATGAAGTCATATCATTTTGTTTGTCTTTTTTTTGGGGCACAGAATGTTTGTCTATTTATTAGTTGAGTTGGAAACCCAACACATTAATGCTTTTTCTAGTACGAACCGTTCTATATTCCTTTTATCCATTATACACAGGATGGCTTTTTTTTTTTTTTGTTTTGGGTTAATTTATCGAACCACCCAACAAACCCACCGGCCGCAAAGCTGCTCACCACATATACATAGTTGTGGTTTGTGTATTATATATTTCGGGCCAGTGTGTTTGTTATTTAATGAGCGATTAACATGAAACCATTAAGTAGCTGATATTGTTTTTTGTTTTCGGTAATAAGCAAACATGAGAGGAGTTTCTTTGAAAATGGGCATTTTGCCCGGCAAATACACAGAATGTACAAAATTTCATTCAAAACAAAATTTGAAGGTTAGGAACTGTTTACCTTAGGCATTGTTTCACGAGATATCTAGTTGATATGTAATATGACGAATAAGGTCATTTTATCCCTAGTTGATATACAGAATACAGGCATTCAAGGGAAGAGATTTTGGGGCTTATCTTTATTTCAAGTTTAGTATATCCGCCGTCTAAGAGGAAAAGAAGAAAGTCTAGTAAATATTTCTTCGAAAAGTAAACAATAAGTCAGTTGAGGAAATTGGACTCCTGACGTTTTTTACCATTACCTACTTGTGAATTCGTTGGAAACTTTTGACATTTAATCCTTAATGGGCCAAAACAGACACTTTCTATCTTTTGAGTTATTTTTAGAAATTATGACAAACAAGAAACACAGTCGCTGCCTACAAATTTTTTTTTGTAATCGAACTGTCAAAGCTTCATTTAAAATGAAGGAGTTCGTGTAATTTTTTCATCGCTTGTGAACGAAAAGTTTCCACTGTTTTTTCCACACGGCTTCACCGTGAACTAATGCGAAAATTGAAGTGGTTACCTTCACTACCTAGTTCACAAATATGTGGTAGGCTCAATGACGTTCTTTTGAGGATTAAAAGGCCCTTTTAGATGGTCAGTTCTCAGTTCAGTTATCAGTTCAGTTTCCAGTTCAGATTTCAGTTCAGTGTGTAATTAGAAGTCAGTTCGATGTTCAGTTGAGCTTATCTTTTATTTGAGAAACATCAAAATCCGAAAGAAAACTGATGGGAGTTTCGTCAATGGTCAGTTCAATTATCAGTTCATTTTTAAGGCCCTTTTAGAGGTTTCAGTTGAGGTATCAGTAAAACTTTCAGTTAAACTGATGTCTAATAGCTTAAAACTGAACTGAGAACTGACCGCGTCTAAAAGGGCCTTTTACGCTTAAAGGCCCTTTTAGACGGTCAGTTTAACTGAGGGCTCAACTGAAATGATCGTTTAAAAGGGCTATAACAGCAACGCACGAAAGTATCATCTGTAAACAGTTTACTGACGTGTTAATAGATTCTTCACGCGAAGACTTTCTTATTTCCTGAAAAGTTTCGAATTTTATATCAAGTTTTGTTTCTCCCGATCCCGACCGCTATGTCGCTATCATGCGATGAACCTGAATGTCTACAGAATATGTCGCTCTGACCAGATCATTTCGGCTTTTCTTTGATAAGAAAAACTTGTTTGGCAGTGGTATTGAAATAACTCAATACTTTTACACACCTACTATCAATTTTCGTAAACCTTGAACAGTTTTAAGGGTTTTTTAAGTTAAGTACGAATACGATATTCTTTTCAGTTTGTGAAGTATGTATATGTAAGTAAGGTTCACAGTAAGGTTCACGTAAATTTTTTTTAATCATTCATATGTTAGCAATAAAAAATAAGGAGAGAAATCCTTACTGCACCTTCCTTTGAGAACAGGAATAAAAAAAAAAAAAAAACCCAATGAAAAAGGTTATACATCTGAAAAAAGTAAACTTACTTGAATGTCTGCTCTATGAGTTCTCTTTTATGTGTAAAATTCAAATATTCCGCCTCGTACATTAGCAAGTACCTTTTCACATTTGAACGTATTAACTCTTCCCTTCCCATGAACATAAACTTAAAATATAATAAAAAGTAGAATCCCCTCGTAAACTTAAAGCTACTCTTAAAAAAGTTTTATGCCGAATACAGGCGCTATTGTTACGTAATGGAAATAGATTGTTGGAGCACTAACCAGCATTGTTGAGAACCTCTTTCAAACTTTTATTTACCTACTTGCTTTTATTGCAAACTGAAGGATGAGATATATTTTAATAACGATTTGTTAAAGAATAATCGATATTTTATGGAAAGCATTCAATTACATCGATGTCAGTATAATTGGTGAACATAAATCGTTATATTTTAAGTGTTATGAAGTGGTTATTGGGGAGAATAAACCAATAACGTTATCGTTGTTGATAAGGATTAATAACTCCTAGGTTATGTTTCGAAAAAGCTGTCGGTAGTTGAGACAAGTTTTTTTTATTCCTTTGTGGCGGAACAAATAACTATGAGCTTATGCTTTTACCTATTCGGGGATCGGGGGGTGGTGCCCATGTTGTAATGGTCAGTATTCCTGCCTATTATGTGGGAGTTCTCAGAAACATAAAATTGTTTTTGCTATGGTAGTCGTCTTTCGCGATGAATTGGCAAGTCCACTGAGAGTAATTAAACTTCCATGAAAGTCGCCTTCTCACTTAGCATATCGGAATTGGCAGAAAAAAATTTATTCTCCCTTTATTCAATACAAGGTTAGGTTCGATGTTCCCCGGGCTCTATAATGCCACCCTATTTATTTTTTTTTGTTTTGTATGTACAACTCTATGAACTTTAATATTTGAGCATTGCATCTGAATTTGGTTGGCCTCAGACATGAAAGCAAATAAGTGGGAGACCTGTCGACTCGTACCGCTGAAAAGGAAGAAGAAGAAGAAGCTTTTGAATGATAAATTCAGAAAAACCACGGCACATTTTTTGTAACTTTTTCTCATTTATAAAAAGATATTAAGAGAAACCCTTGTGTAAAGCGTTTTCCTTGAATATAGTTGATTAAGTTAACACTACAATTTTCAAAGTTTGTGAATCGAACTAGTTTTCATAAATTTTTAGTGAAAACAGATAAACTTTGACTCATCGTTAAAAAACCGTGTATAGTGCTTCCCTTACGATCAAGCTCTAATACTGTCATACACCATCTCCGAAAGCAGGTTGAATCGATCTCAAACAAAAAACTTAGTATCAAATTAATTGTCGCTATTTTTATATCATAAATTTATCGTGAAAACCAAAACAAAATTAAATTTTCATATTTTGAAAGTGACTAATGCTAAATTGAAAGGCTTTATCTAACTATAGTAATTGATAACCTGTCAATTATTCATGCAGTTATCTAATTTTCAGGTGTGTAAAGTTATTTGCTGAATCACTTAATGCAAATCCATCATTGTAATATTTCTTATAATTTATATAACAAACAATTTCAGGTGGAACAACAATGACAGTAGTAAAAACACACAAACAATAGGCAAATGCCTTCGTTCACCGGTTGTTCTGCTTCGTCAAAAGTCTTTTGGAACCCTTGCTGAAATTCGTCAAATTTGTCACACGCTAGCTTCCCCGAAAGTATGTAATCCCGGTAAGGCAAATATCCTTAACAACTCTCATCATCAGCATGTTCATTATCATTATGGGAATTGAATTCTTTGACTAATACAAATAAAAATCAATGTCTCAACTATTAACAAGTCTCATCAAACATTTTCATACACATAGTCTATTAAGGTAACAATTCGCGAACAAGGTCGTTGAGCTTCTTCTTTTAACCCGCAGAACAAATCCCCCTTCATTTCTGTATACGAATACAAGACTTTGAGAGGGAAAACATGACATCGCGTAAGGATTTCTCATCTTAAGATCCTCTACAAATTTTAATTAATATGGTGATTCGAGACTTTTTTTTTTTGTTAGAACGGTAACAAGCTAGGAATGTACATAATCAGCTCTTTCCGGCTAAAGATGTTTTGTTGTTGTTTTTATTTTTGTTAAAACGAAAAGGCTCCGTTTCCTGTAAATTTAATGGTTGTAATGGAAAACGACGGATGATGACGGAGGTAAGTAGATAGACGTACGTCTGGGATTTATTTCTGTTAAGAGTTCTTCTCTTATTGACTAGGAACTTTGTGCATTTTAAATGAACTAATGACAGTTGATTGGGTCAAGATGATGCTTTGTTAATTTACACTACACCTAGGTTACTAAACAAAGGTTATAAGCATTGGTATGAAAACACACTCCCCCAATGTCTTATCCGAAATTTAGGGTGGAATTTGATTAACAAGACACTTCTACTTTTGCTTTTGCTTTTGCTTTTGCTTTTGCTTACGTGCGTCCCTTGCTTACCCAAGCGTAAGAAAGTCTTGATGAATGAGATAAACTGAATGTGAATTTGTATATGAGTTTTGTTAATTTCTAATGGCACTTTGAAGATGGGAATTGCTTTTGCTTGAATTATGTATTTATTTTTGTTTGTTTTGTGTTCATTGTATTGTTTTATCAGATTCTTGATTAAATATGAGAAACTTTGGTTTATGGGGGACGGTTTTCACTTTAAGTGTCGACTTCTAGGCATTCCTCTCATACCTTACATGCCGAAAAAGATTAAATTGAGTAAAATTTAAGGAATTTAACTTTGATTGATATCAAGAGTTTATCCAGAAATAGAGGACGTTTTAAATCTTCTACGCTTGTTCAGATGATTTATAAGCCGTGTTTTTTTTTTTTTTTTACTAAGCCAGTAGCTAATACAATATTGGAGTGAAAAAAAAACAAGAAAACGCTGTAACCCAGCATCTTTGTCTTAATCTTAGAAACAAATTATCCACAGTATAACCATTTGCTACAATAGTGCTCCATTGCGATTTTACTGTTCTATGTACTGAATTGAAAAAGGGAAACGGTAATTGTAACTCCTCAGTTGATCAAAGTCTGGGTGTGGCAAACTATTTCACCATTTCTTTTTTAGGTGGATCTTTAAATCTTGCACGCAAACAACCGTCTTGAGCAGCCCACTATTTCGTTACAATTTCAATAAGGCGTATCCAATTATTTTTAGATTTAAATATGTTTGTTTTAGTCTTAAAGGTAATGTCAGATAGTACCGGTAAATGGCGGCAAATTTAAATCTTACGTTAGTTTAGGAATCGCCTTCAGTCAATATTCATAACGACCATGATTCGGGTCATCCACATTCTGACCGATGTTTCGTTTCGAATGCATTCGGCTCGGATTTAAAACTTTTATCTAAAAGCTTTTCAAACATAAGCAACACACATGAAATACTTCCCTGGCAGTTTTGAGCAAACATTTTTCTTTTCTAAGATACTGTTAAAGCTATAGCGAAGGCAACATCTCTCTTAAACGAACAGATCGTTGAACGTTGTATAAATTGGGAGGAAACTCCTTGTATGTGTACAGTGTAGAGTTTTAATTGAAAACACAGTTGCGACAACTACAGAAATGCTGTTCTGCTCACTGGACTTCTGTAGTCGCGACAATTACAAATGTATGAAAACGAGGTGACCTTCTTGTCGCACCAGTGGTATGGGAACTCTCATATACCGCTAAGTAAAAATAATTTGACAGCTGAATTTGCCGCTGTCGCAACTACATAATCGCTTTAGTTTGGGTAAGCCTTTAAAGAATACTTTATTTTATATCGCTTTGAATGACGTAAAAAAGCATGAACGAAATCCCAAACCACTATTTAGGTTCCACACAAAGGGTGCGTCATGTGTATGTTTGCTTTGGTGTGGATACTACAGTAAGTAATTTAAACAAGAAACAAATTATGAAGGTTCTTCCAAACCACATCGATTTTGTAGTTGAGACAGCGACAGAAACTCTGTAGATATATGCTTGAATGGTCCACTCTGCGTAGTGAGTGGACCATTCAAGCATATATCTACAGAATTTCTGTCGCTGTCGCAACTACAAAATCGAACATAATTTACCAACTGTGTTGCTACAAGGCGGTGAGAACTTTACATTTTACAAACCAAAGTATAAAAACTACTTGAAACTTTTGTACTTTCGAATATTCGATTTTATTTATAAAATAAAAATGTTTATAATCTTTATTTTTTTTTATAAATTTCATTTACGATATGATACTTACAAAGTGGTATTTACCATAGTCATCGAAAACCTAATGCCCCTTTAGCAACATTAAGTTTAATTTTATAATTTAATTTTTTTTAAACATCTCATAACTTTAGAAAAGTGGCATTTCAAACGTTTGCAAAACCTCAAAGCTTTATTATCTGTTCCCATCCGTGGAACAGGTGTGGCAAGGGTAGTACCCGTGGCGTGATGGTTAGCATGTCCGCCTGTTAACCCAGAGGTTCGTAGTTCGAATTCTAACAGAGGCAAAAATGTTTTTCCACGGGTATCGCCTTTCGCGAGGAATTGGCAAGTCCTCCGTTAGTAAATTCATTGCCATGAAAAGCGCCTTCTCGATTAGGCGTTCGGAACCGGCAGAGAATTGTAGGTCCCCTCCATTCCTAAGTCATAAGGCAATGGTTGTGAGAAATGCGCTATAGGCCCCGGGGCTCCTCGCTCTGCTGAGCCACCCTTTTTTTTTTATTTATCTGCTTTGTTCTTAACTTTTTACATAAACAAACAGAGAACAATGTTGCCACTTACAATGGTGGGAACGAGTTTGCTCGATGACGAACTGAGGTCGAATTACCGCATCAGTGATCGAGTGAGTGAGTACTAATTTTTTTTTCAAAATTGACTCTTTACTACCCAACGTCATTATGCTGTCCATTTATAGACTTCAATTCGTTCAAATACTGATGAAAGAATGTGAAACTGTGGTACTAAAGTGCTCGATAACGCGAGAAAGTAATGCCAAAAACACATAATTTAGTCACGTATTACTCGATCACGTGTGCGGTAATTCGGCCCCTGATTTTATAGTCATTGAAACTACAAAATCATTTTGATTTGTGAGTATCTTAAGTCCGGTCTTAGAAGTTATTCTGGAAGAAATAACTTGTGTTTCTTAAGAGATCCATTTTCCCGTAATTTTATTTAAAGATGCCTTTGGACGTTTTTAACCTCGAGTTGCATGCACATGGAGACACTTCACAAGTGACTATATATATTTTAGTATAAATTACTTTTTACTTGTGAAATTTCTCTTTGCAATTCCAAACTCGAAAACAAAATTTGGCTAAGCGTTACAGAGTCAGTGATGAGTGCAAATACTGTTTTAAAAGGTCGGACTAAAATTAAATTTTTCATTGTTTGAAAAAAGGAATAAATTACTAAGTTGTGGTAAAATGGCAATATTCAAATCAAGCAAAGTTGAAAACCTTAATTCCAACATGGCGAGTTATCCTCAAACCACAGTGCACTTAAGAAAATTATATTCACTTTTGTGTTACTCTAAAGGACTATTCACATGAGCACGACCAACGAACGACGAATAAATAAAGAAATGTGATCTTAAGTACCTTACAAACATAAATTCCTCAAGAATTGTTTTGGAAACGATGGAAACATAGTTCATACTTATTTTTAGGTGGATAAACTTTTATTTTTGTGCCAAAAATTAAAAAAATTGAGATAAAAAGTTTATTCGTTACGAATAAACATCTAGTAGGTACGAACTGTCAGACTTTATTCTCGTTCCACATACTCCACACTCCAACGAATAAATTTTTCGCGCGTGCTTAACCTCAAAATCATTCCCCATTTTTGTTTTGCATGTAAATTGTGTTCGTTATTCGTGACGAATGTAAGACACTCATGTGAATGAAATGTCAAAATTAACGAATTTTCGTTCATTCGTCGTTCGTTGGTCGTTCTCATGTGAATAATACTTAACTGCGTGAACACAATGGCTAGAGAAACGCAGCCGCAAGAGATGTCAAAACATTAAATACAAGGGAATACAAAAACAACGCAAGACGGAGCCGGACAAGTTAACTTGATTTTAACTCTTGCGGCTCCGGCTCCGTATGCGTATGCGTATGCATTGTGTTCAGCCAGTAAGTCAGTAGCACCTTGCGTGCGTTCCCAGAATTGAACGAATGTGGCAGCTATTGCCAGAGCCAAACGAATAGCCGAGTTCACACTGTAAAATTAGTTGGACAGACTTCGTTTGATGGAAGTTGGATGGTCGGATGTATTTTGCGTTCACACTTATCAAGCTTGTCGTCTAACTTTATGTCACGTACTCTTCCACTCCGTCCAACTTCTAAGTTTTCAAAAATATTTGAAAACCATCCAACAAGTTAAGCGGGCGTCTGAGGGTTCACACTATCAAGTATTGGCCGTTCAAGCCAAAGTCTGTCCAACTAATTGTGCAGTGTGAACTCCGCTAAACGTTCACTTCCGATCAGTAAAAAAAAATCGTTTCGAAGCATCTGCCAAAATAAAACTTCTGTTTTTTTTAAGCTTGAGAACAATAAAATTCAATTCAACTAGCTGTCAAAATTCTAGTCCGTAATATGCGTTCGGGACTCCTCTCCCGACGAAACGGAGAAATCTGCTATTACGGGCATGAAAAAAAAAATTGGTATAAAAATAATTGAATTGAATTGAATTCACGAACAGCTCATTATGTACATACACATACACATACATAGTTTTAGCTCTAGGTAGCCTTCAATCAAATTTTTGCTATTGTTGTTCAGCTTTCATAAACTTGCTAACGAAATCACAGTAAAAATCATTGGTTATTGTGATGTATCAATTGATCCTGAACTTGTGTTCACAAAAATTATTATCTACACATACATATGTACATATACAAATATTTAACAGGCTTTAAATTTTCGCATGTTATGTCAATGTTTATCTTATCATTCATCTGGAATATGGAAAATGCTCTGCCGGTATTTGTGAAGTATCTAATAAAACAATCAAACATATGGTAATGCGGTGTGGTTAATTTTCCGATTTAAATGAAATCTTATCTCACTGAACACCAAAAAACTGACAAAAAACCCAAAAATCAATTCCACGTTCAGTTTTCCGCTGATAAATCTAAAATCTTTTTGTGAGCGCCTAAAAAACGTGTACACTTGTTTTGTTTTGTTTGTACAGCTTTTGCAAAAGTATGTAAAAAATACGAAAAAAATGAACAAAAAAGCGAAACCTGCTATTTATGTTTGCTCACAAAATGATATTGACTAGAGGAAAGGAAGTGCATTCGCGTGTGAATTGGGATTCCAATTTCACACTGCCAAAAGCTTCAAAACCACAATGGCAATTTGCATAGCTCAAAGACGTGTGTTTGAATGATGAATCCGGTATTGAAATGTGCAAATGCACAAGACGAGCACAATAGATTCACATTAGCTCTCATAGCATCAGCAAAAATATGTACACATAGGTACTTGTTCCTGTTCAAATGGAAAAACGTGTTTCAATTCACGCAGTGGCTTGAATAGAGCATCGTTCCTTCCTCCAATTTAAATTTATGAAGCTAACTTAAAATTAAGTGTTTATTTGTGTCGCAACGTCGAATAGCAATGCTTATGGATTAACTTAAAATGGAAAATAATGAATTGTGGATGGCATTGGGATTGAACTGAAATTCATTTATCAATGTCAAGTAAAATCCTAAGTATAAGTGCCAAAACCGAATCTATCTAAACCATTAAATAAAACTAACAAGCTGTCCATCCGCCTTCTCTTCTGTTCCATAAAATGCTCGTCTAAAAAAAAAAACAAAACTTGGTGACTGAACTTGTGTTTTCTGTTTTTGGGTGCAGCAGCACCGCAATGACTTTTATTTGCTTACTTTTTTTTATTTGCTTTTTCTTTAATTTGTATTTGCTTTTTTTTTTGTTTTTAATTTTATTCGATTCAGATCATGTGTTGCCAGATTTACTGTCACAGGATTGTTTTGAAAAATCACCGTCGTCTTTGGCACATCATCGTCTTTCCGAACCCCCATTATATCAAATCAGTAAACAAGATGAAAATCATTTCCTGCCAACAAATATACGCCCACAGAGACAGAAAAGCAAACGACACTTAGACTTTTCGGCCAACAAATCAGCAGAGAAGAACAGACAATCGGCAGCGTATGACTTTTTTACGAAAACTTCACCACTGTTCAATAAGATTCCTGGCCAGCTAAAACACCACCCTTCCACCTGTCAGCTTGAAATGGAATTTCTTATTCCCAATGTCCTGGAACATCAACAGAACAAGCTTGGTAGACAAAGCCAGATGACGACCGATTCCAACAAGCTTTTCGTATCTCGTTATCCTCAGGAATATCATTTGGCAATGAATCAAAAACAGCGAGAGGAGGAAAATAAAATGCAGCAACAACAACGAGTAGTGCTACGTGGCAATGCATCAAAGACAGAGGCCAACCAGCAGCAACCCCTAACACCTCATCCTAATAAAATGTCAAAGAAGCAGCTCAAAGTTGCCCAGGCTCAGTTGGATAAGTTAACACAAATCAATATCCACTTGCATGGTATGTTTATTATTGATATACTTGAAGATTGCCTTCTTATTTTAATAAATTACACAACACACACAAACACACACTGCCCTACAAACACCCCCCACCTTTTAGATCCAATGTTCTCTAGTTCTGTAGTGAGTCGCTCGAATTCTGTATTTTTTTTTTGTGTGCATATGTACATACATACATAACAAGATTAAAATGTGGCATTTGACAATAACACCCCTAGTTCCTATATTTAATTTTTTTTATTAAATTTATTTTATCCTTGACAGCTCTATTCTCAGCAGTGGAGCATGGTCACTTGGACAAGGCACGAACTATATTGGAATCTACAGACGTTGATGTAAATAGGTAGGTACTTCAATTTATAAAATGCAAGTATAATCACGTACGTGTAATTATGTAAAGAAGGATTTCTTTTTTATGAATTTTGTTTGCACTGTAAGGAGGATGTGTAGGTCGTAAAGGGGAACCTACCTCTTTTTGGCAGATGGGTTTCTTAATATATTATATTTTTATAGCCATAATATATCATCTACTTTGTAAACCCATTAAGAGGCAAATTATAAAAGAAAATCTTAGAAAATCGCATGATATACAAATAAGGAGCAGGAAAATATTTTTAAATTTGTAAATCAACTTTAAAATGTGCGGTTACTTATTTTTGGTAAAACTAAATAAACAAATCTGTCTTTCAGCCTATCTAAATGTAAATTTGTCAAATAACGTCCTTTTCTATGTAAATTTCTATTAATAGGGCCCGACAGGAAAGTCCCTTTTGTATAATTTAATGGATGGATATGAAGAACTTACATAATATATACCTAGTGTGTATGGAAATTAGGGTTTTCCCTTTTGGAACTTGAATTGATTTCCAATCATCAAAAATCTGTTTGGCTTAATTTTCATTTCGAGAACTTATGACAAGTCACAACTAAGCAACATATCGCAAAAATCAAAAATCATAGATCTGTTTTAGGTTCAGTTTCGAATTCATCGCGTTAAGGAAAGTAAAATAATAGTGCTGCTTGCGGTTCAAAGTTAAATCGTGTCATTGCAAATATCAAAAAAAGGAGAAGCAGGGTTGAAACATATTTGGACACCTCAAAAAACTTGTACCAGACTGGCTATTTGGCTGTCATAGCGAATTTGAATATATGTACTAGAATGAGTTTAATAAAATAAAAGTCATAATTTCATACATTTCCAACTTTGAGTTTGAATATCTTCAGAACGGTTGCCTCTATGAAAAAAATTATTTGAGCTTTTTTGTAGAACATTCAATTTCCTATTGAAATAATTTGTCAGTTTATTTCTGCAATGCTCAAATGTCAAGTTATAAAAATAAGAAAAAATTATAATTTTTTTCCATGTAATTTGTATGAAAAATAGAAATTTAAAAACAGGCACCTCTAAATGTTAATATTCTGAGCTCAAATTTTGAGAGGCTTCGTTTTGTACCTTCCTGAAAGTATTTAGCCTGTTTTATCGTTGAAAAAAAAAAGTTGCTCAAAAATGACACACCCTAATGTACATACATAATGCTAAATTTTATTTTACGATTACTCTAGCTAGTTTTTACATTTTCTTATAGGGTATCACCTTTCGCGAGGAACTGGCAAGTCCTCCAATAGTAAAGTCGTTGCCATGAAAAGTGGTTTCTCGATTAGCCGTTCGGAAATGGCAGAAACTCGTAGGTCCCCGTCATTCCCTCACAAAGCATGGTTGTAGGGGAAATGGGCCACCCTATTTATTTATTGTTAAAGCTATCCCTGCATATACAGGTCCGCTAAACTCACTTTGATGTTAATTGTCTATATGTGATTTCCCTTTGAGTCATCTCTTATGACCATCGGTTAACCCGTCATTACACCACAACAGCAATATACAATTGATACTTATACTAGATAATTAAAAATAATAATTTAGGAATGTTGGCACATAGGGGCCCTAACCAAGACATTGTCTAGAATTAAAATAATAAATTAAATTTATGTATGTACATAGCTGAAAAGAAAAGAAAATTCTTAATTATTAGTCGGCTGACTTGGGTTATCTCGGGATGTTCGGTCCCGCTGGTATCGCTCGCTCTACATGGGAATGTTGCTAAAGGTGGCATTAGTCACGGAAGTGCTCTGACCCAGGGTCAGCGTAGAAGTTGGTGGCCATTGGCTGGCATTACTTCTTCGTCCAAAGTGTTCATCACGCTTATTTATCTTAGCTCAGGGTGTCGGTCACTGTCACTGGTCATCCTCCTCACCAAGGGATTGGGGTGGTTGTTGATATTTGGAACCGTTTTCATTACTGTCGATAAGACATATTGGTCCAAGGGCGTCATTTTGGATTTCTCGTACACATGCTGGTTACTGTATTTTCTCTGGCGCTGGCTGGTGGTTGAAAGTGAGGCCGGTGCAAAGTCTCAGAATCTTCCTTTCGAAAATTAGGAGCTCCTTTATCGGTCTTCAAGATGGTGAACAAAACTGGGCTGCCGTAGTTGATGACGTGTCTCAGCAGCTGCTTGTACATTAGTAGTTTTGTTGGCTGACTTAGTCCTGTCCTTCTCCTCAGCAAAGGGTACAGTTGGTGGAAGGCGAAGTTGGCCTTCGCAGAACTGAGCGCGTAAGTGCGGGTTGAATCTAAGCACCTCGTTAAAATTGATGCCTACATACTTCGCGTTTCTTTGGGCAGCCAGTCTGGTTCCAATGGATGTGGCTCTGCAGCTACCAGCAGTATGACATCCTCTTTTGACTCCAGACCTTCTGAAGCAGACGAGCTCTGACTTGTTGGTAACTTCATTCACTTGTTATGAAATCACTTTGCTTTATTTTAATTTTATTCATCAAGTATGCTTTTCTTTTATGTCTGTTGTTTCTATTATATTCTTTATTATTCCTAATAAATGTGTTACTAGTTGCTGACGTGTTTTTCATTAGTCTGAAGAAAGAAGAAAGCTCTAGAATTTTCAACATAAGGAATCAACATGACTAAGCTGAGTTGATCCGGATACCCCACTTACTATAATAAGAATATTTGTAGTTTCCACTCTCCGGGCAGCTATGATTGGTGATATAGATGTGCTATATGTCAGAGGAATGGCCCGAGTTTCAATCCCTGAGCAACTCCTGCTCTGATGATCTTGGTGGTGAACTTTGCGCTTCCAATTTGGACGAAAAAGTTCCTGTAGAGAGGAAAGAAAAAACTATTTTTATTAACGGAGATACAAAGTTTAGAAGATTTTGCTTATGGATGAGTGCTTCAATCCAAACGCTGTCAAATGCTTTTTCGACATCCAAAAAGCATGCGACGGCGACGGTCACACAACACCGCAACAGCACGAGCCATCAATTTTGCATTTGCATGCAATTTACCTAATCTCTTAAAATATTTTACTACATACGAATATATGTATATATATTTCAGCGCTTAATAGATTAAAAAATATACATATTACATACATGTGTACATATTCACATATGTATGTATGTATGTAATTCCCTGTCTAAAAAGGACACTTAACGATTTCATATTATTTTGTCTCGTAAATCGATAGAAGGAGTTCAAATCACTTTAACGAAGATAGCGGACCTAATCTAGCCAATGACAGTTCAAGACCCTCACTTACACGAGATTTCGCTAAAAACGTCGAAAAAGGGTATTGATTTGAAATTGACAAGTCAATTTTTAGAATTGATTTATAATTGTGTGGTTGCTATACTGAATTGTAGATCATTCTATTTACTGTTTGGCAGCCCAAAGAATGAAGGGTAGGCTAAATAAAATCAATGAAGCTGTTCGTATGTTTGTCCGTTCCATAAGTTAAAAGTGTAAAGACAGATAGCTGTACCCTTATAGCTTGTGCCTGTTCAAATTCAGAAACAAGAACTCATCTCTTAAAGAAAAACACAAAAACCACAAGCCACCGAATGTCACGCAACGATACCATCGTCATCATTGACTAGACATTAAATATTCAACAAGATCTTATTTCTCTTTCCGTAAAATAAAACGAAAGTAACGAAAGGCAGAGCAACACTTCGACTTTGTTGCGATTATTTGATCCTTAAGGTAAATATTTCACTTCAAAGCGACAATAAGTTCTGGAAATGATTTGACACTGAGAAATTTAAACCCAATTTAGAAAAAAAAAAAACAGAGGAAAGAAACACAATATTACGAAAAAGAGTCACAAAATGGGAGACCCATTAAAATTGCAATTTTCGTGAAATGTCGTCCGTCGTCATCGGTCTGTTGCCTCAAATTTCTGATAAAATCTTCATTTAAAAATACTCCCCCATGAAAACAAGTACATAAGTAACAAAGATTACGTCTTCATTTTAATAAGCTTATAAAAGGAAGCAACGTTTTGTTTCAAAACCTTAATTTTTAAGTACTTACATTGTCAGCATTTTAAAGTAGCACGGTATCAATCATTTGTTTCGTAATCAATTTTCTTACTCAGCTATAAAAGATTTATGGACGAAAAGGCAAGAAGGAGACCCACAGAGAACAAAAAAAGGATAAGCACTCACAAATTCATGAATGTATTGGGAGATGCCCTTTTTTATTATTATATCATACATATACATAAACATATACATAAACATAAACATCCGAAAAGGAACTCAATCTTTGGACATTACACAGCTGGAAGGACAACAGACCATTGGCCTTTTTTTGTAAGACTTTACAAATTGGGTGTACTTAGGTAAACAGTGTTAACGCCGAAATTCAAAAATTGGCTAATCTTGTTTGTTTGCTTTAGCTTATTTTTTGTATCCTTTTTTGTTTGTCCTTTTAATTTTTATGTTTTTTTTTAAGTTAATAACTACAAACGTCTTTCGTTTTGATGAGTTGGTTAGCTAAAGCTGCTCAAACCCAGGGACCGGGTTTCTTTTTAAAAATTTTAATTGAATGACAGATGTCTGGCTTATTTAATAAAGTACCACTTAAATAAAGAGACATACATGACTCTGACGTAATTTAAATTTTAATTGGGCACATGCATTCATGCACTGCAACATGCCAGTACATACCTTGGACAATAAAGCTTTTATGGTGCACATAACTATTAAAATCTGTTGTTGTTTTTGTCTGTCATATGTGACAGATGAATTAAACAGTGACATGAAAGGATATTTTGTTCGGTGCATGGAACTGATGTAGGAGGGGGATAATGTTCCACTCTGTGCAATACTCAGCTTGAAGAACATGACCGATGGATTTATCTGTGTTTATATATGAATGTGTAATTCTTTAATTAGTAAAAAAGTACTGTTTGTGTTATTACGTCATGTTTTTTTTTTTAATTTAAAACCAACACTCAAATCTATTCTTGTGGAAATTTCATTTGGGTGGCATAAGTCGTTAAAGTCAAATGGTGGAAGTCAGGCGAACCTTAAATCTTACGAAGAAGAAGAGAGGTAGGCATACATACCGAACAAGGCGAATTTGAAGGCCTCGCTAAAGAGAGAGCGTTTCAAAAATATCATTATTATATTTATTATATTATAATATAATATAATCCTAACCCATTTTTACAACCATGCCTTGTGAGGGAATAGAGGGGACCTACAGTTTTTTGCCAATTCCGAACGGCTAATCAAGGAAGTGCTGTTCATTGCAATGAATTTACTATCGGAGGACTTGTCAATTCTTCGCGAAAGGCGATACCCGTGGAAATCATTTTTGGCTTCTGTTGGGATTCGAACCATGAACCTCATGCCTGTTACGCGGAAGGCATTTAAATATACAGAAATGTATATAACTTTGCCAAGAGGGCGTTTTTAATGTCGATTGAATTAAAACGCTGTGTTGTTATAAATTACAGACTATTTTACTATCTCAATACGCATCGCTATAAGCTATTCAAACTGCCTCAAAAACGATCAGCTATTCAGACCAAAAGTTTATAGGTTTTTGTTTGACATCTCGACCACTTTTGCACTTTATTTTGAGAAAAATCATTTTATTAATATTATTACGCTTGTTTACTGCAAAATAAAAAAAATTTATCGAACACAAGCAAGTTTTTATCATTAAATACTTAAAAACCGTTTCCTTAAAGTGAAAAGAAAACATTTGCTATGACAGCTGTTTCGGATGAACGAATTCAGCACACAAAATAGCTTTTATCCTGTATAATCACAACTTTTTGGGTCTTATAGCCTATTCCCACCGGGACAAGAACGTAATTCGTTTACGAAAACGAGCTAAACCATCTCATCATTTTTTGTTTGACGTCTCGACCACTTTTGCACTCTTATCAGTTTTATAACTCTTATTTATTGCAAAGTAAAGGAATTGAGTCGAAGACAAAGAAATTTATATCATTGATTACTTCAAATCCATGTGCTCAAAGTGACCAGTTGTTTTGATTTAACGAATTCAGCACACAAAATAGCACTACTAGTTTTCCTATCGGCTTCATCGAAAACACATTAAAAACATCTAGTTTATGAAACCATGAGGCTTAAAAGAAAAGTTAGATTTTGGTAAAATTTGTGCGAAAACCGCTTTTTTGCCACGGTGTGAATAGGCTATTATCAAAAATTACCTGAAAACATCCCTTTTATGACTATATGTGGTTTAAGAAAAAAGTGTGGGATGCATTGCGTCTTTATCCCTGTGTGAATAGGCTCTTAGAAGTAATTTTGGATGATTTTGATAAAAAGAAAACTTGTTTGGAAGCAAGTGATTGAATTTTTCCACTGTTGACGCGGCTTATAAGAATTAAACTCAAAACAATATTTACGCTCCAACCGCTGCGTTAAAAACGGTTTGATAAATTGAAAATTGAATGCAATTTTCAACCCAACCCAATCTTAACCAAACATATCCAAAAAAAAAAATACTTTCACATCATATCCTTATTATCAAAAGCGCCTTCCGCTCAAAATTAAGTTATAAAATTTGAGTAAATTGCCGCAGTTGTCTCTCTGTACTTTGTCTTATCTACTCCATTAAAAATTGAAGTAATTTGTCAAATATTTGAATAACTTGTCCTTGTTATCAGGCAGTAGTGTTCATAGGTCATATATATCAAAGTCGACCTAATTTTCCTGAGCTTTGCAAAGTAACATAGATAAGTCAATGTGCCAAAGATTTCTAAATAGTCCTAACGAATTTCAGCAACAAGATATAAACATATATAAACATGGCTTATGAGTCGTATTGCATAATCAACACCAAACTTGATACACAAAAACCATCAGAAGTCCTTATTACAGAAAACATTGCGTTTTTCATTATTTGAAACGTCGAAGGGCTCTAAATTTACTATTTCTATTGTGGGATTTATATTTTTAAGTTGTTTCGCCTTGTATTGAATTAATGACCGCCATTAGTTTCTATTATACCTACACAAATTGATATACTGCTTGTTCGTGTATTGTACGTTTGTTTTTATACTTAAGCTTATCCTTTCATTGGGTACGATTTCGTTTTATTATAGGTACACCTTGGCCATACCAAGAATAGGTACTATTTGTTTAATTAAGAGCTAACAACCATTTCATTTGCCTCTAGTTTACCCTTTTCAAATGCCTTTAAGCCAAGAGTTTCATTCAGTTTCACTACTTTCGAATTGTTATTTCATTTGTCTAATAGTACAAAGATTGTTATAGGTACATGTCGTGCCAAACAAGCAACTGCAATCAAAATCATTTTCAGCTTCTGGCTAAAAATAAACCTTTAAATTGGCTTTTGTTTTTGTTTTACAAATTAAGGATAAACCGTTCACTCGTACGTGTTTTATCACTACAAAGTATAACATTTATGAGTACTTCTATACCCACATGTATAGAGCATTTGTTGTTTTTTAATGGTTTCCGTTTTCGTTTTAAACGTATAATAACATGACTAGAGTAAACGAAACCAGATGGATATCTTATATTCAGGGGCTACCAACGCAACTACAAATGTTGAATAGATTTAAAAAAAATTTTTTGCAGAATATTGTTGAGAGCTAAAGAATACCGCCGTCAAAATGAAATTTTAGTTATTAATAATTGTTCTTTGAAATTCATAAATGAAATAGTATTTCATAAATTTCTTCGGAAAGATCAGGGGCCAAATTAACGCACACGTGATCGAGTAATACGTGACTGAATAATGTGTTTTTGGCATTACTTCTCGCGTTATCTAGCACTTTAGTACCACAATTTGCCATTCTTTCATCAGTATTTAAACGAGTTTAAGTCGATAAATGAGCAGTAAACTGGTGTTGTGGTTCATAGCGAATTTTGAAAGTAAAACAGTACACACTCACTCGATCACTGATGCGGTAATTCGGCCCCAGATTTTTAAATCCATTTACCAGGAGTTGTGTGTTACCAACTAAATTATCTACTTTACTGTTTTGCTTCTTTGAAAAAAAAAAAACGAACAAAGCTTACAAACTTGTAATACCAATGCAGGTTGAAGTTCTTTTCCACTTATTTTTAAAGTCTGTTTGGCTAACTACCCTTTTTTTACAAACGTTTATTTCTTATTTTGATTTGTCTCTTCTTAGGAAGAAAAATAAAATAAAATATGCCAAAATAATTTTTTTCCGGAGATCTTCATTAATTTAATATGATTGCGGCTTTGATTCGACCCACTACGATCTTCGAAAGCCTGTGGCAAGTTTCGAAATTGTACAGTGTTCTAAAGTGTCTGTTCTTCTTGATAGGTATCGAAAACAGATCCAAACTTGAGTGAGTATTTAACGATATTAGACGCATTTGGGTGAGGCCGTCTGTATGCCCAACCTGGGGCCGAATCAAAGCACACGCGATCGAGTAATACGTCACTGAATTCTGTGTTTTTGACATTTCGTCTCACGTTAACGAGACCTTTAGTATTACAATCTGACATTCTCTCATCAATATTTCAACGAATTGAAGTCGATGAATGAACAGCTGACTTATTTTGTGTAATATAGAACGAATTTTGAAAGAAAAAAAGTGCTCACTCACTCGTTCACTGATGCGGTAATTCGACCCCTGGTGCTGTCGTCATTTGTCGGTTGTGCTCTATGTAGTGTTGCTCTATCTCATGCGTTCTTCACCGTGCTGTTAATAAAAACTTTATGTAAAATAGATTCTTTCATACCAGGCAGACATTTTTCATGACACCCACGACTTCTTCAAATTTACTCTTGACAGTGTTTATATTTTGTTCGGAAGTCTACTGAATTTTGGGAACCTAAATTTGGGTCATACGTCATACCGAACTATGGCCCAACCCACTGAAAAATTGTTTCGGTGAAGATAAGTTTATCTGATTTCTGCGGTTTATATAAGTCTTACACTGTAGCCTGAATATTTTCAAACTACAAATAAAAAAATAAATTTTTCAAACAATATTAACGAAAATTTTTTCTTGTGATCGTTTTTACAGTATCAATGCCGATGGACTGTCTCCCCTGGATGTCGCTGTTTTAAGTAACAACAGATCAATGACAAAAATGCTTCTGCAGCATGGTGCTATTGAAGGTTCACAATGTAAGTTTCAAGTAATTTTGTGGTCACATTTTAACAAAAAAAAAATTAGAAAATATCTGCTACATTATTTGTATTAAATCAGTACACAGGATGGCTTCATTGAAACAAAAAATCAATATTTGATCAAATGTCACATCTTTTTTTAGTAGTTAGCTGTTATATTTTATAAACTCGCTGGATAGCTTATTTATTTGCTGCATCCATTTAAATTTTTTTTTTTTTTCGGAAAAATTTCAAACTGAAATGTAAAAAAAGAGGTTACGAATCAAAGCTCGAAAAATCTCGAGAGCTAACGCATTTCAAGGACCTTCAATTGTATGCAGATTCCTGAGTTTCTTCGAATTGAACCTCGAATTCCTACATGACAGGCAGACATGCTTACCCTTACGCCATGAGCACGGTAGAAATCTATCTGTGAATATGAATAAAACCTTTGAATAATTATATATAGAAGCTGACACCCGACCTACACGACTTTCTCAAACACGGCATATAAAGCTTGTTACCTAGCAACTGTCCTGTCACCCTATTTATTATTATTTATGTTTTGGTTTCTGCTTTGGTAATTTCATACACAAACCATTTTCAAATGAAGAAAATTTGGCAGTTGATCTTAAAATATGTTCCCTAAAGGATTTATTATAATTGATTATAATCAAATACATAATACTCAACCCTCATCATCATTTGAAAACCAATTTTAATCTTAACAACCTCGTCGGTAACCAACGAAACAACAATAAAAGATATCCTTTGGGACTAAATTTGCCAAAAGGTTGGTGAACTAACTAGCACCAATAGCGATACTAGAGCCATATAAACTCCTGGAAGCGGTTTATTCCGGTTTCACTTCTACAAATGTATATTGTTTATTCAATGAACTAAAAGTAGCGTTAAGGCGTAGTGACAAGTTGACAAAAAAAATTATGGCACAAAATCGTCATATAAGTTAATATTAATAATATAATAAGTAATATTAATATATGGCAGAATTTGTATGTCTCCATATATATGACAATGATTCTAGAGCCATATATATATGGTGTAGTGTAATACAAAATCATTATTGTCACCATATACATAAGTATGTTCGTCTTGTGTCAAGTCGTGTAAAAATAAAGGCATACTTCTTTTTTTTTTTCATTATTTTCTCTGTCAATTTTTATTGAAATTTACACCTTTGTACAAGTATGCATGTGTAATAAATCAGATTTGACATAAGCACTCCGTGCATTCAACGTACAAATAGAAATAAAGAAATTACTGCAAATAGAGAAATAAAAATAAAAAACATAGGATGTCGATTGTATGACAAGCGCAAGCCATATGAAATCAATCGATTTTTATATGGCTAGTACATTATATTCATGCTTGTCATACTTTATATGGCACAGGCTGCCATATAAGTGTGATAGCGATACCTTTCTTTGTCATATAATTATTTATTGTTTGCCATACAAATTGTCCATATATGTACAGCTATGGACAAAGAAATAGCACACTATTAAGAAAAATCATAAATTCAAAATTTCCGTTATGTGAAATGGTTGTGATGTTTCTTTTTCTTCGGGTATGTAGATTTGATAAACAAATGCAGTCTATCAAGCCTAAAAAGTACCGCAATTTTTGCATCGTCCTAAGTGCGAAGCGTACAATCCTAAGTATACTTTAAAGACGGTGAAACATGGAGTGGGGAATTTAATGGTCTGGGTGCGTTTTCCTGGCATTGGGTGGGACCATTGCATTGGTGAGGATTGATGTCAAAATGGATAAATTCGCTTATCTTGCTATACTGAAGAATACAATTTCCATATTCCTTTGAGTTCATGCCAATTAAGTGGATATTCATGCATGAAAATGACCCCAAACACTCATCAAATATAGTAAAAGCTTGGCTCGTGGATGAATAAATCGATGTCCTAACCTGGCCAGCTCAAAGTCCCGATTTTAATCCCATAGAACACTTATTGAATGATGTTAAAGTCAAAATTGGGCAGACAAAATTTAAAAATTCAAACGATCTTTGGACCGGAATCAAAGAAGCTTGGTGCTCTATCCCGCAAAGTAGATGCCAGGCGTTAGTTGAAAGCTTACCAAGGAGGTGCCAAGCAACTTTAAAAAATCGTGGTCAACCAACTAAGAACTAACTTGGCAATACCAAAATCTATGAAAAAATAAATATTTTCACTAAAAATTATTTTTTTTTACGATTATAGGTACACTGCTGTTCACTTAATTAGACGCACAAATTTTTTTTTACATAAATCTAATTTTTTTGTAAGTGTGGCTAGCAATTGTCAAACAATTGCATTTATTTGAAAGCTTATTAAATTCTCAACAAAATAAAACTAAAAAGTCCAAGGTGAGTGGAAGTAAATGGACATTTTTGTGGATTACAGATAGCTCCAAAGTTGCTATCCCAGGTCATGTGAACGCGTGCGAACTCCAACCGCTGTTTGCTCTTATGGCGTTTAGTGGAAAAATTTTTTTTTTTTAATTTTTAATTGAAGATGGTCTGCACCTAAAATAGCTCGACGAACAGTTAATGTGCTGGCTGTTACCCCCGCTTTTTCCTTTATTTTGCTGGTAGAGAGAGCTGAATTTGATGCAGTTTTTAATATTTTTCTCTTATCCTGAGGAGTTAAAGCCGTTTTTGTCCTTCCTTTGCAGTTTTTATCCTTTGAATCACTGGTTTTAATAAAATTCTTCACAACATGGTCACTTTGGCCTATTTTTTTTGCAATTCTTCTCATTGAAAACTCTTCGGATTGCAATTTGCAACACGTCAATTTTCCCTTTTTCTTCTGCAGCTAAAACTTTTTTTTCCAACATTTTGGACTGAAATCTGTGGCAAACACTTTTTTATTGCTTAAACTTTGCAGCTATCTGTAATCCACGTAATAGATCGCGACCAACAAACTAATTTTACAGGTGCGTCTAATCATGTGAACAAAAAAAATCTGTACTTTTTCTTGGAGCATAGACAAAAGCGAAAAAAAATGTCCGTTTACTTCCACTCACCTTGCACTTTTTAGTGTTATTTTTTTTGAGAATTTAATAAGCTTTCAAATAAATGCAAATGTTTGACAATTGCTACCCACAATTACAAAAAAATTAGGTTTATGTAGAAAAAAATTTGTGCGTCTAATTAAGTGAACAGCAGTTTAAGTGTGCTATTTTCTTGTCCACAAGAAATTTGATCATCACTGCAAAATATATTTTTAAAAATTGAATTGTAAAGAAATAATTCCCTATTACTAATTTTTTATTAATCCTTAGAAGTCACTTCATGTCATAAAATAGGAAATAAACTATTTAAGTTCAAAAGGAAAAAATAAATGCAGTTTTCATAAGAAAATGAATGAGCACACTCATATTTCTTTGTCCATAGCTGTATATATGGCATAGTGTAATATCACTTGCAATATTTACAGAAAATGTGCCATACATTATATGACAACTTTGTTCATATATGTATGATAGTGTAATACCGCATTTAGTATAGAGTTTTGTGTTTATTAGGAGTCCCAAAGTTGAACATAAAATTGTAGTTGTGTTCCATAGTTGTCAAAATAACTGAACTGAAAGCGTTTTGGTGAAATCAGCTTCTTGAGAGACGCGGTTGTGCTAGTAAAGTTTTCCATTTATTTGGCCCAAAGGTGTTTCTGCCAAAGTTGATCTTTGAACTTTAAGGCTTGAGATGATTTTTAAACGAAAAAGGCGAAGAAGAATCAAATTCTTCAACAGCACTGTCTGTGTGCTGTTTGCTTGCGTTTGACCTCAATTTTTTTATTTCAGTAGAATATCAATGACTGCGTTTATGTTTTTTTACTCTAAGCTAACCGGATACTTTTATGTTGTTTTATTTGCAAATAAAAAACAGCTAATAGCAAAACAGTTTTTGAGGGAAAACTATCCAATGTATCCTAAAAGTGCTGATGTAGGTATTCAGATTGGATATTTTGGGAACAGCAAACTATAACTACTTACGATCTGAATTTTCTTTAACAAAAATGTTGGTATAAAATGATACGATGAACTATGTGATACCCATAATGTGATGGTTATCATGCCCGCCTGTTAACGTAGAGGTTCGTGGTTCGAATCTTAACTGAGACAATTTTCCACGGGTATCACCTTTCGTAAGGAAATGGCAAGTCTTCCGTTAGTAAATTCATTGACATGAAAAGGGCTTTCTCGGATCGCCGTTCGGAACCGGCAAAAAATTGTTGGTCCCCTCCATTCCCTTACAGGGATTTGTTGTCAGAAATGCGCTAGGCCCTAACGCTCTTCGCCTATTATTTATTTACATCATTTCACTTTACAAAAAGCCTATTAAGCCCTAACTTTTTAGGTTTAGAAACGAATACCCTATCATCCTAGTGCTGACATTATTTTCCAAAAGTACAAAAGTATAGAGATCCGCCTTCATACCCCACATGTTTGCAAAAAATTCTATTCAAGGAATTCAATATTCCTTGCATATTCGGAAGAAATTTCAATAATTTCACTGCTTCTTCCTAAATTCTTCAACTCCGAAACAAAACTTATTTCCTACATCTCTGTTTGCTTGAAAGCTTTCCAAGTGTTCAAAAATATCCAAACCAACTCAGGTTAAACAATTTTGCAATTTTGTGTGTGGTCCTTGTGGTCCTTTTTTGCTCAACATTTTCAAACTTTGATTATATTTTCTGGTACGAGTAGGTATAGTAGATGTGGTCTGGCGTCTGTCATAACCCTCGAATATTATATCAAAATATGTTCCTACCTTTGAAGAAAAAAAATATTCTCTTCTCATATATATTGGTGGTTATCGAATCTCATTCGTAATTTCGTGTTAACAGAAATCGAAGCATTGAAATTGAATGTATGTATAAATTATATGTAATGCAATCAAAAAAATCATGCACACACTCTGACAAACATCCCCATCTTCGCACACGCATTCCGTTACATCAAAGTCCTGCTATAAATTTAAAAAAGGATATGAGATATGTCCAGGAGCTTTAATAAAAAAAACTCGAGGCTTAAAAAATAAAAAAATATAAAACAATCAATCGATATCAATGTAAATTTGTAATTTTGTGTTCAGAGCAATAATTGGAATTAAATGGAAAGGCTTATTCTGATTGATTGCATAAATATGTAATACCCCTCCATGGATAATTCAGCATCTAAGGTATTAGAAATGTCGATTTTTATATTCTAGAATTGCTGAGAATATTATTTTCTCATTTATATTTTTATGTGTGCAACCCTTTACCTAGTTCGTTTTTTAATGAAGCTTGCGGTGTTTCTTTTCGTTCCAAATTTTTTTCTAACGATAAAGAACATAGTACGAAAGTAAATGGCGTAATAATACCAGACCGTTTAGCGTCTACTGGATGCAGTTCTTATCTTAAGCAAAAAAAACAGTAGTTTTCAGCAGTGGATGTCAGTAAGGGTCAGAGTTACCACTAGGACTCATTTGAGTCAAAAAGGACTCGTTTTATTTCAATTTGGATAATTTTTTTTTTAATATTTTAAATAAGAATTCTACATTAAATGCTTAAGTTATATTATGTTTCCATTTGTCATAATCAAATCTGACTAGAATCTGATTGATTTACAAAATGAGACCTCACTTTGTGAACGATGCCAATGTTTTTAAATGAAGGGTTTTTTTCAGAGGTATAGATCTTCGAATTGAAATAAAACACAAGAAAATCGTTTTAATGTCCATCAATTTGGCTTTATTGGAAGGATAATGTTTAAATATGATATGCCATTAATGTTTAAATATGATTTTAGGCATGTGGTCGTCGCGGCTGTCTCGAATAAAGCCAAGTCTAGAGGTTCAATTTACAACCACTTTTCACTTTTTCTAGCATTTGAATGCGTATGTCAGCAATAACGCCACGAATGTTGGTTTCTAAACCCCTTACGTTTCTGGTTTATTGATTTCGCATATCCCCAAAGAAAATAATTCAATGGTGTCAAATCACACGATCTTGGTGGCCAATTGACAGGTCCATTCCGCGAAATTATGCGCTCATCGAAGGTTTTCTTCAATAAATCGAATGTGTGCTGTGTGGCACGTAGCGCAGTCCTGTTGGAACCACATCTCATCCACATTCATGCCATCGAATTCGGGAACAAAATAGTTGGTTATCATGGCTCTATACCAGTCTCCCTTAACGGTAACTGGCTCGCCAGCATAATTTCGGAAGAAGGATGGCCCAGTGACTCCACAAGGCCATAGAGCACACCAAACAGTCAGTTTTTGTGAATGTAATGGCGTCTCATGGTACTCATGTGGATTCTCTTCACTCCAAATGCGACAATTGTGCTTGTTGACGTAACCATTCAACCAAAAATGAACCTCATCACTGAACAAAATTTTGCGATGAAAATCAGCATCGAGATCAATCTCATTTTCGACCCATACACCAAAATCACGACGCATCGCATGGTCTCGCGGCCTTAATACTTGCACAAGCTGGATCTTGTAAGGTAGCCAAGATCTGTGCGGAAAATCTTCCATAAAGTTGATGGACAAAGCTCCAATTGCTGTGCACGGTGACGAATCGATTCATTCGGGTTTTCTTTAACACTTTGCTCTACAGCGGCAACTGTTACTTCGGTTCGCACTATTCGACGCGGATGCGTATTATCACATAAAGTAAACGTAGTGCGAAAACGATCCTTGATTAACCGAATTAATTGCTCTGATGGACGATTATGTCGACGGTAAAGTGGAAGGAGCTTGCGGTAAACTTCGCGAATTGAACCAATATTTTTTAAATAAATTTGCACGATTTGCAGGAGTTGTTCTTTTGTTAACCTGTTTATGATAAAATGGCAACTAAATTGAACATAAATGATATTAAAGTTGGACGATTTGACTACAAGATGTCAGTTTTATCCCTCTTTGAAAAACAAACTTCTAAAAACCAATAACCAACTGCGGGGCGCTAGTTTCAAAGACTATTTTGTATTTAAGTGGCTACAGAGGTTTTTTTTATGAAATGCACGTATTTGTCAATTTTGGACACTCTGTGCCTTGAACCACTCGACGAGTCTTAAATCTGGGATTTGATGGAATCATGCCTAATGTAAGTGAAAGTGTGAAAATGACACGAAACTGCAATTTTTGTTTCTACTATTTGTGAATTGTTTTATTCTCATAGTTCACGTCTTAATAATTCATGTAGTTGATGAATTTATTCCGGCACAAAAACATAACCACCAATTGATAGTTACTTATGTACGAGTATGTGTTTACCTCTATTTTGATTCTCCTCCCTAAATGACCTACTTAAGCAGCTCATGAAAAATTAAATTTAATTGAGGCTAAAAACAGTCATTTTAAAAGTTACACAGTGAGCAACATGTAAGAAAAATCAGACTGAAATATGATTATACAATATTTAGCAGCTTTCCTTTTCTTAATATTGTTTGTTTTCAAGTTTTGTTATATCAAAAAATTTGCAATGGCGGACGGCTTGTGTTTAAAATAATTATTTTTTTTCAATGCCAATAAATTAATTTTTGTTCTTGGTTTCAAAATCTAAACAAATTCACTGCCAAAGATGGCTTGTCGATTTTCAATTAAGTATGTTCCAATACCAAAACTCCTCATTTTTACTATCCTTAAAGTGTAAAATTAGAGTACTTCTTTTCAATTTTTCAAATTTACACCTTACACGCACTAATAGTCTCATGGATCCAATCAACACAAACGATACCTAAATTATACTTATGAGAGCTAAAATGGGCCATAACTTTGTGTGGGTTGTAGGTAAGGTATATATATGTACCTAACCTACTTTATTTTATCTCCCAAATAAAATCAACTGGCACATGACTAATAAAAGAAGTCAATCCTTTTCTTTTTCAGTAAAGAAGTTGTTGTTGTTTTTTTTATTATTTTCGTTAGATGTAATTCTAAGTGAAAATAAATACATTTCTATGCTCAAGGGCAATTGATTGAGTGATTCTGGAGGGAGTAAAACAAAGATCAAGTACCATTTGGGAAAAAAGGGTCAACCCTTATTTTATTAAATGTAGTATACCAATAGACTTTAAATGCCTTAATATTCACCCTCCTTGAACCTAGTTGTTCAATTGAGAAGAGAATCAACACGATAAAGAAGAGAACAACATTAAATCACAAAAAGGAGGCTTAAAACAATTCAGTAAAATTAAATGGAATGGTTATGTCTGTTACATTATAACTTCTTCCAAAAAGTTTAATGGCTTCTGGTTAAAATCCTAAATACACTTTTGGTTTCTGAACCGAGACACTATGTAAATGAGCCTTTTGTGTTCAGTTTTTCAATTCATTTAAATGTAAAAACCTTCCTCGACATGATTACCTTCATAATAAGGAATAAACGCTGCCTCGTTGTTCAGGAACTTGTATTTTTTGGATTTCTCCTTTTTTTGTTGAGCTTAAAAATTAATTGGTGAGGTGGATCGTGGATGTTTAAGTCTTGAATCTTTTATTAGATTTTTAAGGCTCAAATCATAAAGTAACAATGAAAACAGGACAAGCCTTTACTTTTCTTGGTTGCAATTCCCTTTTGTTTACATTATTGATCTCGTGAAAATAAAGATAAAATTGGTTTTGAAATCAGAATATGAAGTTGTATTCAGTTGTCTAGCCAAATGGCCACTTGTCTCTGCAAATAAATCTATATCTTTACTGAGGTCCCAAGCCACAACACTTAGGCCCTCTGTGGTATAAGAAAATCAAACTTCCAGTCTCATATTGTTTCCTACGAAGCCTTGTTTCGTTTCAACCGGGTTTAATTTGGCCTACGATAAAGAGTGCAATAGGAAAGTTTTTAACGCTCGAACGCTTACATCTTCTTCACATATGTTGACATTAAATCCTTTTCGATTACTCTAACTGCATCCTTGTTAAAAAAAATCTCTTGTCTTTCAAACTTAGCTTATCTAAATTTAGACATTTAACGAATGAGTATTATAAGTCCTTTTTGGTGTAGTCATTTTCAAAGTCGACATTACTTTTTAAATATTGACGATAAAAACACAGACATTCGTCGTTACTTACGTACTTAGGTGGGCTCAATAGCCGTTTTAGACGGTCAGTTCTCATTTCAGTGTGTAAATACACGTCAGTTCGATGTTCAGTTGGCCTTTTTTTTTTTCATTTGAGAAAAAACAAAAACAGGAAGAAAACTGAGAACTGAACTGAAAACTGTTGGGGATTTCGTAAGTTGTCAGTGCAGTTCTCGGTTCAATTATCAGTTCATTTTTAAGCGTTTAGACATAAGTTTAACTGAAAGTTTAGCTGATACCTCAACTGAAACTGAAATGATCGTCTAAAATAGTCTTTACAGTTCAGGTTAAACCTGGACCTCGACCAACGTCTCTCTCCAGTTATGCACTGTTAATTAAAGTCTTCTTCCACTTGAATGCGCCATCTAAGACGAAGTCTTCCCCTTTGACGATTTCCCGGCAATGTGCTTTCGAACACCAGTCGAGTTGGAGCGTTGATGTCCATAATTTTTGTATGGTGGTGAAGTATAATCGGGCCCTTTGGCTAATTTCATTTCACGTAGGGAGTTTGGAACCTCACTCTCGGCGTGGGCACAAAAGTTGAGTTTATATTTCCGACTCTTGACTTCAGCAGCTTTAACATTTAGAGAAAGAAAACTGTGATTTTACCACAGATTGATTTTCTGACGGATTGCTGTCTTTAAAAACGATCATAGTTTAATCTATCGCTATCCATAATCCAATATTTGTTTTTAACTAAATTTCAATATGGCAACTAGATTTTGGGATAAGTACAATGTTAAACACTGCAGTTTAAGCCTAAACGTATAATAATCATGTCACAATACAATCGAAGGTTTATTTTCCGAATAGGGATTTAGGCCCGCAAACTTGAGAGCTCTTCAATTAAGGACACCACAATCAAACTTTCACAAAATAGTTCCAGTTTGAAATTTACTCACTCATCAGTCCACATGTCTCTAGCTAATGAAGCATCTTGTACCGAAACTATTTTGAAACTTTCAAACAATCAAGAGTACCTACCTAATGCAAACATTAAAATACTACTCAAGCAATAACGGTGTTTTTGATTAGCAACAATTGGATAGCAAACTTCAAAGAGTGGTTCGCGAACAAGAAAATGGAATCTTTTGCGTTGGAAGTTTCTCTTCTGTGTGGCTTTTCCGATTGAAATAATAAGCCAATCTATACATTACTTTAACAATCAATGGAACTGTTTGTGTTTATTGAGTGTGTGCGGGATGCGGGTAAAGGAAAATGTATGTCGCCGCCGCGCCGCTCGCCGACATAAAAAATAACCGCTACTTACATTCCACTAATGAAATTTAATGCCTTTGAATTGTTTTTTCTTCTTCTCTGTTGAATCAAATTCAACTTATTTATTGATGACACCCACTTTTGGTTCATAAAAACTCTTATATATTAATCTGATAGAGCACCTATAGACAAATATTCCAAAACTCAACGAATTGAACTAATGGAATGCAAAATTAACAATTCATCATCACAGAAAAGGGCGAAAAGACATTACCATTAATATCGAATGTAGGTATAATTTCTTCCTTTGACATCGTTGCTCCAGATGGGACATGGGACCAAAATAACTTGAGGCTCTAATTCTATGTTGTCTTTGACATCGAAGTACATGGTACCAAAAATCAATTCAGAGAGAAATAAATTTATCTTAAATTTTGTTTTTTATCCATGGGACACTCTTTACGAAGGAGATGTCGAAAGGAAAGCCAATAACAAGTTATTCTCGAAATTGCTCTTTTATCATACTAAAAATGTATGATTGATGCTATTTGTTTTTGCACCAATGCTTCAATATTATATTGAACCTATTACAATGTATAGATGAGCGTTGTCGAATTTCATTTTGTTGCTTTTTTTATGTTATTACTGCTATAAAGTTATTAGATAACCATGTAAGACTAGCTAAAAGAATACATTGCGGTACGACCGACGTTGTCACGTTATTACTTGTTATTCAACGTTGCCAAAAAGAGGAGAAGAAGCAGCTGTTATCTGACTAGTTGTAAATGTGTAACAATTTATGGTTTTCGATCTCAAAACAGTGGCTGCGTTCGAGAATGGTATTCGGATAGCTTGTTGTTGTTGTTTACGTGTTAAACATTTAGCAAAGATGCAAACCATTTCTGTCAAATAGAGAAACCAAAGCTATCTGTGAATTTTCGGTATACCTCAGATACCTTAGCGAACAGCTGATACAAACATATAGAAAATTTATTTTTATTTCTTTTCATGTTGATTTTTTGTTCTGGTGTGCATTTATTTTAGCATAAGAGTCTTTTAAAACGTATGGGAAATCGAAAAAACTAAGTTATAATCGTCTAGCAATGATATTTTGAATGTTTTTCCGTTTTCAAAAGTCGAATTTTAATATTTCACAGCTGCGTTGTCTGCAGCAATCTGGGAAAAGATATCTGGATCGTTCAAAAAGGCGTATCTGAAATAGCCTATCCGATAGGTTCTCGAACGCGCCCAGTGTGTTTCTAAAAAGACTCTCAAAGAAGAGTTACATCACACTTTTCAAAAACTAAATATGACACACTTCTGACTGCTTCATTTATAATGGTTTGTTTTTTTAATATAGCATAGCACTCTCAAAGATGAAGCACAAAAAGCCATACTTATACAGTTCATTTTAACTACAAAACTTTCAGAAAAGTAAAACAGGGTGTTTTGCATACGGTGCGACGAAAGTATTTAGAATAAAGTAATAGCTTTCGAAACACTGTAGTATGTGGTAGTAAGTGGCTTAGTGGCTTTTTAATAATTTTTTTTTAAAACAGTAGAAAGTAAATTTTTTTTTATTAAATTGACCATCGCGTCTTAACGAAGGGAGACAGACAGACAGTTTGCAATCAGAATTTATGCTATTTTTCATCTGAGCTTACTTTTTTTTATGTTTAGGTCTGTTACTTCAGTTCATTTTCCTGAACTGTCAAAGTTCTGGTACTGTTCACATTCATTTTAACCAAGTCCATTTTAAAGTTGTCACTAGTTTGTGTGATGTTTATAAATCGTTTGTATTTAATGACCTTTTTTTTATACTTAGAGTGATGCTAACAAGAGCCGGTACTTTCTCTTAAAAACGCGCTGACTATAAATTTGCACTACTGTCATATCAGGTAGTACCGGGCAGTGTTTAGTTTTCCATCGTAAAAGTCAGTGATGCTTAAGCTTGGTCTGACAGATTTTAGTTAAGAATCTCCCAAATCAAAGCGATTTTGCAGTTGCAGCGGCAGAAACGCTGTTGATATAATTTTTGTCGTTGCGACAACTGCAAATGTATGAAAAACCTGCGTCGGTCTTGTAGCGTCAGTGAGCGTACTCTCATATATCGGCGCTGCAGCTACAAAAACTTTTTGGTTTGGAATAGCCTTTAAACGGCTCACTCGGCGAAAAAAAAATCCGCTGCTTAATCAGCAGCAAGGGATTGGCAAGACCTCAGATAGTAAGTTAAATTGTTTACCCAACCGTTCGGAATCAACAAAAACTTGTAAGCTACCTTCATTCCTCACCATAGTACCTATGTTTGAAAATAGTGCATAAGGCACTGTTTCGCCAAAATTGTTATTTTTTTTTTAATTGCGATTATACATAAGTCCTATAAGGTGGCGTACCCCACGAGCGGTTTACTAATAGGTTCGGTCGTTGAATTTTACTCAGGGTTTTACAAAAGTTTATTTGACAGCTTTGTGAATTGTCCAAAATACCTGGGTTTTGGTTTTCATAGAACGCTAAACTACGATATCGTCACACATCCCTATCATTTGAAGAGATAGGCATTACCTGAAGTCGTCCCAGCAAAAACCTACTGCTACTTTAGGGTGAGTTGCGGACAAACCCATCAGGGCTTAAAAAAAGCTTAGTTTGGCTTTCAGGGCGAGGCTTTTCAGAAAACGCTTTGTAGTGACCACAAGTTAACCTCAAGCTCCAACGAAAAACCTAATGCAAAGCAGTTAAGTAGGACAGGTGTGATACCTTCGAGATCACGATGCTCTTAACGTCGAAAAAGGAAGGAGAAAAAGAATTTCTTTTTAGAACTGTCTTGTCTTTTGAACTCACAGTGTTAGGTTGGCAAGAAACCAGGTAGTATACACTTAGTGCAGGTATACCTTTTCAAAAGCTTTCAAACTGTGATTCCAGCCCTTGCTTTAACTTCAACTAAAAAAAGTAGGTTGTAATTAGATCAATGTTTTTAATGTAAATACGAGTAAATACGTATACCTTTTTTATTGCGTTTAAGTAAAAGCATGCGTTCGACGCTGATATGCATTTTATTTAATTTGCTGTCAGACAATAGAGAACAGTAATCCCCTTAATTAGTTCCCATTATAATCGATTATGGGGTACCTACGCATTCATTAAGTTCCGTTAATTGTTTTATTAATAAAAGGGTGTGAAAACAACAAGAACGACAGAGAACGTGAGAGCACGTTTATTACATACACACACACAAACTAAATTAATAGTCCTGACGATGGTGCTTCTGACAATGACGACCATGACGATGGATTAAAGTATTTGTTTCAGTAATTTTATTTTCTCATCAAATGTTAAAAAACCCACATCTCGTATCCGGGTCAACACAACGTAGATGTTGATAAATATCTTAAAGACCAAATCAGGTCGAAAAACGGACACGTGATTTAGGTTCTGTATCGCAATGGACAGGCAAAAGTTAATAGAGAGAAGTCCTTAGAATTTTCTTTTTTATTTGGCTTAAATACCAAAAAATATCTACTTCCTGCAAAAAAAAATAATGAGACACAAAACTGTTATCTCTATAGGAGTGTGTTTTTGTTTTGTTTGTTTTTTTTTTTTTGGAAAAGGTGTCAATATCTAGTCTTTTGCAAATTGTTACGTTGTGCTTTTGGATCAAATTTCAACATTAGTATTCTTGAGACTTTTATATTGAATTGAAAAATAAACAGGCAATGTTTTCATGGGACAACAATCGCAAGTGAAAGAGTGTGCTCATCCTTGTGAGAGGGAATAAATGGAAATCATTGGCTCTTGGTATTTTTGTTATTCAACCAACCACGCCCCGTATGGTATGGCTATTTACGCTTTTCACAATAACAATATAGTCTTTATCTTTTTAACCTCCACAAAATTCAATTGAATAAACAACGCTCCTTTTTTATTCACTGAAAAAAAATTAATTGAAATTAAGGCTCGGAATTATAATCAAGAAAATTAAAGAAACTTAAAAGGCAATCACTTTCGCATTGGTTTGAATTAAAAGGACATAGATAGATAGATATACATACCTTCCAAACATACATAAGTACAAATGCTTCGATCGAAACCAAGAAATTTGAAAATAATGTCCCTTGCCGGAGAAAGGTCTTATTTTAATTTCTAATGAAATAAACACAAAAAGGCAATCTTATGGCAGTGAAGGGCCATCCTGCAAAAGGCGACCTCTTATGTATGTATCTATATCAAAAGTTATAAGAATCAATTGCAAAAACTCTTTAAAGAACCTTTAATAATTTGAGGTAGCTTTTTTTTGGTTTGATTGCAATAAATTACTTTTCTCTCCAAATGAAAGTACGGTTTGGGTTACAAAAAAGGGTTGGAACATGGGACAGAACTGCAAATAAAGTAAATCCTTTTTACTTTCGAACTCAACAGCTCAAATTCAAATCATTTGGAGTCGTCTCATGGGGTGTTATAGAAATATTGACTTCAAAATGGCGGTGTAATCGGTGCAAAGATTGCTTTTTCGAATTTCGTGCAACTTGTTCGCACACCTTGCAAGGCATGGTGTTAAATCTGTTGAGATGCCAAGTTGTTCAATTGAATTCATAACTCATAACTTCTTTCTCAGTGAGACTATGACAGCTGAACTGTCCTTTACAGCAAAAGTAGAGTGAAAACGTAAAATCTGTTTCTAGTCATTTGTTATGTTGTAGCTATTCTAGAAACAGATGATAGGGGTGCAAAAGGGGTAGAACTAGGAGTGAAAGAATAAAAGAGTCAACAAAGAAACAGGAAGATGCAAAGAGAAAGAGGAGTCAGAAAAAAGGTAGAAGCCAACTTAAAAGTAATGAAAAAGCCAAAGAATAGAGGATGAGCTAAACGGCCATATCGAGGTAACCGTCGCCGTCGGAGCGAAATTCTCTCCGATTTCTTACGATTCGGAGACATTTGGCTTCGTGGTAGTTCTCCGATCGGCTGATACGATGTCCTTCGATAAGTTTTTGCTGTGGAAAGTTTTAGTTTTGGGATTTGGGAATGCAATGCGTTGCCTCATTAGTAAAAAATTTCTTACGATGACAACTTTTTCGAAGCAAAATTGAATCTCCGAAAGATAATACGTTACGGAGAAAACTCCGCTCCGACGACGGTTACCTCGATAGGGCCGAAAACCAGGCATAATTGAAGTAAATGGGGAAAAAAAGCAAAGAAGGAAGGTGAAAATCTAGCGAAAAATGTAAACAATCAATGTAACGGCAGGACGTGCTAAAGAAATAGGGGAAAGGACAAAATGATGATGGGGATGTGCTAAAAAGATTAGAGAAAAGGTTAAGGTTGAACTGAAAATAGAGAGGGAGTGTGCCTAGAATACCACCAGATATCAAAACACACAAAAAGGTATTGCTCTTTTGGAGCGCAAAAAAAACTTTCCGAAAGAAGTAACGCCCAATTTGACAGCTCATTCCATCAATATCACTTAATTTTCAAAATAAATGTGTTATGCCCAAACTCATTCCCAATAAAATCAAAACAATAACCTCTCGAACCATTTAAAGATTAAATACTTCTTAAGGTCTTAAAAACACCCTTACGCATCAGTATCAAGCCATTTATCTGCAACTTGTGTGTAATTTTTTATGAAAATGTGTCTATTATTACATTCGAAGTCGTAAACAAAAGAAATCTCATGATCCATTTCCTCAACATGACAGCTATTATTAAAATGCTCAATTGTGTTCAGGCACTTATTTAACGTGTGCCAATGTGGGCAGTCTCTTTTAGGACTCTGGACTCTGTCTCTGTTTAAGTGGGCACCTATGTATATGTGTGTTGACATTTTAGTTGTATTGTATTTTTTATTCTTATTATATATATGAGTCCAATAGATACGTTTAAAGAAATACTTTCGGATAGAAAACGAATAATGGTCATTTATCAAATTCCAGTTTCTACAGATTCGCTTGGTATCAAACTGAATGGACTTCTGCAAGATGCCGAAAGCCGGATACACGACCTGAGTGGATGTGAGGGATTCCCTCAGACCACACCATTTAGCAGCACCCGTTCTTCCATATCCAGTATTATTATCGGTGAGTTGTGTAGGTATTGTGTAAGGCCCCCCCATTGGCATGAACAAAAACATCTGTGTCGTCCTTTCCATGTCCATGTGTGTCATTGAAGTTTTGTTTTCAAAATAATTTTACAAAATTGCTGGCTGGATGTCAAATGAAATTGCATCCAAACACATCGAGAATGGCTTTTCAGACCATCAAATTCCTCTAGGGCATTCAGTTTGTGTGTGGTGTATACCTTTACCTGTAAGGGTATGGTAGTGATAAAACCAATTCCCTATCCACTTTACCCTCCAGTGTACATTCTACACGTGTATTATCCATGTTCCTGTTCATATGTTCTTGTGTTTTTATTTTTTACAATTCTAGGTAATAGCGGACCGTCAGTGACAGGTTGCACAGGGACTGAAACTGATAAACAAATTGGAATATGGGAACGACGTGTGAAAGGATTGCGTCGCATGCTCCTCGGATGGGATCAGGCTCGTCCCCCAGACTGCCCAACGGCTGTTGGTGTTGATGTCACCGGCATAAATTCTATCATGGTGCGAATTCTGGAACCCATCGAGGGCGCCATTGGGACAAAATTCAAAGGTAAATTGTTTTTTGATTGACCGGCATGTTGTGTAATTTAGCTAATTCTATGATTTAATTCAGTGCAATGGTCAACGAGGGCAGACTTTAGCAATATTGTTGGTGAGCGAGAGATTCTTGAGTGGAATAGCTTCCAGGGTACAATGGGCGCTAATTGTAGAATAACCGATTTGACTCAAGGTCGGCGATATTTCATTCGGGCTTGTTGTGGTAATGTCAAAGGATGGGGCCCGTCGAGATTATCCATACCCGCAAGTGTTGTACCGTCAAGTAAGTAAAGTGTAAAGCTTTTGTTTGAGTTCCTTAAAAAAAAATACAAATGTTCAGGTTGGCGGGATTTGACAGATCGGGACGATCGCTTTACGGGACGTCTTCGGATTTTGGATAGCTTATTTACGGCCGTACGTTTGGCACGACCAGAAGATGCTTCTGAGTTGACCTTAGAGTCATCTTCGACGCAGCGACGGAATCCGAAAAAGAAAACCACCATCAAGCAGTTGTTTTCTGTGACGTCAAAATTTCAAAAGCATCTCAGGCGGTAATCTCTTTTTCTATTATTCAAATCATGTATCGCATGCGAGTTCTTGTCACATTTTATTTTATTTATCTTTCAATTTTAGAGGAATCTATTTGGCATGCATATTGTACTTCGAGGACAAAGTATTGGTGACGAGCGAAGATTGCTTGCCTGTCATTGAAATTGATGAGACATATCCCAGTTCGTTGCACAGTGACTATCATTGGTTTATGAAGGTGAGAATATTTTGCTAGCTTAATATAAAAATAGCTTCCCTACAAACATGTGAAATGTGTCAGTGATATTATTTGTCGCCACTTAAATCGAATTTTTTTTTTAACTTAAGAGTTGAAGTGTCCTAGGGGCATATAGTGAAGAAACATTTCCCATTTTACATGCTTTGGTTGCAATTAATTATACCAATGCGTGTAACTATTTCTGGGAGGTTAAAACTTTAAAAAATCAAAATAACATTCAAACACAATGTCACGATGGTAAAGAAATGAAATAACCGCAAACAATTTAAGAGCGGTTGATTAAAGTATGATCACTGTTGTTCTATTGATTTGATTGAAAAAATCAAACCATTGCAGTTAAGTTTTCTTAATTATTTTTCTATTTATTTTAATGATAAAATTCACTTTTTTCACATTTCAATATCCTATCTTTATCCTCTCAGAATGGCATACATCATAGAAAAGAACCGGGATCTGGCGCCCTAATAGGTTCAAGTCGTTGTTACATTTGATTGCACTAAACACAAAAACCATTTTCTTATTTCAATCAATTTACTTTCGCTTATTGTATTTCGTTGTTTGTTTTTTCAGGTTGCTTGTACCTGGGACGATGTTAAATCATTACGTACAGATATGGAGCGTCATCTAACCTCTGCAGTACATTTTCGCACAAAACTTCTATCCGCAGCTTGTCAAATGCAATCCGCACTTTGTCTCACCGATCTAGGTCAGTTGTATCATAGGCCTTTACGAGACAGTCACGGAACTGTTGTACTGTGTTGCGTGAACTCAGTAAAAACTCAAAAATCTATATCAGTTTTAAACTCCCGCTGGTTGCCTGTGAATAAAATCCAAAAAAAAATCACAGCTCTACACGAAGACTTTAACATAAATGAGATGCTCATTTCTTCCATTAGTGATCAAATTCTATATCATCAAACATCAACAACGAAAATCAATCCGGGACTATATCTGGGCTACTTGAAAATGCAATGTTCAGTTGATCAGATCCAAGTTGTGGTCCCAGTTAAAACGCCCAATGTTCTTCCACATGCCAAAGTTCGGGATAACTCACACATCACCGCCGATGAATGGGAAATACTCACAAAGCAAACTAAAGCTGAAGCAATGCCTTTGGAGTTTAGTCCAAATCCAGAGGTTATGACTGAAGTCCAGAGGATATTTCTTCATGACATTACATCAGCAGCACACACACTCTTCAAACACATGAACATCCACCTTGAAGAGGGACTATCCTATAGACTATACGACATTGAAATCATTGAACTATCTAAGGACGTGAGTTTTCTTATCATTTGTCCACCAGTAGAGTCATCGTGCGCTGTTCCTGGACAAACTGAGTTACTGCTACAGCGAGATGACTTGCTAAGTTTAACAATTCAGGCGTTTGAAATGATTCACTTGAGAACATATCAGAATGGGATAATACAAAAGTACTCGAGGCTCTCGTGTATTCTGGAATTGGATACAGCTTTGGCAAATCACTCACACCGCGAAGCTTTTTCCACCAGCGAGCTGCAGATAGCTAAAGAGCGTCTTGCTAAACTCCAAGAACTTACATTAAATTTGAATTCAGTTTGGAAAAGTGTTCGTTGGCTGATGGATGTTATCGCCTTTGCCCGGGATCGAAGCTGCAATCCTACGGTCACGATAAAAGATATTTTCGATTTTGAGAAAATCATCGAAGACAACGTGGAAAGTTCGATTTGTGACAACAGCAACTGCCATTTACTACAGCTACCAGCGCGTGATACAAAGTTCAGCAAAAGTGGTCCAGGGCGTGGATCATGGCCAGGACCAGCTGCCAATTCTCACCTCAACTCAGAGTGCTATTTAGCTGGAGAGCACTCAAAGTCGGAACAAAATCTTGGTTCAGTTCAACCACAGCAGTTCCTCCACCCGAAAATGACTTCAAAAACTGATGAATCCCTAAGAAAAAACAGTGCTGATTCTACGTGTTCCCAGTATACACCAAGCTACTATTCAACTGGAGGAGAAAACAGTGAATTAGTCTTATACCGCATTCCGCCGTCCCGCTCTGAAGATACTTTGTCTGCAAATCAGCAACTCAAAAACACTCACTTCATGAAACGGACAACTGTGCCGAATGTGCAGAGTGGCCCCACATCTAATTCAGCACCGTATCTCTCAGTGAGTGCACACTACAGTAGTAATTGCCAGTCAAACGTTACCGGATCGGTACAAAGCCTTTCGAGTGATTCGGAAACGGCTTCCTATCCAATAGCTCAAAGGGTAAAGCTCAAGACAACTGCCGCTTTGAAAGACGGAGGTCTATTTTTGAAATCGACTTTAAATGCTTTACAAACCGAAATCAAAGGAAGTGATGCGAAAGCACACTGCTCTGAACCGTCCTCACCAGTATCAACTAAATCAAACAGACGTCCAGTGCCACGTCAAGCCAGCGTTGAAGACTTCTCTCTGTCGAATTCAGCTACAGGTTCTAACACGGCCAGCATACAACAGACTGGGATTATACAAGTTTATACAGCTTACGATACAGGTTTGGCTAGTGGTACGAGTTTAAAGCTAAATGTAACGCCTAAGACAACGGCCAGAGAGGTCATTAACCTGGTAGTCAAGCAAATAAATATGGCCGCTGTTTTGAAAGGCAATAACGGACCAATCTACACAGCCGACAAATTGAATAACTTTTGTTTGGTAGCAGTTATAGGTGCTAGGGAGCGCTGCTTACGAGATGACTTTAAGCCGCTGCAACTGCAAAATCCATGGAAGAAAGGTCGCCTGTATGTGCGACAAAAGCATGAGTTACTTGCCGCGATTGAACACTCCAACCGGAAGTCGCATCTCATTTAAAGCATTTTAGGCGTGTATGAGTAAATCTAAGGTTCAATCCTCCAATAGACTGTGTTACTCCTAACTTATTATTGCCTAATTAACACAAAGAGTTTTTTAACTTTGTTATAATGTTTTCCTTAAGTGCAACTTCCCTAAAATGTTTAACTTGCGACTACAGGGAGAAATTTCTTTTCATACAACTACACATTATAAACAACAAAAAACCTTGTTCATGTTTTGGCCGAGTTCAAAGAATTTATTTGTATATTAGTGCCTAGGAACGTAAGCTGGGCGACTGTATCGAAGTCAAACTGTAGGTTTGTTCGTTGAAGCTCTAGGGTCGCCCTGGGGTCGCCATAAAGCGTTTTTTGAGAAACCCAAAGTTGCCCTGAATGTCAAATTGAGTGTTTTTTGAGCCCTAGGCTTGACCTAGGTTTTCCATGAACTCGCCCTAGCTTTTTGCTGTGGCGAGTTGAGAACTGTCAAATGGCATGTATTTTTTTTTAATGACAGGGATGTGTGGTGATTTGTGGTTTAGCGTTTTTTGAGGACTGGAAAACCCAGGTTTTTTTTGAATATAATGAGAAAAATGTTCTCGTTCCGCTTATTCTTGCAAGGTTGGTTCGTTGAAGCCCTGGGGTCGTCCCAAAGCGTTTTTTGAGAAACCTAAAGTCGCCCTGAATGTCTGTTTTTTGAGCCCTAAGGTTGAACTGGGTTTGCCCTCAACTCGTCCTAGGTTTTTGTTGTGGCGAGTTGAATGCTGTCATATGGCGTGTATTTTTAATCAAATGACATGGATGTGTTGTGATTTTGCGGCTTAGCGTTTTTTGAAGGCTGGAAAACAAAGGTTTTTTTGACATCTCATACAGTTTTTGAACACAACATCAATCAAGTGGCCGCTTATGTTGACTAAATCAAAATGTCGCCTTCTTACTACGTTTCCCATTTTCCGCACCTACGGCAGTAGAGCAATGACACGCAAAAAAGTTGGCCTTTAAACACCAAAAAGCTTCCTTTTCTTTTTTAGATTGATCTAGAGCAGGACATTAAACAGAGTTCGTCAGTTGATAAATGTCAAAAATATTCCAAGTTTACACACTGACATAAAATGCGGCACACCCTGTATGTAAACATAAAAAATGCGTAAGAAACCAAAATTCCCTAATCAAAAATAGTAAAGTAATCCCTAGTTGCGCTACACGTCTTACCTTATTATTTTTTAACACTTAAATTGTAAATCAACAGCATGCAATTAAAAACAATAAACGTGTCGATTTGAGTATCAAAGTTAAAAAAAAGTCAATATTACTGAGATTATCATACAACTTTTATACATCTTTACTCAGATTGAGATTCAAAAAATGTCAATAAAACTAGCACAGCGAAAACGCTTTATTGCTACATTAGCTATGACCAACTACAAAACTAGACTGACTTTCAAAGTTTCTATTCGAAAAAATATGGTCTTTCTTACTCTACTAGCTTTCCAATCAAAAACACCAATAGTTAAGGTAACAAAACAAAAAAATGGCGACTCTGCCACGCCTAGTTGGACCTCTGCCCAACCTTAAAAAAAGAAAAGAATTGTAAAAAAATACCTTAGCGGTAAAACTATAAACAAATTTTATTCAATAAAACTATTTTTGTATGTATTTTGTTTTCTTAGTAAATAAACAAAAATATTAATATGCATAAGTCTAAATATATTGAATAAGCTCGTAATTGCACTATAAATAGGTAGGTCAGTCAGACATCTTAACTAGAAATACAACTACATACTTCCTGCACTCAGAATCAATGGTGAGATTTCTAATCATTCCTGTAGCTTCTGAACGAGTAATCCATGATTTATAATAAATGTCGTCGTACACTTATTCTTGTTGCTGTTGTTAACTGTTGTTGTTAAACTGTTGCTGTTAAAAGAATAAAAAAGAAAAACACTAGGTACTGATAGATTTGTTCTGCTACTATAATTATCTTAAATCTATTGTTATTCTCGTTGTTATTTGTGTTAAATTAAGGGCCCGAATGAAACGAAACAACTATGCATTAACAAATTGTTAGCTCTTAAAATGTTAGAAGACAAAAATGTACCTAAATATAAACAAAAACAATGTAACGTGTTTACGGTAATATCAGTTTTCGGGCAAGGTGCAGTCATGCCAACACTTGAATTCGAGGGCATAAGAAAATACAAAACAAAAACTAATATACGAATCGAACGTTGAGTCTTATGAATAATTTAATTTTAACTAAACTTTATTAATGAAATGAAACAAATGTAAGAGAAAATTATTATGAAATTAAAGAGCAAAAAATAAACAAAACGAATTTTATTGCGTTAGTGATATTTTAGTTACGTGAGTTTGAAGACATTCTGAAGAATTGAAAAAAATTTAATTAAAAAAAAATTTCGTAGAAGACTAATCAATTATTAAAATTAAGTACATGATATGCTAAAATACTACATATACATATTGTACTCTTATGTGTAAACTAGATGTTTATTTCGATAAGACACCGAACCAAAATAGTTTTATGTAAATTTATATGTATAGTGTATGTTTAGTACTAAATACAATTATTATATAAATAATTCTGTGAGGGAAATAAAACGACTAATAAATAAAATGCAATACACTAAAAAACATTTGATTTTTTCATTGAAAGTGCTGTAGGACTTTATGTGGAAAAAAAAACTTTAACAAAACAATTTCCTCTTATCGGACAGGACTGAAATCAAACTTGTAAGTAGACAGAGTTTTAAATGGCATGGTTACGTTCCACTGCTTTTTGAAAACCTCCAACTCCCCTGAATTGTTTTTAAGCCCTGGGTTTGCATTCTTTATTACCGGATAGCTTTTTTTGTGAACATCGGAACAGCGGAGAAGTTTGCGAAAAAAAGAATGCTCATGGTGGAATGTATGATGTTAGGCGCACATTTCTTATGGGTTAGAAAGAAAGGCATACATGATGAAATTTATTTTTTTATTTATGCTTCCTGCTCTTACCTCCTGCTCTTGAAATATTCTCTTGTCGAATACATTCCAACTACTTTCGAATTCAAGTTCGACAGTGCAAAAGGAAAAGTGATAGTACTATAGATTTTTCATATACAATGCGTTCCAAGTGACAGAAATGTTATGTAATTTGTAATTTAGGGTAAACTGTCCCACAGTGAACCAATTTCCGTTTAACTTGATGTAGCATTTGAACTACTTGTCTATGTACAGGAAATCTTCAATGTACTTAAAGTTTGATATTTTGACTTTGTATTTCACCAGAGAAATGTTAGAATACATCATGCAAAATACTTCATTTTGAGCTTTCAAAAGTACGCCAAAATTGGTTCAGTGTGTACCAGGGGGTGTACACAGTGAACCAAGGGGTATTACACAGTGAGCCATTACTATAATTCAAAAAATATTTTCAAAAGATCTATAAAAATGAAGAAAACGTAAAGACTTTCTCTGAAAATTTAAAACCGAAATCATTTAATTTATTAGACATTTTTATTTCGCTTTACGAACATTTATTCATTTATTTAAAAAAAAAAAAAAAAATTAATGGACTTTTTACTTTTTACTTTTACTTAAAAACTATGAAAAAAAAATAAATAAAAAAGTAAAAAGGAACAAAAAAAAAATACACAATCAATCACAATACGTGAAGGTATTGTTCTTGCAAACTAAAATAGCAAAATACATATGTAATCATAAAAAAAGCAAAAAAGCACTTTTAAAGTAAAATAAACATAGGAAAATGTAGGTAGGTACAAAAATGTATCAATGGACTTAAACTATTTAACGAATATGGAATCATGAACCATGGAACCATGGTTCACTGTGGGACTTTTTCTAAAAAAATATTAAAATAAAAAAAACTATTGCACATATTAAACTTTTATGCTGTTTTTTAAATATGAAAATAACCAACAAAACATATATAATGAAACCCCATCACTTCATACACCACTTTTAAAATTAAAAAACAAATAAAAACCACGATTTCTAGTTTACTCACCTGCCAAATTCACTTTTCCATGCGCACAACCGACACCGGCTAGAACACAACTTCAACTTCAGGATGTACTCAAAAAGGATTATAATGCGCTTGTTTCTCTATCTTTTTTTCTTTTCTATCTTGGAATGGGTGAGAGAAAATTGGAATGGTTCACTGTTTCTGCTGGCTCACTGTGGGACAGTTTACCCTACCCATGTAAACCGAGTGTAAAGTTGAAAGACAGCAGGCTGCCAGTATTTAAAAAAAAAAAAAGGTAGACCCTCACAATTGCGCCAATTATAGAGAAAAAAGCCTCCTTAAGGTCGCGTATTAGATCTTTCTACCGTAATATATGTGAACTGAAACCCCAAGCAACAACTTAATATGTTATTATCAACGGGGTTCTAGACCAGAAAAGTCCACAATAGACCAAATTTTCACATTACGGCAGATCTTTGCACAAAAAACTCTTGAATATAATATCGATGTACACCATCTTATCGATTTCAAGGCCGCGTGTGACAGTATTACCAGAGACAAGATATGTATATAGAGCAAAGTCTAATTTCGGCATCTCTACAAAACTCGTACGACTATGCAGGATGACTTTGAAGAATTCACTCTACTCCGCCAAGGTCGATAAAGAACTCACCGAGACCTTTGATGACGTAAAAAGCTTTCGACAAGGCAACAAACTTTCATGCGAAAGAGAACATCGAAGAATTGGACAAAGCTTCACAGTAGACAGACATAATTTTGAGATAGTACAAGACTTCGTTTACCTGGGATCCGCTATAGACACGGAAAACAACCGGAGATCAACCGGAGAATAGCTCTTGCCTACCGTTGCTTCTTCGGATTAGGATTTAAAAAGGCAATTGAGAAACAAAGCCGGATGAGGAAACCCTTGGCTGTTTCGAATGAAAAGTTCTCCAAATGATCTTTGGTCCGGTATACGAAAACAGTAAGTTCGGTTCTTTACTTTGTGTACAGAAATTCACAATATGTCATTTTTGAAGGAGTGGGGTGAAATTTTCTCAAAAAAAAGCATTGCTTGAGAATATGTGTGTTTGACAGTTGTTCCGAGTTCCGCCTCGAACTATTCAAAAAAATTGTGTGGAGTGTTGTCTATTACATAGGTAAAAAAAAAATCCACTGCGCGTTTTTGCGACGCCCATATTTTTTTCAATTTTCAGAATGGCCTACCTAATATAGCCAAACCATATTTTTGAAATTTGGCGGCAAATGAATAAAAAAAAAGATTGATGTGGTTAGAGCAATTATTATAGATATTAAAGGTAATTTAAACGACTGCCAAACGTTTTTTTTGAGCTCTTCTGTTCTTTTCTGATCTTTTTTGTGTTCACAGCGTTTTCTGCACCTCCTTTTGAGCAAGGTCAAGTTTGGTGAAAACTGTCAAAAGCAGCTGTTGACTTTTTGTTCGTAGTTTTTTTAGCGCAATGTAATTTTAATTTGTTGTGTTAAGTTCAAAAAAAAAACTTAAAAAAAAATCAAAAAATAACACCCAACCTTGTGCTGAAAATAAAATTATTTATTCGTGACAAAAATACGCTAAATTAAGTTGATATTAGAAAAAGAAACATTGGTGGTTGTTTTTTTTTCGTTTTTGTTGTTGCTTTTTTGACAAGTGTGCTTGTTCTAACTTGCCTGACGTTTTTCACTGCTTCTGTGCTGTACTGTTCTGATCTGAAAAAAAAGGCATTGAACACTCTTATAAATTGATTCAAGTCTCATTTTAAGCTAGTGTGGCACTGGCTAATTTTATTATGATTTTTAACGACTATTTTTAATAATAGGTACTACTGAAAGTGATATGTATTTCCAAAAAAGAAAAAAAAGGTGCAAAAAGGGTCGAGACGTCAAACAGAAACTGATGGAACGGCTTAGCCTGTTTTCGTTACACAATTTTTTTTTTTTATAATCAACGTGCACATAAAGGGGTTACGACTACCCTCATAACTAATTTTCTTAGTTCTTAACATTAGTTATAGTTAGCAATAGATATTGCATCATTAGGCCGAAAGGCATTAGAATTAAGTTATTGAGTAGCTTAGAGTACCCGTCTAGGGTCAGTAAGCTAATTAAGGTATTATGTAAGCTAGTTTAAACATTTTTGTTAGCAAGTAAGTAGCTATAAGTGATAAAAAATAAAAATGAATTTAAAACTAAACTAAAAAAACTACCCTTATAACGTTTTTGTCTCGGTGGGAATAGGATTTTAGCAGTTATTTCAGTAGTTCGATATATGAATTTTGTTTTTTTAGCATTTATTTGGTATCTTAATGTAACGAATAAAAATTATTTCATTTAACTTATAAATTGTTGTGTTCATTGTTGAGAATTTGATCTTTTTAAAAAAAAATATGGATAACTGTTACTGAATAACCGTTAAGAACAACAGTCAGAATCATAAATATTCAAAAATAAAAGTTATTCAAAAATAACTGCTAGGACCATCACAGAAACACTCATTTTAAAAACGAATGCAACACCAAAAACTGTTTTTGCTCAGCTCAACTCATTGTTTTCGTGTGAGTAACATCCCTATGGCTCATGAGGCTATGCACGCACTAGGCAGCCAAGCTGCATGGAAGCCAGTTTAACATAGGATCAAATACTTTACTACATTTACTCAATTCGATGACCGTAGGACTCGAGCTACGCCAGGCAAGTCAAGTAATAACATATAACGTGCAACGTTACCTAGAAAGAAGCAAGGCAAGTCAAAAACTCCTGGCACACAGAAACAGAAACCGGGAGTTTTAACGACACGCTCTGAGGTCAGCTCAGCGTATCTACCTCCAAACAACACATGCTGATAGTTGGAAGCAGACAAGTGAGACAACTGAAAAAGAAAAGAGATAAAAAAAATTTAAACTGTCTACCCAATTTCCTGTTTCTTGAGATTGTCTTTAGTTTCGAGGGCAACCGTCCAAATGTAGCTTCTTTTTTTTGCATTTAAATTCATTCATAAATATGTATTTTAAAAATTGATTTATTACGCATTTTTCGGCTAGCAGATTTCATAAATGTTTGTTGACACCAATTTTCGTATGACGAGGTGGCCGAGTGGTTAAGGCGTTGGACTGCTAATCCAATGTGCTCTGCACGCGTGGGTTCGAATCCCATCCTCGTCGAACACTTTTTTCACATTTTTACTAAATTAGTAAAATGTAAAATTCTAAAAGCAAATATTTACTTCTCCTAATCAAAATTCGGTTTAAGAACAAAAAATTATGATTTTGTTTTCAATCAGATGAATGATGGGGTGTGTCGTGTGTCGACGAACTTGTTTGTTTAGCGCTTTGAAGCTGTTGTGTAATTGATAAAGAAGATTTGTATGTATGTGCAATCGACAAGCAAGTCATCATCATTTGCTCGCCGTAATTTGTCATCGCCGCTCTGCCTTCTAGAAGATACTCGGACTCGGAGACCAATAAAAAACGCATTAGCTTGACAGATAGAGTTGTAAATATGTTAGTTACTCATATATTTCTTTTTGCTTTTCTTATTCATGTACATTTAAAAAATAAAATCTATTATACAAAACAAACTATGGAATAATCACGTGAGCGAAGTAAAATATTTTCCTGGAACCCAATAACAACAGTTTTCGTTTAAAAAAAAATGCAATGTGTGTAAAAATAGATCAGAAAATAGTTTCGCCTCATTATGCAATGACGCGCTCTTCGGTCATTTTCGTCGTCTACTTCAGATGTTTCGAAGCGCCAACAATATAACCTTTAGCAGTCAGGACACCTCTGCAGCGTACATGCACTTGATATCGCACAACCCAATCAAGACTTAGATCCCCCAAGTTGAACTCTTTCCAGGTGTCGTCGTTAAGTATTATTTCTGGGTCACTATGTGTCAAAAGTTGAATATCATTTTTAGTGCAGAATTCTTGGAGTGGAGGTGGCACAACACAGCACGAAGACAAGTTTATCTGTGCAATCGATGGATGTACCTTAGAACTTCTATGAAGTTCGGCAAGAGTATCGGTGTCCAAGTCGGACGCCCCCAGTTGACAGATCTTTTTTTCCATTGAAAAGCGTTCGAGTTGTGCCCACAAGTTCTTCAATTCTTCGGTTGATTTTTCATTCTTGCTGCTCCATTTTAAAACGCCATACGATGTATCTCCTCCTTCTACTATCGGTGATGGTTTTGGGTGATATGCCAGTACCACGTTATCGATGGTACTCACCTCCAAAATGCTTAAGAGTGATGTCACCGCCTGATTCAGATTCTCGGTGGAATTATTGTTTAGGAATATTTTTGCTCCTATGCTCAGGTTTGGTCGTTCATGTTCTGTGAGTTTGTTCTTCAGCTCATTAACATTTCGGTGCAGTTTTCCAAGGCTGTTTGCTTGGCTCTCGGCATCTTTAAACGTTAATTTGAGACCATTTACAAGCTCCTCGGTGGATTTGCGTCCAGGTTTCTTGTCAATGTTCAGAATATTTCCTGTGCTGATAACAATCGAGTTGCTTGCGGGATCGATTAGTTTGCTTATCATTTTTGCAGTTTACAAGTAATCACTGAGTACAAACTATATGTTCACTTCTGAATTTATACACTTCTGTCTAAGATGTTTGCTGCTTTGTAAGGGGCAAAGGAAGAGAACACTTGAAAAATCGGACCGATAAAAAGATACAAATGCGACGTAAACGTGCGACCCTTCCCAATATAAATACCAACTGCCAAACTCTTCATAAAAAAGTGACAGTTTGCTTTTGGATTTTTGACATTTGATAGCTGACAAGGGTGACAAGTTGGGAATTGAAAAATGGTGAATGGAACGGATGAAAATGAGGTGAAAAGTCGAGACTCGTTTCATTTGAATAACACTGGGGCTAAGAACTTTTGTAGCACTAAAATAACATAATTCAGTACAGTTAAAAAAAAAAACTAATACTTCCATTTTGGCTGTCGTTTCTTTTTCTCTTTTTTTATGGTTCCTCAATCGCCATTATGTGTTTGACTCCGCAGAAAGAAGGAGATCTATGGTTTTTCTTTCGAATGTTGAGTGGAAAGTTTAGACTTGGAGTGAAATAGCGGGGATAGAAAAGTACAATTTTACTCTATTTATGGTAATAGCTGCGTTCCTTTGTCCCTGTCCACACGTGTTATTCCAATAACGTTATATCGGTCGTTTCTGGGCAAAAGGGGTGAGGAAGAAAGAGGCTGGATGCGCAAAACGAAATCAGATTTATCTGCCTAAGCAGTACACATGGGGTGTCCAGACGGGTTATGCTCATAACGTTATGCTTTTTTCAATACACTTTTCAACACAAAATGGAGAACTTGTGCGTGGAAGTATAACAACGTGTAGACACCTAGCGTTAACAGCATAACGTTATTGAAATAACCCGTCTGGACAAGCACTTTGGGAACATTTATCTACTGCTTAGTACTTCTGGCTGCTTTGAACTACTTTTCCATTGTGGTCAAAGTAGTAAGTAAGTAAGTAAGTAATTTTATTGAGATTTTTGTTGATTTACATTGGTATCTTATTAATAAATATTATAGCAACTTATGACTTAGATTGCCGACTTAGACTTGGCCTGGCTATACAATGTACACTAAAATATCTTTTCATTTCAGACTTAAGAGCTATTTACTAATATAAAAGTAAGAAAACTACAGTAACATAAATATGTGTCCACTCAAAAAAGACCATAACTAGAACTTAATGACTAAAGAAACGGGGTAACAAAGGGGATAGATAAATTAAACAAAACAAAAGATGGATGCAAGAAAGAGGAAAAAAGAAAATAAAGATTTCCCCTCCACCCCTTCCCCGCATTCATCTAGAGCTAGACACTATGTGTGTTCGCTTAGAGTGAAATGGCAAGATTAAATTGAGTCCATACAAAGCTACGAAAGTATTATCTCACAGATCGAGAAAGGTATATTGTAATAGTAATGCATAACTGGTATTCTTATTTGTACTATTTCTTTGAGTTTCAATTTTCGTAAATTGGATACGGGAAAAACTTAAACTAGAGAAGCTTAGTTAAGTGCAATTTTAAGGCACATCAAGTTGTACTTCGTTATGAGATAGGCACTAGTTTTTAGTTCTTAAAATCGTCTTTGATTCTTATATCGACATTAAATTAAGTTCAAAACATGGTTGTTTTTTTTTTTTTTTGTTTTACAAAGATATTCTTTTTTAAATCTCTACTTATTTTCTTATTGCTATGGGTAGTACAAACTAGTTAATGACTTTTAATTTAATTTATACAAAGGAACATTTCTATTTACATTTTTTTTTTTATATTTTTAATTTTTTAATAGGCTGGTTGCTGGTGGGATATATAATGAGAGTTGACCTTCCTACTTCCTACCCTCTGTAGTTTGCGGCTAAACCTTTTTTATAGAAAGGAGCAAGGAATTGGTTGTCTTCCTCTTGAATTTGGAACATTTGATCAGAACCCTCATTGAGAATGCTAATTGGGGACAAATAGTATCGGTCGCTGATGGAGAATCCTACGTTCTCGCTGAACATGTTCTGGAGGATTGGGTTTTCGTGAGACTCCAATCTTGCTATTCTTTTTTTGGCCAATGACGTGAGGTATAACAGGAGTGGGGTAACTTTTGAGTCGTGGTATAAGGATTTGTTGCTGTACCATTTCCCTGACGGTTTTCTGCTTTTGGAGATACATTTCCTCAGGATGTACCTTTCAAATCTTTGTAATTCTAGGGCCACATTGGGGGTTATTTGAAACCATATAAGAAAGCCATAAGAGATTAATGGGCGTATCAAGGTTTTATATATTAAAAGCTTAGTTTTTAATTCAACGTGTTTTGAATTAAGTAAAATTTTTAATTTTGCCGCAGCAGCCCTTGCGTTCCTGAGTGCATATCGAGCTTGATGGTTCATCTTAAGTCTTTCTTGCATGTGTACTCCTAAGTATTTGATCGAGTTTCTCAAAGGAATTGGGTTACCTTCAACTTTAAGATCCAGTTGACGGCTCTCTCTCACCGCCATGTAGTGACCCTTGCCAGACGCGTTCCGGAAGCAGATCAATTCACACTTGTTGAAGTTCACCTTGATTCCCCATCTTTTATAGAATGGGATAACTGCATTTAAATGCGATTTTAACTCATTTAACGCCTCGTGTGGCCTCTCATCTGCGCAAAAGAGAATGGTATCGTCTGCATACAATATAGATTCGGAACGATTAATGCATATAGGAAAATCGTGAAGATATAAGTTAAAGAGGAAAGGACCCAAAATCGAGCCCTGGGGAACTCCCGTAAGAATAGGGATAGAGGAGGAATACTCGTTTTCATAGAGAACGGATAAACTGCGGTTAAAAAGAAAGCTTTGTAAAATTTTAATAGAGTTTAAAGGAAAATTTAGTTGACTCAGTTTAAAAATAAGACCCGCGTGCCATACAGAGTCAAAAGCTTTAGACAGATCTAGGGAGCAAGCTACGGTGCAGTGTCTGTTTCTCAAGTTTTTGCAGATTTTGTCATGCAGGAAGAGTAGAGCATGTTCAGTGGAGTGATGTTGCTTGAAACCAAATTGCTGGTGTTGAACGATTTCCGAGTCCTCCGCGAAGGTGAGCAGTTTTTTGAGAATAACTTTCTCCAGAATCTTTCCCAGATTGGACAGCATAGAAATGGGGCGAAAGTCAGCGATGTTATTGGAACTACTTTTTTTTTTAGTGGAATTAGTTTTGCTACTTTCCAAGCGGATGGAAAGTAGGAGTTATTCAGACAATTATTAATAAGGGGGGTTAAATGTTTAGCAATTGTAGACTTCGCTTTTCTGAGTATGAAATTCGAGATGTTATCGGGACCAGAGGACTTTTTATTATTAAGCGAAAAGATTATGGATTCTATTGCCGTTGAGGAGACTAAGATTTCATTAGAAGGTGAATCAGAAGTGTTAGAAGGGGAGAAGTTACTGATGACGATATCATTATTCCAGCTTGATAACGCGGCAACGAAAGTGTTTACTTCAAGAGTATTTATTGTATTCTCAGACGGTATCTTCAGCGAGAATAGCTCGGCATAAAAAGAACCAAAAGCTTCCGCTTTTTCAGTCGAGGTTGAATAAGTTCTATTGTTGAAGAAGAGTTCATGTGGATAGGATTCTGAATTTCTTTTACGTCCGGTAATTTGGTCTATTGTTTTGAATACATTTGAAGAAGGTTTTAAGCTATTGAGTTTGAGTCTAAATTGAATATTTACTTCTGTTTTTACTTTGTCTTTTATAATGATACTAAGGCACTTAATGTGAGAAGATAGTACAGTGTATTGAGTATTAATACGGTCACCAAATCGGTGAAAGATTCTTTTCAGTTTCCTTTTCCAGGTTTTCCTTGTTTTAAGTAATTGTAGTGTTTCGGCTGATAATTTGAAGTGATTGCTGTGTAGACTTTTCTGTTGACTGTGATTATTAGTGCAGTTGATCAAGGCGGACGTAAAAGAATTGATATAGTTATCAATTTCCCCATTAGAAAGGTTCCTATCTTTAGGAATAGAAAGGCTGTCTAGTTGCCGGTCAAGCGAGTTGTTGAAGTTTGCCCAATTGGTATTTTTAAAACAGGTGAATTTAGAGTGTTCCGCTGGGAAAGGACAGTCAAATTGAAGTTTAATGGTAAGAAAAACAGAGAAGTGGTCAGAGACCAAGTCTAGAGTGGTACATGCCAAATTGTTTCCCGACCGCAGATTAGCCGAAATCAGGAAAAAATCAATATGGGAGCCTGAGCTAGGTCTGGTGGGACCTGGAGGCGCTATTATGTCAAAATCTAAAAAGTGATTATTCAAATACCATTGGGCGAAGTGTAACCCATTGAAGTTAACTTTAGAATCCCCCCATAACGTGTGTCTGGAATTGAAATCACCTCCTATAATAATACACTCAAACTCGGATAGTGAAGCCAGAAGAGCATCGAGGGCTTGACAAAGACCAGGACCAGTGTTGCATGGAATGTAAAGCGAAACTATTGCTAAAAATTTTGTGCTGTTTTGGAAAAGGAATGGGACCGTGGCTATTGTCGCTGAAATTATTGGGTTGGAAAAGTTTTTTTGTGAAAATTTGTTGGAATTTTTTATAAGAATACCCGTACCTCGCCCTTCGTTGTTTCTTATAAAATCATATTTGTCGTTAAAACGGCTTTTTGGAAGATTTTTCTTCAGGCACGTTTCTTGTAAGAGAATTGCATATGGAAGAGTGTCTACTAGAAGCTGATCCATTTCAATTTGTTTGTCTGGGGTATTGAATGAGTTTATGTTTGCTGAAATAAAATTTAAATTCATATTGATGTGGAGGAAAGTGAGGCTATAAAATTCAGGTAAGCACCCGGTTTTTGATTTTCATTTAATTTCTGGTAATTTGGCCAGAAATTCTTAATTTTTGAAATTAATTGGTTGATTGGAAGTCCAAACAATCTGTTTGATTCATCCATGAAGTTTGTAAAGACATTGTTTTCGTTACATTGTTGGGAAGCGGTAGGGCTTCCTTTTTGAATGCTATAACCTCTTGTTGCATCAGCGTAAGAGAACCCTGTTTGAGGAACTTTGTTGATCACATTCAGCACGGAGTTTCTAACATTAGTATTTCTATTTCTGGCTGAGGCAAGGGCCTCCTCCTTCTTTTTCAAAAATTCTACCCGTCTAGGGCATCCCCTGTAACTGGCCGGGTGACCTGACATTCCACAAATGACGCAAGACGCGACCGAGGTTTCAGTTTTTGCACTTACTTCACAGTTTCCTACTTCGTGGTCTTGAAGGCACTTGACGCACCTAGCAGGGAAAGAGCAATACGCAGAAACATGCCCATATCGTTGGCATCTGAAACACTGTCGTTCACCCGACCTTTTAACAGAATCCCATCTTATTTTGTGCCTGAGCAGAAATTTTATTGCTTTCATTTTTATAAGGCTCTCACGATCCTCCACACTACAGAGGAACATGTCCAGCGGGACGCCATTTTCTTTGGACCATTTGGTCTCGAAACCCCTGACCTCCAATTTCAATGAGGGTTCTAACCTTAAAATTTCAGCTCTAATTTCCGCTGATGAAAAATTTCCTGAAATGCCTTTCAACACAATGTTGAACTTTTTTAAAGATTTGGGGGTAAAAGACCAAGCATCAATTTTGCTCTCCCTAAATGTTTTTACAAAAAAAGTATGAAGGTCAACATCCCTCACAAAAATTTTTAGCTTAGCGAAACCATTTGCCACAAATTTTATATCATCAATATTATAATTAGACTTACTTATAAATTCGAGGATAGTTTTGGATGATACTCCTCTGGTAAAAATGGGTGGGCACCAAGGTTTAATCATCTCCATCTTCTCCTGGGCTTCTGTGCTGCTGGTGTTGTTTCGCTTGTTGTTAATTCCGTTGTTGTTTGCGCTGTTGTGAATCGCTGAGTTATTTGGTGAAGGTGTACTTGGCTCGACAGTGTCGTCGTCGAGTAGAGCGAATCTGTTGGCGTTGCTTGTTACTACCAAGGCTGCTTTCTTCGCCGCATTGGGATTTGTGGCTTGACGTCTTTTCCTAGCTAATACGTTGGTGAAGACATCCTTCTGACCAACGAGTAGATGGGAGAGTAAATTCTCCGTGGCTTTTTGGGTGTTAGCACACCCATTAACATTATTTATGTTGTCCAGAGTTCCAATATGGACACAGTTTGGACGAGGCAGTAGGTGGTCTGTGTGGCTTGGTGCCACAGTGCTGTTATTGATAACGGGAGAGTTTGCCGTAGCGTCTGTTTCCATCTCTTTCTCAACCGTGTGTTTTGTTGGTGTATTTAGGTACGCGTCATTCGCCCACCAGTCAAATTCAACTGAATTGGCAATTTTTTTTTTTTCCTCCTCACTTAGCAATTGCGAAGGAGGAACAAAATCTAAATTGTTTCTATTTTTGTCCGGGGGGACATTTTGCTGGATTGGAGGTGAAGCATCTGCATCAGCCTCCATAGTGTCTATGAGAAAATAATAACTTTTTAAATCACTCAACTTCGAAACTTTTAATCACTGATATATATATATATTTTCAAGAGCACAAGAAATCACAACCGCTCGCCACGAGGTCACAATTGCCAATCGTGGTCAAAGTAGTTCTTCGAAGTAGTTACGATACTAGTCTACGCCAGATGGCGTCAGTAAAAAGAAATAGAAATTGTTGTTGTTTGATTTGACGTTTCTCAAAAACAATAATTTTGCGAATGTTTTCGGGTGTGAAATTTCTTTCTTTTCAAAGTTTTAAGATTTCTTGCAATGGATTTATTCAATGTGAGTTGTAAAATTGTAATTTATTAAATCTATTTGAATCACTAAACTTCTTTTTTGTTTATTTAAGACTGGAGGTTAAGACTTTGGAGGTTAGATTTTACTTTTTGAAAAATTAACGCGTTCCATTCAACGTCTACTGCGAAGTACTAAAAAGTAGTTTAAAAGTCCCAAAGGAACGCGCCTAATAACTTCAAAAAGCGCAGAAACGTGTGTTGGTCGTAAGATATTCAGCCCTATTGTGAATCTCGCTTGAAATAAATTGCACTTCGAAAAATTTACATTTTAGCGGTTTCTTTTGCTTGTGTAAACTTTCTTTTAAAACAAACGACGCTTTGTGGTGCCTTTTTGTAAAAATGTTTGCAAAATTCATGTGTTCTTAAAATCCGTAACTAATTTATGGTTTTTTTTTACATACACAGGGTGTTTTGCATAAAATGCGACAAAAGCTTAAGACAGATAGGATGGCTCTGTTTACCCTGCAGCTACACGATCAAGATATGGTAAGCCATCAGCCTACATATACACTATGTCAAATTTCTGTTCAAAAAGCACCAATTTATTTTCAGATTTCAAAACCAGTTTGAAATCCGAAAATAAAGTGGTGTTAGTAAATTCACAGACTCAACTTTATGTTCAGTTGAATACGTGTATCACAGATGGATCTCGTGTTACAAAAGCAACAATGTAACCAAATGGAAGTAGCGGGGAAAGAGAAGTAATGGTTTTCCCTCTTGTTCTTTGTTCCTCTATGATTATCGGCCCTATCGAGGTAACCGTCGGAGCGGAATTCTCTCCGATCGGAGACATTTTGCTTCGTGGTAGTTCTCCGATTGACCGATCCGGCGTCCTCCGATAAGTTTTTACTGCGGAAAGTTTTAGTTTTGGGAATGCAATGCGTTACCGCGTTTGTAAAAAATTTCGACAACTACTTCGAAGCAAAATTCAATCTCCGAAAAAGGATCCATTGCGGAGAAAACTCTGCTCCGGCGGTTACCTCGATATGGCCGTATACCTTGACTTGAAATGCACCACTATAGTACCATATTTTATATTTTTACTTAGTATGCAGCAAATTAATAAAAAAAAGACTTGATACCCAGGTGCACTTTTATGCACCACTCCGACTTTGTTTTACAATTTTAGAGGTCAAATTTTGAAGCCATTTCCTATTGACAGAAAGTCGTATTTAAGCTGAAAGTTCTCAAACACGCTGTGAGTTTTTTTCTTTCTTGAAATTCACAAAATATATAGCTTTGGAAACTTCATTAAATTGAAGAAAAGAAAATTAACACGATATCTTTATTTGTTTACGAGCTACAATTTTTGCAATCAAAAAAGTCAATACACCACTGTGCGACGTTTGTTCGCAAACGAAATAAACATTAAAAAGTTTTGTTCGTTTCGAACAGTAGGGAACATGATCATTTAAAAAAAGCTATTGTCTACTTGAATCAGATTACTTAATCAATATTTACCAACTATTAGCTTCCATTTTGAACCGATATAGACGATATGGAAACCTTAGGGCGCATTGACAAGAAGTAAGATAAAATATTCTTTTCACACATTGTTTTATTTAATTTCTTTATTTTAGATAATTTCTACACTAATCACCTCAAGCGCAATTATTGTGTGACGTTAATTTGATTATGTACAAATGATCGCATGTAATTAAAGCAAACAGTGCAGTTATGAAATCACCCACTCTCTCTTTTTATAGCTTTAACAGATTTTGAATGGAGTATTATATGGCCATAAATATTTTGCTGTCAACTTTCTTTAATTGGTTGAAGCCTTTCAGTTTTTGGCAACCCACCTTATTTGAACACCTCATCCGAAGCTGTTCTTATTAAAAGCAACAACCTTTTACTTAAAATCAATGAAAACCAAATTAAAAGAGTTTTGTTTTGATTTCTTTTTTTTATAAATTTCTCTTTTATTATCATTTTCTTGCAAAATTAAGAAAAAAGAAACAAAATTATATATTCAATTAATACTAAAAAATAATAAAACTATATTCGCAAGCACTGAGAAACTAAGACATCGGATTTTATTTATTACTTTCGTTTCAATTAAACTTTTATAATTTTCATGCAACATAGTTTGTAAAGATTTTCGTATCTATCTGTTCAATGAATCCAATTAGTCTTTGGAATAAATTAAATTTACTCACATAAACTCAAAAGATTTGAGAAAGCATATTTTATGAACAATCAATTACGGGAGTATCAAACTTTTCAAACGCAAGTCCTCCATTTTCTCGTTTTCAACTTGACACTGCTTTTAAATTCATATACGAAGTAACTTAATTGTCTAAAAATAAAATCTCTGCCATAGAAATGAGGAGATATAACTGATTGCGCCTGTCACAAAAAAATTGCATTACATAGTTTATTTAATTTTTTTTTTCTTGTTTTAATTTAATTTTATTTTAATATATATATTTTTTAAGTTCTAACGATTTTTACTTTAATTTCCTTTCAATTGCCACTATTAACAGTACATATTACAATTTGTTGTCGTTTTTATTTTTCAATTAAAATTTTTGTTTTTACGGATCAAACTTAAAAGGGTAAATAAACAAAAATTCATTTTTGATTTATTTCTGTCATTTGTATAAATTTCTTTAAAGAATTGGAAGGATGTTGAACTAAGTTTGTATCGTTTTGAATGGTCTGTTGTGTGAATGTTTTTCTTTTCTTTAATCTTAGTAGAAAATAAAATTAAAATTACTATGAACCTTAACAATTAAAGTGTATTTAATTAAAAGAACGGAAAGTAACTTAGTACTTCTCGATTTTATGATGATGAAATTGTTTTACGTTTTTCACATTTAAGTTTATGGTGTTTTTTTCTTTTTCTTGCATTTTATCAATGAGTTGTTATATTGGTTGGTCTATATAAAAATACACTATTACATTACTTTGTTCATTATATTTTACATTGCGTTTAATTTTTTTCTTTTTCTAAAGTTTGTGTAAATTTGTAAAAATGTTATTCTTATACCCGGAGAGTGGATTTAATGTTTTGCCTTTTCTAATTTTTGATGCTGTTGTTGGTTGTTTGATTTGAATGTTAAAATTACTTACACGTGTTTTTATTATTATTGTTATTACAAAAAAAAAAAGAAAACTTAAAAATTTCCTTGTCTAATGAAAGGTGGGAAGATGAACGACGACGACCAGATGAGATTTACAAAAGGAAAGGGGATTGCAAAAATGTTTTGTTAAAATGATTCAAAAAGAGAAATAATGTGTGTGTTTGTGTCTAAAAAAATTGGCGGTATGTGTTTGATTTCAGTTCACAACAACTTCGTAGATTTTTCTAGAAGGCATACGTAGTATAAGTTTTTATTGCTACCGCCGATTGATGAGACCATTGGGTGGTTGCTGTTGACTGGCCGTATGCATGAGTTCCAGTTCGACCAGCAGAGGAAAATGATCGGAAGGGATATGCGGATGTGGGCAACCCACAACTTTGTTCTCTCGCAACCAGTCGTTGGAGACCGGCCCCAACAGGCCAAGAGGCACCATACCGGTTTTTGTGTAGAAAATGTAATCGATTATTCCCTTAAAGTCAAATGTGTAATTTGTGTGGGCCATTATGTCCTCGCTGTATGCCGATGCTAGCTTGAAGGAATGAGTGTATTCGCCAGTGTCACTCGATAACAGACGCTGCAGACACGGCTTGTAACCCAATTCCTTGAAATCTTGGTGGTCGATCGAAACGCGTCCCTTCCCCAGAAATTCGATAACACCAGAATCAGGAAGAGAATTAAAATCACCACACAAAAGCAATTGAACGCTATTCGAATCGAATTTATGGCCTGGTCGGAAGCTATGACTTGCCTCATCAATGATAGTCTTCAGTTCGTTGCTCAACATTAGTGTTTGGATAAGTTTGACATCACAAAATTCAGGGTCCCAGTGGATATGCGCCGTGCAAACAAGCAAGGGTTGTGATATTTGGTTGATTTCGGTCATTGAATCCCAAGCGTTCTCTTTCACTTTCAGCAAGGCCGCCAGTCCGATATTGTCTTTCGGCATAACCCGATTCAGCATGTTGTCAGAACCTTCGGCGTTGGCCATAGCTAATTGATTGAATTCGACTAAGTGTTCTTTGATGAGGGAGAATCTGCAATAAAATTAACCATGGATTTGTGTATTGCATTAAAGACAAAAACTTACTTTGATGAGCGGAAGAAAATCGCACAACCGTCTACATATTTACGTTCTACTTCGGACATTGTCTTTGCGCGAGACTTTGGCGAAAAGATCCCCTCGAAACCGTCGTTCTTTAGTTCTGGCAGGAAGAAGTTATAAAATTGATCCGTTTCGATCTCCTGCAGACTTATTATGTCGGCAGAGTAATGTCGTATCTCGTCAAGAATCGCCTAGACACACAATCAACAGTCAGTAAAAAGTTAGTAAGTTTCCGCTAAACCAAACCTTTTTTCTATATTCCCAGCTAAGAGCCCAACTTGGGCAGTAGCCATACATCTGTCTAGTTGCATATTTGTCACACAGAACATTGTAACACATCACGGTAAAGATACCTGTTAGTAAAGCAAAAACAAAAATAAATTCTTTGGCATCATTACGAAATTGGTTAAGGGAATAAATTACAGGACGGTCGAGTTTTGTTGGGCTTTGCCAATGGTATCCATGGTCGCTGTGGTGGAGCTGTTCCGGTAACTGAAAAAGAAATTAAAAAATAAAGTAGTGCGTTACTCAACAACTGTTCTAATGACCTTACGAGCATAGAATGCTCTCGGGCAAGGTTAATGGAGACGATTGCATTGCTTTAATGTGTATATACCTTTTTTTTATTGTGTTGTGGTGTGCTTTCGACATTACTTGTCAGATTACCACACCACACACATCATTACTTTTTGTCCAACCGGATTTTTTGTGTCTTTTCGTGACTTTTTGTCTTTTTAATGTGGATTTTATTACTCAAAAAGAACCGAGAAGATTTATGTTTGATTAGGAAATATAAGTGGTTGGTTGGTTCGGTTCGGTTTGTAACGTATACTGGAAGATGAAGTCACGAGATGCTTGAAGATTTCCGTTATGAATAATGGATCGTGTATCTTTTGAGGATTGTTACAGTGATTATGGCGTCTGAGTTTTGGTAGTCTTTTAGGGTCAGTATCACGTATCAAAGCGCTTATTCAATTGAAGTTGGAGATTTGGGTATATACGAGTACCTACCTATAAACCAAACCTATGAAAGGGTTTTGAAGAAGTAATAAATAATAGTAAAAAAAAAAAGAACACTACATGATGACTGGAGGTGAACTCGAAGAAGGGAAACAATATGCCCCAGGTAGCTTTAGAGGAATGGTATGCAATCATTCATTGACTATCAGAGGTTACATTTTTTTTTCTAATAGGTTAACTTGATTTAAATTCGTGTGGGCTTACAATTCAAAAGTGAGGAAATCATTCAGAATGACAAATCTTCAAGGTGGGCCTTGCAACTGCGTATATCGTCAAATCGGTATGTGCATATTATGAGCTTCAGAAGAAATCTAACTTGTTTAGAGATTTGGGTTTGGTTGGCAATTCGAGAACAGCTATCAACTTTCTATCATACACATACACACACTTTTGTCCTTATTTTCCTGTTTTTGTTTGTTATACTGAAAGAGACGAAGCGAAAGAAATATACAGAGACAAGGGAGAAAGATAGAGAAAATAGACAAGATGTGACGTAGGACACCCGTGAGGAACGAAATTCCTATCGCCAACTTCCCATTTGTACAGAGATATATAGGGTTTGTTCGTTGAAGCCCTGGGGTTGCCACAAAGCGTTTTTTGAAAAACCTAAAGTCGCCCTGAATGTCAAACTGAGTGTTTTTTGTGCTCTGGGTTTGCCCTAGGTTTTCCCTCAACTCGCCCTAGGTTTTTGCTGTGGCGAGTTTAAGTAATGAACAGGGCTGCCAAATGGCATGTGTTTTTGTTAGTGACAGGGATGTACGGGGGTTTTGTGGTTTAGCGTATTTTGAGGACTGGGAACCCAGGTTTCTTTGACAACTCATAGGGTTGTCAAGGAAACCTGGTTCAGCCCTAGGTAAAGTTCAACGAACGAACCTACAGATAGAGGACAGTCAATTTTCAAATCAAATATACTTTTTCCTTAAGAGCTGAATGCGTTCACCCATGTCATTTGGTTTAACTCAAAACTACCCCAGGCCTACATAAAAGCTATGCGGTTTGCCATGAAACCTTCTCACTTAGTTGGTTTCAACAAAACTATCATTTTGCGACAGTACCAAAGCCAATTACTAAAAGAACCAGCTTCCAGGATTTAAACAGTGCAAAGTTCAATGAACGAACCTTTTAAAATACATAAATAAAATGGGTGCATTAAACCCCGAAGCGCACTTCATATTCTCTAACTTTTTTTTAGCTATGTGATTGTACAGAAATTCAGTTTTTCGTTTGATGACTGACGTGACTTCTGCCCAATCATGGGCCGAAAAAAGTAATACAGTGGTGGTCCAGTATAACGAACGATATAATGTCCAGAGTCAATTCGTTATATCGAAGATTCGTTGTATCGAAACGTTTTTGTCATACAAATCTTAAGGTAAATAGACTCAATTTGTACTCAAATTAAAGAAAAAATCGTTAATATGCATTTGTGTTGATTGGCTCTTCCCGTAAACTTTTTAGAACTAAGACTTTAGAGTTTTCAGTGCCATTTTGTCTGAAATTCGTTATTTGCTCGTTATATAGAATACCGAATGGACTTGAAAAAAGTGTTCGTAATATCGATCATTCGTTATATCGGCATTCGTTATACTGGACCACAACTGTATTGAAAAATCTGAACTTTGATGAATGGACCCAACGTCACCGGAACTTAATTAGTGAAAATTGTAAATGGTCTCTTGGGCTGATACCCACAAACTGCAGAAAAGCAAAAGTAAAGATGCCTAAACATAAAAAACATCCACTTCTTTAATTGATTTTAAATCAAGTGACTTTTGTTGCCCGTGGGGTAATGGTGAGCATGTCTGCCTGTTACGCGGGAGGTTAGTGTTTCGAATCCCAACAGAAATCAAAAAAATGTTTTTTCATAGTTACCACCTTTCGCGATGAATTGACAAATCCTCAGTTAGTTTATTGGCATTAAAAGCACTTTCATGGTTGTGAGAAATGCGCTAGGCCACTGGCCTCACCGCTCTGTTGCGCCTTTCGCCCCTCTATGTACATACGTATTTATGTGACAACTGATTTTTAAAATCAACATCAGCTGGCTTTCTGTTACATTTTTCCGTCCTTACATATTTCCGTAATTTTTGACATTCTTCCAAATCATTCCCACAGATTGCAAGTTATCGAGTGAAAAGATGTAGCAAACTAAAAAGATTCAATGTGCTTATTTTACTTAAGGTCTTTAAATCGCAAGTAAAAAAATATCCGCATGTAAACGGAGTCAGTGTTACCCGTGGTGTGATGGATAGCATGTCCGCCTGTTAATCCAGAGGTTCGAGTTCGAATCCCAACAGAGGCAAAAATGTTTTTTCCATGGGTATCGCCCTTCGCGAGGAATTGGCAAGTCCTCCGTTAGTATTCATTGCCATGAAAAGCGCTTTCTCGATTAGCCGTTCGGAACCGGCAGAAAATTGTAGGTCCCTCTATTTTCTCACAAGGCATGGTTGTGAGAAATGCGCTAGGCCCAAGGGCTCCTCGCTCTGTTGCGCCACCCTATTTATTTTATTTTATTTAAACGGAGTCCAAACAAATGGCTTTCGCCAAACACCCTTTGAATTTTTTGTTTTGCTGTTGACATCACAACATTTATTATTTTACTATTTGTCGGAGAACCAAGGATACCAACTTTCAAAATGTCGTAATTTTCATTAAAAAGGTTTTAGTTTTAAGACTAATATCCTCAAGAAATTAAAAAAAAAAAAGAAATTTTGAGTTGTCAAATTGCATATGTATGTCTTTATGGTGACACATGAGAATATTCACGCCGACACGACAATAATTAACCATCAAAAGTACTTATTCATTCTTTAAATGTCAACAAGAATTACTTTGCTGAATTTTCTAACACAAACAATCATTATAGCGTGAAAGAAAAAACAACAACATTAATGTGTTCACAAACCAAAACAACAACTCACTTAGTAGCATAGCTTTTAACTTTCCAGCAGTTGGGCGTCATCATAAATTAGAATGTTTCCAAAAATCACGTAATAGCGCCACACAAAAAATATCTGAAGAAAAGTGAAAGCTTTCTTCCCAGTCAGACATCAGACAGAGAAAATTTTTTTTATTGTATTCTCTCATAACTTTTGCCAAAAAATCATTAAAGTCGTGCGTTGCCATAGACGTTTCGTAATTGATTTCATCAAGAACCCAGAGGGCTTCTCAATTAATTCATACAAAGCATATACATATACCTAACGTCTTTTGAAACACCAAAAATAATGCGAAAATAAATCATCAAATATGTAAATTTAGATTGTTGAAAGATACAGCCCAACCTATGCGAAGAAAAAGATTCGTGATATGGTAGGTCAGGGAGAAGCGATTTCATTTCAGTTCAACTTGTCAAAACAAGAATGAAACGAACAGTGTGTAGGTAAATTTATTTTTTTACTTCTGAACAGCATCTTTGGTCGCAACTCGCAAGTAGCATCTTCTTTTTTAATTATCTATCACCACCACCCATGGTTTATTGTGTTCGCTTCATTACATTCACCATCGGCAGAGCCAGGGTTTCTGAAACCCAGTCACACGGAAGTAATTTGTAGGTCACTTTCACCTCTCTAAAGTCGTGCGTCGCAATCTCCGCCACCACCGCCGATGACGAAGCCAACTCGAACCACACGGCCGGATCAGTACATCCATCTTACACTGCTGCGCCGCGCTGTGCAGAATTTAAGTTGGATAAGAAAACGTGCTTGTATTATCCCTACGGAAGTTAATATGACTTGGGAAAAAGAGCGCCGATTGAATGGAAATTCATCGGGCTTAAAGAAGCCATGAGACGACCGGCTTACGAAAAATTAACTTCTGAAAAAGAAAACAAAGGTACTTCCACACTTTGGCATGTACTGGCTGTGTGATTTTATAGGTACGACTACGAGTATGTTAACTAAAACACGTTTTTATTTCCGAACGGAGCTATGTGGTGCACCTCGCCGATATGATGATAGTAGTGACGATGACTGTTGGACAACAGCTAGCTTAAGAGCTTAACACCGTGCAAACTCAGCAAACAAACGTGAAAACATTAAATTATACCAGAGGCTTGGTTGGTTTTTGAATAGTGATGGTGATGGTGATGGTGATGGTGACTATACATTGGGCATTGGTTGAGCGGCCTACGTTATTTGATTATTTTTTTTTTTTTGTCAAACTCCATGTTTATACTTCTTTCGATATATTTTATGGAATCATTTTCACTTTCTTTCTGATTGTGAGGTGAAGCTTTAGAGATGTGCACACCGTGCATTGCACACACTGCACAGACAAGAGACAGGTACGAGTTATGAGGCTTTAGTAGAGTAGGATGCAAGAGGAGGAATTAAATTAATAATTCTCAAAAGATTGACTTTTTCAGTGACTCGCCGTGGTGCGGTGGCGTGCGTCGATCTTGTTCAGAAGAGAAATGCTCATGGCTTAATGCAATAAAAAAAATAGTTTTTTTTTTTGTGAAATCTGTTTACTGGGATATCCGAAAATAGATGGATGGATATTTTTTTTGGTTGGTGTGCAAAATGATTTCCAAAATTGTATCCATCAGTTTTTGATACTTTCAATCTCATTCTTGGAAATAAAACTCTCCATATTCAAATACATTTTACTGCGTCACGATTTATTGAACATGAAAAGTTTGGATTGTTGTTGTTTATTTCTTCTTTGCTTATTAGAGCGTGGGTGTTTTTATTTGCCTGAATTGTTCTCTACTCGGAAGTATAACACAAAACACATAAATTTTATTGAACAAAAGAACATAATTTATGCACGGTTGTATTTTGTTCGTTAGATTTGGTTTTTTAAGTGCTTTAGTGGTTTACCATCATCTTTGCTTTGTTAAAAAAAAAGGGGGAATCACTCTTCCTTATTGCCTTCCTTACTTATTACGATCAAGATCAACTTTCTGAAATTTCTCACGGGCAATGGTTAGTCTGGGACTTTCAGATTTCTCAGATATTATGTACATAAAGTAATTAAGTAGAACAAGGTGTCAGCATTTATGCCTAAATGGTGTTCAAAAATTCACACAATAATTGAATTTGCCACCATTTGGATGTAAGAAGTGTCAGAAACAAAATATTTTAACTGCTAGCCATTTGGAAATTATAAAAATAGAGCACTACACGAAAGAGCAACCTATTTTCATTCATTTAATAATCAGGAAAGTCGAGAGTCAGGCCCACGTCTCTTTTTTTAGGATGGGTCAAATTCAATAAAATTCAATAAAAGGGATACTCAGATCAGGTCGTGGGCCATCTTGTGGTTTCTTTTTGAATCATAGGTTATTTTGACAGAAAGTCAGTATCATACATCAGCGGAACGAAATAAGTCGCTTTACGCTTGAACAGCTTTGAAAAATATTAAAGAATTATTTTTGAAAAGAAGTTTGGTCGAAATGAAGCACTTTTTGTTTTTTTTTTTATGGGGAACCGTGAAGGACCGATTCTTTGTTAACAATCTGGAAAAGATTCACACAACTAATCCATGAGCTACAAGCCCGACACCATTAACAAGGTCTTGGACGATTGGAGTAATAGAATGTGTTGTTGCGAACCCATGACAGGTAGCCACTTGCATGACCTTGGTATTCATAATGATAATTAATGAATATATTACCTCTTACTAATAGAGCTAAAAATACATTTAAAAAAATTACATTGTCATTCGCAATCGGTAAAAATTTGTAGGTCTCATTCATACTTCACTAATGGTAGGTTGAGAGAAATGCAGTAGTCTCTGGGGTTCTGGGTTTTAACCAAATTTAGGCTTGAAGATAAAGTTCTGACCGGTTCTTCCGGAACACATTTATATACGGCACACGTTATCGAATAACTCGGAATTGAGTGAATTTGGTATTACGCCCACGTTATCGAATGATCTAGTACCACAATTTGGCATTCTTCTCTCATCAATAGTGGAACGGAATTTAATTCGATGCGTGGAGTGCTCACTGAATATTCTTGAAATGAAAATATAAGAAACTTTGTGAACATTTTTCTTGTATTTATTACGAAGGCAGATTACTTTATTGTTCAAAGTAAGTTTGTTAATAAGAAAGTGCCAATCATATCGAAAAAGAAGTACATATCCGTTCAAGCCTATCAATTTCGTTGCCCATGTACACATGCATCGGAAGAAAATCACAACTGTTTAGGTAGCCAACCACTCAAGTGCATTTAATGTTTTTGTTTTCTGAAACTCTCGCTAAAACTTGTCTTTTTTTTTGCAAAGAAATAAATTTGGCTAACAAAAAAAAATTAAATTAGTCTAAAGAGACATCGGCGACATCTGTGAGTTAATAGAAACCAGAAATATAGCAGCGAATTTTCGAAGTAACTATAGGTAGTATAACTTTAAATATGTAGCTCAACGATACGTTAGATCACTTATGCTGAAATCCTAAAATGGTCACTCACTCACTCGATAACTGAAGCCAAAAGCCATAGAGGAATAAAGAACAAGGGGGAAAACCATTACTTCTCTTGCCCCGCAACTTCCATTTGTTTACATTGTTGCTTTTGTAACACGAGATCTATCTGTGATACACGTATTCAGCTGAATATAAAGTTGTGTCAGTGAAATTACTAACACCACTTTATTTTCGGATTTCAAACTGGTTTCGAAATCTGAAAATAAAGAGGTGTTTGTGAAGTCAGTTTGAGGACAGATGCCGTGGTGTGTGTGTGGTTTGGCCTCTTGTTGTATCTCCTCTGTGACTGAAGCCACTCACTCACTTGATAACGTGAGCTGTAATTCGGCGCCTGAATAGTAAGACGAGGAACGAAATATTCAGAATTTAAAGTCACAAGTCTCTTTGTTACGGAAAACTGTGTTCTTGTTCAAGAAGAGAATGCGGTCATAGCGATATTTGTTATTTCAAATAAATATGAAAAGAAATAGTTTTTAAATATATAAAAATCTTTATTTAAATAAATAGATAACTAATTTTATTCTTAGCGTTTGGCAACTTATTCTTTGAGGTTGCGACGGGTTTCGGAATCAACGTTATTTGTTATACTTTCCAAGTCCCATTTAATTGAATAAGTAAATCCCCGCTATTCTTAGAGAATCCAAATCAGAACACATCAACTTAACATAAGCAGTTATATTACGACTAAAAAGCAATTACTTGCAACTAAAATTTATTCTTGAGGTTTTGCTTTTGGGTTTGAAGCAACCAAACCCTCAGTCGTAATAAAATATGGTGAAAGTCTCACTGTACTTAACTTATTTCCTTCAATGATTTAAAAAAAAATTGTAAAACACCAGCATAACTTCTTTTAACTAAGAATAAGAAGTAGGCCTGTCGCGAAAACTAAAAACACACTTAACCTATCGCCTATGCAAGAATTACTCGTGTCAATTGCCGCATCACGATTAGGCCGCGCTGTGAAAATCGACAATGTAAATAGCAAAACACTAGAAAGCAGGTGATTTAAATAGTGCAAACGCCGCGCCGAGTTCTGATGTTCAATGACTGACCGCATCCTTTGTATTGCTTATAAGAATGAGTCTTAATGCTTAATCTAATCTGATGATAAGGAATGAAAATGAAAGACAAATCTATTCCTTTACCATTCGAAAAACGAAGAAAATCTTCAATTGAAGAATCGTTTAAATTTGGAGAGACAAATCAAAGTCGAATTTTAGCTACTTGATTGAAGTTTAAGGACCAATATTTTCAATATACTTGTGCAAGGACATTTAAATTGGGTGCATATAGTGGTAGTTAAAAATGATAAATTATTTTTCATAAGGAAAAAGTATTTCCTCAAATGTCGAACATCTGCGACATGAGCATTTGCAACATCACAAAACTTTGCCACTACAAATTGGTTCATGCGGCAAAACTTTCTCGTAGAAAATATTAAAGATTTGCAAGAGTGCAAAAGACAAAGCAGACATTTAATGAGGTAACCCCAAGCTCACTATGAGCAATACACAAAATGAGTCTATAAGGAGGTAATTAAGTAAGTTAAGTGCTTTGAATAAAAATTACTACTCGTCTTGTTTTTACATAACCTACGGTCTGGTGTCACCGCGGGCGTGGGCTTATGCCACCAATCAAAGTTTTGCAATCCAGCGAAAAAGTAAATCTAAAAACTAGATTGCAGTATAGACAAGAAAGAAACAAATTATTTAACCTAATTGTCGAAAATAACAAACTCTGCAACAAGCACTAGATACAAACCAAACTAAGACACAAGTTTAAATTTGATGATCAAATTGACACTACGAAAATGTATGTCAGACAGTACTTTGTTCTGAATTTCATCAACGCTTTTGAAATTCGAGCGGACAGTAGCTGCCCACGTTCATGTCTGGGGAGCAAAGTGACTGTCCCCATCCACATGCCCGTATGTATGCACAAGTCGTTCGAATAAATTATTTTCTAGAGTAGGGGGACGTATCGAAAAGAAAGTATTGTAAACCATGCAATGAGTTTTAAGAAGAAAACAAAAATCAATCTGACAATGGATTTAGTAGCTTAGGGTTGGTGTCTGATGTTGGTAATTTCTATGGCTAGGCAAAGCCGAAGTTTAAGAGACAAGAGTTTGAAAACAAAATGATTTTTTGAAGTAAGGCTACTACAATTTGAAATCAACCAAGATGACGTTGATGAGAAAGGCCGACCGGCTGTACAGATATCCGAGTTTGGTAATTTTCCTCGAGTTTGGATTCGAGTCTATATTGGGTGGAAATGTGAGACACGATCGCGTCTGCCTGCTGGTTTGTGATTGTTATGACGATATGAGGCTGGTGCGTCTTCGCAATGAGTAATTATTATTATAATATCATTAATGATGGTGCGAGCATTAACTCGCACGTTAAAAGTCGTGTGTGAGGGAGATGAGCACTCAAATGAATTTCACTTTTGTGCTCGTTTCTTTTAATTCGTTTATTTATTTTATATGCTCTTTCTTTCCTTTATTAATTATGATGCCTTTGCATTGTACAATGAACGATATTAGGAGTTCCTATTCAATCAATTTGAAGGCCGTAGCGAGAAAGAATTTACATGCTCATTATGTGGGTGGTTGTTTTGTTTTGGTTCATCAAATTTCAATAGAAAGTTTCTGAATGCGTTCACTTCAAAAATATGAAGACATTACAATACAAAAACAAAATACTACTAAAAATAAGTCTTCAGCCGAGTACACACTATACAATTAGTGGGACAGACTTCGTTTGACAGATGTTGGATGGTCGGATGTAGTTTGCGTTCACACCTATCAAGCTTGTCGTCCAACTTTATTATGTCACATACTCTTCCACTCCATCCAACTTCTAGATTTTCAAAAATATTTGAAAACCATCCAACAAGTGGGTCAATCGGTCGTCTGAGGGTTCACACTATCAAGCATTGGTCGTTCAAGCCAAAGTCTGTCCAACTATTGTACAGTGTGAACGGCTCTTTTAACGGAACTAGTTAAAGCCCTCGGATATGTAGATAGACAGATAATTTAATTGATACCAACGACGCTATGTCGCTAAGAAAGTTTGCTACCTTAATATTCTAAAAATTAAGGCTTACGGAAGAGAAATTTTTGCCCAACGCTCGTAATGTAAAGCGTGTTGAGGTATAGAACTTCGAATTGAAATAAAACACAAGAAAATCGTTTTAATGCATATCAATTTGGCTTTATTGGAAGGATAATTTTATGCCTTGGTGGCCAATTGACAAGTCCATTCCGCGAAATTATGCACTCATCGAATGTTTCCTACAATAAATCGATTGTGACGTGCGCTGTGTGGCATGTAGCGCCGCCGCCGTCTTGTTAGAACCACATCTAATCCACAATCATGCCATCCAATTTGGGAACAAAATAGTCGGTTATCATGGCTCTAAACTACTCTCCATTAACGGTAACTGGCTCGCCAGCATAATTTCGGAAGAAGGATGGCCCAATGACTCCACCAGCCCATAGAGCACACCAAACGGTTAGTTTTTGAGGATGTCATGGCGTCTCAAGGTACTCATGTGGATTCTCTTCACTCCCCAAATGCGGCAATTTTGCTTGTTGACGTAACCATTCAACTAAAAATGAGCCTCATCACTGAACAAAATTTTGCGATGAAAATCAGTCCTCTTCAACACTTTGCTCTACAGCGGCAATTGTTTCTACGCTGCGCATTGTTCGACGTCTCTGCGGATGCGTATTATCACATAAAGTAAACGTAGTGCGAAAACGATCCATGGTTAACCGAATTAATTGCTCTGATGGACGATTATGTCGACCATAAAATGGACGGAGCTTGCGGTAAGCTTCGCGAACTGAACCATTATTTTCAAAATAAATTTGCACAATCTGCAAGCGTTGTTCTTTTGTCAACCTGTTCCTGGTGAAATGGCAACCCAAACTAAACATAAATGACGTTAGAATTGAAAATGTACTATAAAAGACTATGTCTTATTTGTACACCGCAGTAAAATGAATTGAAATGAAAATTCGAAAAACCAACCTTTAAAAAAACACCCAATACAAGTACATTTTTGAGAGACATTTTCTTCAAAGAATGATCTACATCATTTTGTTGTTTCAACAAATCTTACATTTTGATTCAGATGTTTAGCTCGAATCCTCAATAGCCCTGTTCACACTGTACAATTAGTTGGACAAACCTAGGTTGGACAAACCAATGCTTGATAGTGTGAACTCTTCATACGACCGCTTGTCCAATTTGTTGGATGGTTTTCAAAAAATTTTGAAAATCTAGAAGTTGGATGGAGTGGAAGGGTATGTGACATAAAGTTGGACGACAAGCTTGATAGGTGTGAACGAAAACTACATCAGACCATCCAACTTCCATCAAACGAAGTCTGTCCAACTAATTGTACAGTGTGAACTGGGCTAATAAGTTTTTAAAACGGCTCTTTATACAAAATACTGATTTTTAGTTTAGTTTCGGAAGGAAATTAGAAAATGTGCGCACAAAACTACGAACATCCATTAGAATGAGTCAGTGAATCTGCAAAATACTGCCTCCAACTTTTTTCACAGTAAACCAATTGGTTCTGGCTTAAGTATTTTCAAGAAGCTTACAGTGTTTGCTTGTCAATGCACTCTCTGGATATCCTTACGTCAGTAGTGAAATAAGTTTTTGAATTTGACTTTGATGTTGACTTTACCTAAGTTACTCTGGCGTATGAGTAGTTTTTTTTACCAAACTAGAACGTCATGCGCAGGTTTACTTATTGTTGTATTTGATTCAAACTATAGGTCTTTTTCTTTATTTTGTGCACAGAAATTCACAATCTTTCATATTTTATTTATTATTTATTATTTATTTATTTATGTCTAACAAGAACATTATCTTTCATAGACTTAATTTGCAGAAGTAAAATAAAATGCAATAAAATTAAGCATAAATTATTAATATAATATATGTACATAATTGCTCACATCAAAAACATTATAAAGCTTTTGTAATATAATCTGTTCATGTTAAATTTTTTAAGTAGTGGGGGTAAAATTCTCTTAGAAACTCTATGAAAGAGCGTAATTGTCTAAAAAGTAAAGAAATGACTTGACCAAAAAAATTAGCAACGCTTGGAAGAACGTATGTATGACAGTTGTGGTATTTGTTTTGGCTGTGCACGATTTCTGCCCATAGAAATTTTGGTGGCAGAAACTCGAAGGGTGGGGAATTTTTTTACTCTCTCGTGAGCACTCGCCTTTGTGCGATGTGCAGTAATAGGATTAGACTGACTTTCATCAAATTTCGCTGCTTTTCATGATAATTTGCAGTAAAGAAACACACCTCATAGGTGAACCTGTTTGATGCCTGAAGATGACTCTTGTCATGTTTCGTTAGGAAAAAGAAATTGAACGAATCACATCTGGTTGTGGTACCCGTGGTGTGATAGATAGCATGTCCGCCTGTTAATCCAGAGGTTCGAGTTCGAATCCCAACAGAGGCAAAAATGTTTTTTCCACGGGTATCGCCTTTCGCGAGGAATTGGCAAGTCCTCCGTTAGTATTCATTGCCATGAAAAGCGCTTTCTCGATTAGCCGTTCGGAACCGGCAGAAAATTGTAGGTCCCCTCCATTCCCCCACAAGGCATGGTTGTGAGAAATGCGCTAGGCCCAGGGGCTCCTCGCTCTGTTGCGCCACCCTGTTTATTTTTTTTTTATTTTACATCTGGACTGTGTTGCGGCCACGCTAAAAAGCACGTAGCTGTAATATAGCATTGTCAGGTGCCTCTTATCATACTGGAATTCTAACGTCAAACTTGTTGTGTAATAGACCATCGTTAAAACTTTTACGGTAAGCGACCAACGGTTAGCTAATACTCGACCAAAAATAAAAACAAATTTAAAAAAGTGACAGAAAATACGATTTAAAAAACCTTCAAAAAAGCGACATGGGCAAGAAAACCTTTAAAGCTGATGGTCTTCCATTTCAATTTGTGCCTGCTGCTAGCACGGGAGCAGCCTTAGTCCCATATTTGAATGGCTCTTTAACCGTTAAATCATAAAAACGTTCTAATCCCATTCGAAATACTTTCCTTCACTAAAATCATACCTAATGTTAGGGTCATTAAAAAGAACTTTACTTCCTCGGCTGCACGTAACATTAGTCAAAGAAATCTCACCCTATAAGAACACCATTTTCTCCAATGGCCGGTCATAATAACACACAGATCTTAAACGTTTTCCATTACTCATGGGTGTTTTTTTTTTTTTTCTATCTATCCCAACGTATAACAATAATCGTTTTTAGCGGCAGCAAAAACTTTCAATTTCCTCAACAAATTAGAAAATAATATTCTAATGTTTATGTTTCTTTTTTTGTACATTCTTAATGTGCGCTGCTTCGTTTTACTTCTTCTTGTCTTGCCTTGCCTTGCCTTGCCTTTATGGCAGACATGTGCTATTTGTAAGAAAACCAAAAACAAAAAATCCACCACGAGGAGGAACAACAAGCAAAAAGGCACCTCCTGCGTTACACCAGCAGCAGCCAGCACCAGCAGCACAGCAGTGGCATCAGAAGTATCATCTTCGCCAGCCACTGAAGCGAAGCGCTAACTGCAACTCAAGACATAACACAGATGTATTGACCCGATTGTCTAGTGACCCACTCTTATAAGCTGCAATGTTGTTTTCATTTTCCGCTTTGGAAAGATTTACCTTTACAAATAGGCAAAGCCATCGAATATCTAGAAACTGATGCACCAGCCGCTGTTGGTTGTGGAACATACTTAGGTAGGTATTGTGTATTCTCCGTTTTGGCTCTTGGTAAAAGAAAACCTAAGTGCGAGACGTTTCTAAATAGCAACACATGGCAAACGACTGGCGATTCTTCTCACAATACCCTGGCTATGTGTGGCGGATTGAAATCTGGGAGTTCGCCTTAAGATATATATCACGATGTGTTTTTTTATTATTATTATTCTTTTTTTCTCTTTTTTCTTTACAGAGTTTAAGTAAACGTCGTTGTCGATGGTGCTTTAGCATTGCGTTAGAGTTGCAGCAACTTTTTTTTTATTTTTATTTATGATTTCAGTTTCGCTGCTAGACTGCATTAGATGGATTTGCCCATAGCTGACTTGAATAACCGGTTATGTTCCGAACATGTCGGCAACAGATATACCTACAACTTGCTCTTGATAGACTAAATTAAAAGGCAATTCTTATGGAATGAGTAGCAAGCACACAATTTGCGAACAGGTGCAATTTCTCTGCCCAATTGTTGATATTTTCGCTGGAATGTGTACTACACAAGTAGTCATCGCTCGTAGGGTCGAGGTCACAACTAGACAAAATACCAATCAAAGAGGTTAACACTCCTAAGTATGAGGCAGACAACGACTGTATTAATTATTTCAGTCACCTTTTATCTAAATATATTTATTTGTGTGTGTTTTAAGATTGAACCCAACGACAACGTTCAAACACTTATTTACTGAACCACAAAAGCATTCGCAATACTAAATAACAGCTAGTGAGAAATTAGAACTATAATGTTTGCAAAAATATACGCAAAAGTACATCGTATAGCCACAAAACCCTTCTGCTTGCATCGCATGACGCAACAGTAATTGCTAAAACTGTTAAACTACTTTTGAGGTCAACTTTTCCAAAAGCTTAACGAAACTTAACTAACCGCTTCCGTTTATAGCCACGGCTGTAGGCTTTTGTGTATTCACTCAGCTGCCGATAGGTTCGTTTCTTTGTTTTCTGAATAGAAATTCACAAAGTCATCTTTTTAGGAGGGAGGGGGTAAGAATCTATTGGAAAGTGATAGACTGCGCACAAAGTAAAGAAACGACTCTCTCAAGAAATTCACAGCAACGCTTAAAATCACAGCAAACTACAAAAATCTGCTGTGCTGGACTATAATTTCGGAGCTTTTCGTCATAATTTACAGCACGAGAACAAAGCTAATGTGTTTTGAATATTAGACAATAACATTTCGTTTAGTTTTGGTAAAGCACGGGTCACGCAGGGCACGCTGGCAGTAACAGAAACATGGAGCGGCTGCGAGGCCCGTCACACTATCGGCCAGCTTCTAACAGCCAAAAACCTACAGAAAACCGTAAGAAATTGTTTTTGGTCTTTAAAAATTATTTAAAAAATATTTTTAAATTTTTTAAGTTTTCAGTTTTTTTAAAAACATTCATTCCTATCGAAAGTTCTGAGGAACATTTTTTTCTCGAATTCATTTGTTTTCGAGAATGAAATCTATCAAACGCAATCTTCACGTAAATTATTCCCAATTGAAGAAATGGAAACAAGACGAAATTCCGAGGACATTTCGATTCTTGATAGGGCTTATTTGGTTGCAGATGTTGATGTTCCATATATCGGTCACTTTTAACAGTACGCAGTTTTTCGTTGCTTAATGTTAGATATGGAGGTTGAACACATATCAGATTAAATATACCGACTGACAATTTCTTTTATAACGACCAACACTTCAAGCGGTACTCGGATTTACAGTTTTTTTTCCTATCTCTCAAACCAGAATTCAGTCTTGGATACAATTTGCCACCAGATGTGGCTTCCGAAACTCCATCGCCATATTTACCAGGTTTTTTTAAGGGCTTTTACTATAAGAAATTCCCAGACACAACACTCTTGATTTAAGAAAGGTCTCGAAAAATGAAAGAACTAGAAGAACTTTCCTAACCAGAATCCGCCGAGCTTACTCAAGTACTCGAGAAACATACTTTCAATTTTGCAGTTCGTATACCTTATTTTTAAGTCAGACCAATTGAATCAAGCAAATGTAAAAAGCCAATTTCGTGAACTTGGGATACACAATTTAAAATTCCACCAAAATAAAAATATAAAAATTTTAATTTTATCAAACGAGTGTTTATTAAAAAACATAATCTGTGTAATTTCAGTTACATTTTACATACATAAATACTAAATACAATTTTCAAACGTCTCATATTGCAAACTTTCGTTCAACAAACATTGCAAATCTCTTCTTCTAAAAGTACAAATAAATAAATAGGAAAACAAAACTTTGATCAGCTTCGAATGTTGAATTTGCAATAAGAAAAGTTTGAAGACTTACATACTCGTACAGATATTAAGTAAAAATGCAAACAAAAATCTTTTTTCAATTAATTGCTATCGAGATGAGCTTAAAATATAAAACTTATAACATATTTTTATTTTATAATGAGCTTCCACCTAATATTTATCGCAAAACTTAACAATCATAATATGAAAAAATAAATTAACCCTTTTTATGAAATATGTAACTTGGTAACTTGAATCCAGCAAAAGTATTCTCATGAAAGACCCTTTACAGTTTTGGTTATTTTTTAAAATAGTGATAATGCTTTGTTGTCTAGTTTATTTAAATTTCGAACTCAACCTTCAACAGATATAAAATCTGAAACACTACTTTCAACACACCACAACAAACATTTTTTTAAAAACCATCTCAAGGTGATAAAAACAAAAGCAATTTTCTTAAGTGGCATGTTACTGTGTGTGGAGAAGTTGCTTGCCCAGCATTTGCATATTGAAATCATTTTAAATGTCATCAGAGGGTATATACAACATACCGCAAAGAAAAATTATGAAAAACCGGATTCAAACTAAACAATGATTCAGTTCAGATATTGAGCAATAGGCTCATAGCAGAAGAAGAAGAAGAAAAAAAACGAACTAATAACTTTTACGATCTACGACGAGTTAGTTTGGATTCCCTTTCACTTGTTGTTTGTTGTTTGTTGCCCTCCGCTTTGAACCAACCACAAAAATTAACTAACAAAGCACCACACAAATTAAAATAAAAGGAACCTCCACAGTCGCTAACGCACCGCACTACTATTGCTGGAGAAAAATTACCAACCATGAGACGACGAACAAACGAATAAAACAAAAACAAAAAAAGAATGCGCTGAATAAAAATAAAATCGATTTGAAAGAGATACTACTCTACTCGCGCAATTATAATAAACATATCCATCTACATTTACACACCATCCAAGTGTATGCAAAAACCGTTGAGAGTGAAAGTTTCACTTTTCATCGTTCAACATTCAGGCAACGAACGAACCGGTAATGCTATCAGCTGGTTTTTTGCCTTTCTCATGTTTTCTTTGAATTTTGTGTTTTTTTTTTTTGTATTGCTTAAAATAAAAGTTAAATAAATTGTGTTGTTAAGACTTTGTGCTTAATAGCCAGCTACCAGCCCTACATGGATGCTACTGTGGGACGAAAAAACGATGCTGACGACGACGAAGAAGAAGGAGTTATTGTTTGTTTGTTGGACTCGTCAATGAGCAACGATGATGACGAAGCTAAAGCCGGCTGAGTATGAGTACCCCACAGCATGTCTAGGCAGTTGAAGAGTTGCGGATCTATCCTGGGAGATAGTCCTCCATCCATTGGTGCACTTATAGTATTATTGTTGATATCTGATGCGATGAAACAATCGAATATGGAATCGTGTGTCGTGCTGGTAGTGTTGGTAGTGGTGGTGGTAATGTTGGGAAACAAAAGACCAGAACGATCCAAAGAGTTTATAGAAAGGTTTTCAAAATTGAAAATCAGTTCATCGCCACTTGGGTGATTATTTCTGCTAGTTGCACTACTTAGTCCACTGTCCGAGAACACACTGCAAACATCCGATGACGATGAAGAAGATGGGCTGCTACTACCTCCCCCAGGGGTCGAAGCACCTTTAATGTCACAAGTTTCCATCAGTTTACGAGATATTTCATTTATACTTTCGGTGAGGAGAGACTCGGCTGTTGGGCTTAGTAGGAGATCAGTTGGGCTTTTGTGTAGTTGCATGTAACTGTCGTTCCTGAAGAAATCATCACCGATCTGAATTCCACTCAAGATATCACCATAACCCGAATCGCTCGAATCACTCAAACTACCAGCGAGGGTGCTTTTTTTTGTGTTCATCTGACTTGAACGATTCGAGCCAATAACACCAACATTCTTTGTTGCTTTTTCGAATTCAGTTGTATCGGACGAGTTGTCTGAATGTGATCGTCGTAATGGAAATGCCCAGATTCGACTTACTGGATCGCATTCACGGCAGAAGCAAATGGATCCCGTTGCTGCGTCTTGGGCATCCGTGAAGGTCTGGTCGTTCTTTTTTAGATTACATTGGCTTTCAGATCCGAGGAAACCATGCATCTGCGATAAATTGTTTGGTTGGTGTTGATGGTGTTCAATGAAATTAGAATGTTCCCTCCTTGAAACACCTGACACTGCTTCCGGTTCATAGTCGATTCTTGCAGCACTATTCACGTTCGGAATCGGTTTGCGATCTTTTTTTCTTCTTTTGCGTGGCTTGATGATCCTTGGCAAACATGCTGCTACTGCAGTGTCGTTCTGAGTATTTGCTCCTCCCGTTACCGTTACCGTCCCCGTCGCCGTTCCTCCTCCTACTCCGCCGCCTAATCCAATCGGTCCGGAAATACAATTCTCTTTTGTTTTTTGATGAAGCGGACCATTTGGCTTATAATTACAAGTGTATCCTTCAGAGTGAGTAGCGTTTAATGGTCTCAGTTGGCGATTTCCGTTCAATCGGTTCCGATTGTATGAGTTAGTAAGAAGCAAAGGAACTCCCTGGGCATGCATTGCCAATCGTGTCATTGGATTGAGTTCATATTCATTGTTGTGTGAATCTCCTCTGTTCGCGTTGTACATGTGTACTGAGTTGCAGGACATAGAAGGGGGATGAGGTCTTTGACTGGCTGATGCATTGGGCTTTCGTGGCCGACGATTGGAGGAAGCCGCCGTTGATATCAGGGGTATACCCGCCCAGCCATTCGAACTATGTTGACTAAAACAGGGAAGCATTGCATAGTTCTGGTGTTGTGGCAGCTGCTGCGGATGATGTGGATGGTAGCCTATATTTTGCTGCTGATGTTGGTGTTGACGTTGTTGTTGTAGATGTGATTGGTTTTGGTGATGGAAATTGTAGAAAAGATTTTGTGGTTTACATCCTGACGATCCCGGTTGCGATACAACTCGCCCCAATCCATTCGATTTCATAATCGCCTCGTCAGTACAGTAAGGAGCATTACTTTAGCTGATTAACCGTTTGAGTGACAATCACTTCGCTTTATGTCACACGATTCCCCGCACAAAAGGCAATCAAAAAGAAATTTAGAAATCAGTTTTCTTCTTTATCCAATCGCCTTCAATCACCATTTCAAATTATCGATTGCTACGACCAACAAGCACAAAAGTTTTGCAACATTACCAAAATAATAACGACGACACACAAGTTAAGCCATGATTCTGGTGTAGTACAATGGGTTGGTAAAAAATATTTGACAATAATTTATTTGAGCCGTCCTCAAGAGCTCTTGCGCGCAATGTAGCACCACCAACTATCTCTGACATACAACACAACAAAAGTTTAAACAACAAGTCTAAACGACTGGGTTACGAAATGCTTCTGTGACACACTAAAAAGTGAAAAACAGTCTCACGACAAACTGCTCGGAACACAACGACGACGACGCGACCACGACGACGATGGTGATGACGAGTAAATGAATAAAATAAAAAAGAGCGCATACAGTACACAAGCCAACCGACCGCTATCAACGTAAGTGGCCAACTAAAATAATATTCAACAGCAACTCTTAGCCAAGCCGCGATTTGAGAAGACACTTTGGCTGAACAAAGTTTGCTGAGACCTGAGAGACTACCTATTTACCAATTACCATTACCATTGCCAGCCTACCACCGGTGCCGACACCAAGACTGATCGCGATCGCGACTCGCGAGCAGAACCCAAAGCTAATTGGGAAAAATGAAAATGAGAAGGGGAACGAAAAATACGTTCCACAAACATTGCTGCTTACCAACCATACCAAACTAACAACTGGAGAAAAGGAGAGGCTCACTCCACTCAGGCACTCACTACAGCATGTGGTGGATAAAAACAGTCGTAGTCGTCTGTGTCGGTGTCGGTCGTCAAGAAGATACAATTTATTGCCTCTGGTGCTTTGTTTACCTGATGGTTGAAGTTGAAATCCAAGCCCCAAATGAAATTTTGATAATTTCCTGCACAGAATACGAATTTCTTAATTAAAGAATTATTTAACCGGAATTATGTAAATATCTTTTGTTCAGCAGCAATCTTTTCAATTGCGCACTCTCTTAACTACATTTAAACATTTTTTAGTTACATATTTGTACCGCCATTATTCTAAAGGATTAATTAGACAATAAATTTCTTATAATTTCGTTTTCTCATTTTTTTGTTGTTCTTAAGAATGAAAAGATTATTATTGGCAAGATATGAGAATAGAGGAATATTTAGCACTATAATTGGGTTATGTACACTTCGTGCATAGATTTAATTTTTTAAAATTCACTCACTAATCTTACACAAAATGAAAAAGGAGGAATAAGTTAAGCTTTTGATGATGGAGACTGTGGTGATTTTTGGTGAATTTAGACTGCTGTAAACCAATTGTTGTCTACCAAACAATTAGAAAATCCCAACAGAGGCAATTCCAAGGGTACATATCGCCTTTCGCGAGGAATTGGCAAGTCCTCCGTTAGTTAACTCATTGCTATGAAAAGCGCTTTCTCAATTAGCCGTTCAGTTAAAAATATTTTTGTTGGAAAAAATTACGATTTCCACTCTCTACTATTGAATTTAGTGGTTTGTTTATTCTCATTATTATTCTGAATATGTATAGCCGGATATTTGTATAGCCGGGTTCAATACAAATTTCGAAAGTTCGAAGAGACATCTGTTGACGACTATATTAATTTTTTTTTGTCTTAAGCGCCCTGCAGACGATCAATGTCACTTGACAATATTACTTGAAGGAGCCTCTGTTCAAGTAAAATTGATCGTTTGTAGGCTCTTCAATGTTACTGTCAAGTAAAATTGAAACTTTGACGAAAATCATATCTGATTTGGTTTTCATCAAGATTAGGAAACTACAGAAGGAAAAAATTGTCAATTTTCATTGAACGTGTGGTGGCGATTGTTTATCAATTTTACTTGACAAGAGAAAACATCAATAATACTTGTCAAGTAACATTGATCGTCTGTAGGGCGCTTTAAAGTGGTACTGTGATTCACCTCTCGATTCTACATAGTTAGTAGTAAAATTAATTGCAAAACATTCAAATTTTTTCAGTTTGAAGTTCAACAATTTGACTTAAAAGTATTTATGTTGAGCAGTTTTAAAATTATGTACATTCATTTTACTTAATTTGGGAAAAAAAATTCAAATCGTTTGCCTTAAAAATGTATTTTCTTGGTTGATAAACTCACTATTAAAAATAAATTTACAAAACTGAATATCCAAACATCAATAGTTATCAATTTCAATTCAACAAATAAGCGAAAACTTGTAGAACAAAAAAATTACCCAAGAATACCGAGTAAAGTTCGATTGTCTCATATTTGTTTTTTTCATTGTTTTGATAAGTAAAATCTTAAGTCAAGACTTTCAGCCAGTTTTTGCAGTCTGAAAATCTATGGTCGAAAATCTGAAAATCTAAATGTCATCTGAAAATCTTGAACTTTTGAACAATCAGAACCAAGAAAAGTGACAGAATCTTAAGTTAAGATTTTCGAAATAAAGGTACTTCTGCTGTCATGAACGCCCCTATAACTCATTTTAATCGAAAGCCATTCTAAGTCCCTCTACACTTATCAGTGTTGCCACTGAGGCACTTTCAATGTAATTCAAAGTGACACAACACAAAGACCAAACAGAAATTTAAGTAACAAACTCAGATAGTTAATAAGTTACCGGCTTCCCTCTTTTCAAACATCCTTGTCAAAATAAACGAACGATGATCAAATATTGATTTGTTCAAAAAAAGCGGAACGACGGACGCGACGGTCAATTTGCTATAATAATATTATCAAAACCGGATGGTTTTTCTCTTATATTTTCCTCTTCTTCTACTCATTTGATCGGATCGCGCTCACACTATGAGCATGGTGATCTCAAAAGGATCACAGCTCTTCCACTTAAATGCTTCAGACTAGTGGTACATCCGTAGGGTTCGACGCCGCGTCATCAGCATGGGTCGGCAACACTAATAAAGGCGGTCGTGCTATATCTGTGGACACTGTAAAATGCCACTTTTATTTTCATTTTCGACGACAAATCAAACTCTGTACTCAATTGATACCTTTCTAGAACATTTTTCTTTTTATTCAGATCATTGAACGAAACAAAAATTTCGCCAATGAGAAAACAACTTCTGATTTAATTTTCTTAAATTTTGGTGAAATTTCTTCCAACTGATGGCTTTCCATATCGCTATTACCTATAACTTTCTTGTTCGATCTTTGTTTTTGGAAACAACCAAAGGATGAACTAAAAACGTTCGATGGTTCATTTTATTCATTATAAGCACTTTTGGTTTTATAACCAAGTTATTGTCATCATAAAAGTTTTAAAACCTAACACCACACTCAAACTTTTGTTCCCCCCTTATATGCAGTCTTCACTACTCTACATCTTGTTTCTTTTACATACCAACAGATAGTTAATTTTCCACTCGATGAATATCGGTTACAAGGTGTTCTTAGTATAATGATCTAGGTTTGGTTCTTAATCAGGGCTTGACTGACTATACACCGCCAGTTAGTATTCTTCTTATGGCACTTAACAATACTCTACCGGTTTTCACAACCAAACAACAGCATCAACATTCGATGCAATTATTAACAGAAAGCAGAAAATCGCTATAAAGATATTCAACGTTCAATGTTCAATGCAAAGACTATTGCTTATACCTTGCCGTCACTACCTGCAATTACACGTCTGTGCTTTTGCAAATCGCCATATGTCAGTGCACCTTTCTTTTCACATTTTGCATTTTCACGATGCAGGGAAAATCGGTCAACGGGAACCGTGCACCAGTAGTAGTTAGCGTTCAACCAACTGTTGGTAATGGCTGTAAGAAGATAACTTTCTCTTTTATTTTCCCGACGACCGACCCGAGACGTCGGCGGCGTCGTTTTCGTTTTCATTTTCATTTGCAAATCTTTTGGCTTCGAAAGATATCTCTTTTGATCGCTGTTGTTGTTGTTGTTAATAGAAGGAGAGCTCAACGAATCAGCACAGCTCAACATATTCATGGTCAAATGCGTCCAAACGAGCACTTCGAACATCCAATCTAATGAAAGTGTTTTATATTACCAACGGTTTTTGGTTGAGACTTTTTTTTTTTAGTTTCAAATCTCTTACTACTTTTATAGCCTTATGCACAAATCATTTCAAACTGGTTGAATGTGATGTTGCTTGGTGTTGGTGAAAAGGGAGGGTGTTGACTAGTGGTATCCGTTCACAATTTTTACTTTCGATTTTTATTGTATAAATTTAAGTGTGGTTTCTTCTTTTGTATTTAGATGCGTATTGCAATGAGATACGACGCGACGCGATGAGTAGAAATTGCTTTCATGCTCTTTGCTGCTTATAATCGCGACCAAATCTATTCTTAGACAATTGGAAAAGCCATGCCACAAGCAATTGTGTGTGAGTAAGCTTACTATATTATGACACCAGCTTACTGTCGCATTAAGTCTTTATAACTTTTTCTATGGTAATTAGATTACGAAACCAAACAGAGACTGTCAGCCGCATCGTATTTCGTCGTAAGCAACATGCTTCGGAGCCCAAAATTTCCATAATCTGCAGGTAGAGACTAGAGAGTGAGCCAAATTGATCGAGCTTTTTCTTTAGTTACATCACCAAAATGTTTTTTAATTGATTTAATTATTTACAGATTATACCCGGAAGTCATATAGCAAACTTTTATCTACAATCTTTTATGCAGAAACACTGCAAGTTTGCTTTTAAAAGGTTAGAACAATATAACTAAAAGGTTTAGTTATATTCACTAGTTCACTTTACTGTGGGTTTACTTAATTGAAAGTAAGAAATGTTGACTACTTTAAATTTTACAGCAGATAGAAAGGCAAAATAATACATACTCCGAGAAATTAGGAGGTTAAAACGGTATGTTGCCTCTAGTCTAGACTAAGCTGTAAAGATTTAACCGCTATATCACTGGCACCACTCAATAAACATAAAAAAGATAATTTTTTTATTCATAGAAATGAAATATACAAAAACTTGGATTTCTTCCAAAAAATATTACTGGCCTTGGAGTACTCCTTAAAGACCAACATTTATAGAAAATTAAAGGCTTTAACAGAAAATGACAAATTATGGTGCCCCATATACAAAAAGTCGGTTTATATACACACAAAAAGCAAGAATAATTTGTCAGAAATCGTCCAATTTTCAAGTTGTTATTAATATTAGCTATCCTATTTAAATTATATCGACCCTAAAGGTGTCCCAAAAAATTTATTTTCTTTATTTTTCATGCATTTGGGGTCCCCTAATGGTCAAACTGTGTTTTTTACCATTTAATTTTTCCTTAACTCACCCAAAAGTGTAGTCAACTAGTCCTGAACTGATGGAAAGTTGACCATATATTTTTGAAGCAGTTTCAAATGTCCCAAAACGATGATCAAAACTACACGGACAACTCTCCGCCGGTTTAGGATTGGTTTATTCTAGAATCTGAATCAGGAAAGGATCTTTACGGATTGTTCGAAACCAATGATGGATCTAAAGCTGGTGCTTTTGTGGAGACCGATGATTTAATAATTTTAGCTGACTTTAAAGATAAGACTAGTTAAATAATAGTAAGGAAAATCGTTACAGGGGCTTTAATCTTACTTTTAATAGGTCCGTTCGTTGAACTTTCCCCAGGGTTGACCCAGATTTTCTTGACAACCCTATGAGTTGTCAAAGTCCTCAAAAAAACGCTAAACCACAAATCACCACACATCCCTGTCAATAAAAAAAAATACATGTCATTTGATAGCCCTCAACTCGCCACAGCAAAAAGCTAGGGCTAGTTTATGGAGAACATAGGTCAACCCTAGGGCTGAAAAAACACTCATTTTGAGATTCAGGGCGACTTTAGGTTTCTCAAAAAACGCTTTGTGGCGACCCCAGGGCGACCCTAGTGCTTCAACTAACATACCTAATGTAACCAAAATGCTATATATAATTTTAAGTACATGCTTGTTCTATGCACATGCCACATGGTAGGCTATGTTACGAAGAAAGGCTGGATGAGGAGAAGTATTTAAGCCTGCATCGACTTCCAAGCTGCAGCCCACTAGCTACCCGACAAGGAAGTTTGATGTTAAGCATAGACAGTTACATTTTTTCACATTAAATTGTCAACAATGTGATTTCGAAGGGATCAAATCTCTCTTGTCTACTTTACGATAGTGATGTGCAAGTACGGTGCACCACATTCAAAACAAGACTACGCTTGATTTCATTTAACTTATCTATGAACATGTTTTTTTAGTATGAAGCTTTTACTATAGTACTTTTTTCATGTAAAAAAGCCATAGGAAAGAAGTGGGGTCTTCAACCCCGAATCACACATTGGCTTTACATCTCGGTCATCAGACCTATACTCACTTACGGTGTTACAGTTTGGTGGACTGCACTAGATAAAGCAATTAATCCTGACAGTCTCATCAAAGTCCAACGATCAGCATGTATTTGTATGAGCGGTGCCTTTAGCAATTTACGTCCATTTTTATATGGACGGTTCAAAAACAAATGAAGGAGTAGGTTGTGGTGTCTATTCAGACTAAATGAAATTGAACATCTCGCTTCGGCTTCTTCGTCCAGATCATTGTAGCGTGTTCCAAGCGGAGGTGATAGCAGTTAGCGAAGCTCTATCTTGTATCAAAAAAACTTGATATCCAAAAAGTATATTAACATCTTCTCAGTCAGGCGGCCATCAAATCCCTGGCATCAAATTCCTTCAACTCTATTTTAGCCCTTAACTTCCGATCATCTCTCAGCGAGATGTCAGAGCAGTTTAACATTCACCTGTGCTGTGTGTCGGGGCATAGACACATACCAGGAAACTGCAAAGCAGATGAACCCGCCAGAAACGGAACACTTCTGCCCTTCTCACCGAAAACGGAGAGTATTGGCATTCCAATCGCTACATACAAACTCCTGCTCAAGCAGGACGCATACAAGAAGATGGCCAAGCAGTTTAACGTGTAACGCAACAAAACAGATCTGGCCCAAGGTAGATTTTAAGGGTCGAACGGCTTGATCTCTCTCAAAAGAAAACACATCAGTGCGACGATAGGTGTCATCACAGGACATTGTCTTATTGGACGACATGCCGCAAGGCTAGGAGACGCCTCAAACGACTTTTGCAAAAGTTGCATGGATGAGGAGGAGGAGGAAACTATTACCCACCTTCTCTGTTCATGCCCAGCATTAGCTCACAAACGTAGGATACACCTAGGCTCGTGTTTCTTTGATGACCCTAGTGATCTTACACAAATCGACGCCCTGCGTCTCTCCCGCTTCATTGTAAGCTCGAATTGGTTCCATTAGGATAAGGATACATTAGATCCATTGTGGTATCACAAAAAAAAATTTATAAGTGCTTTTTATGGCAGTATAGTTACTCTCGTAGGACTTCCCAATTCTTCTCAAAAAAATAAACAATATTAGGTCTGTTTCTTTACTTTCTGGGTAAAGTTTGAGAAAAAGCCCGGGAAAAAGTTTGGGCTCTAGCTTTTTGATGTTGTTTTTGTAATCTCCATCCGAAAATGAAAAGTACAGATACGCATTTGGGATATTTCTGGCTCAATGATATTTATCATGTACTATCAGTAGAGATGGTAAACAAACTTACAAACAATTTTGTTTCAGAAACGTGTTAAAATGAGCTCATAGCAATATTACATTCCATGCTAGACATTATTTTGAATTTTCAAACTCACAAAGAGAGATTATAGTCTCCATTTTTTCATTTTATTTCAAATATTTTGCCGATTTGACAAGTAAGAAAGTGCCCGAGAAAATTGTTCGGGAAATTCTTGCAGGGGGAAATCAAAAGCTCTGCCACATTTACGTCAAAAAAGAGTAAAGATACACCTTTTGACTTTTTTAAGAAACTTTTTACTTTGTGTTTCGATGTAGTTCAGGCTTTATTCACACACTGTAAAATCAAAGATCACAAAAAAAATGTTAAGTGAATGAAGTAACATCCTAATGCTGAGTAAATTTAGGTAGCCACGCAAAAATGAAATATGCCATATTATTATGTAGTTGCGAAAGTTAAGGAAATGTAGAACTCAAGTGGAAGGAAACACACATTCTTGTTTATGTGTATTGGTATATATATATACATTCTTGATAAAACTAATACAAAAGAAACTTTTGAAAAGTAAACGGAATCGGAATGACATTGCATTACACTAACTAAGATGGGGCCGGACTCTGTAACGTTTTAGACGACTATCGTCTGAATTATAAGCTCTAAAAAAACGTGTTTAAGACCCTGCAAAAGTTGCCAAAATTTGTATGACGACAGTAAAATAGCTTTCCATCAACCACTGAAAGCAAGCTTATATAAAACAATCTTTTGACGACGCAATCTACGATAGACGATTGAATGATAAATCGTCTGAAAAGTTATGGAATCTTTACCCCGGTATTTCGTCTGAGAACATTTTTCTTCGCTTAAGAAACCAATTCCTCACTGGGCTTGGGCTAACGGACACCGATAGACTATTGTGTGAAAACGATGATATAAGAGACATGCGATACCCAACAAAAGCAATATAAGTTTATTTCAAGATATAATTAGAAGAAGTTATCTATGATCTGATGAAAACTGGAATTTCACAGAACGGAACCAACCAGTAACGACAAGCATAAATTTATAAAAAAAAAAAAAAGGTAGACTGTCTTTAACAGCTAACATTGTAAAGCTTCGACGTTTTATATGTAGTGGTGTATACAGAACACCTTTCAAATATTAGATTTGTAAATATTTGATTTTGATCGGTTTAAACTTCACTTCTGCCTATTTTGCCCCAAATTCCAATTTAAAAGTACAGCATGTCGTCAGACAGGCGACCGTGTGATTAAATTAATTCTAATCAAGAGTATTTTCTGTAGATCCCTGCTCGAGCGCCTTCTGAACTAAACTGATACGGTCGTATTAAGAAATTTCAAATATATTTTAACTGTTTCAGACCACGTAAGACAATGCAAAAGATTTTATAATAGATAATATTTAAACAGAACTTACATGAGAGATTATCCAGCATGTAGGTTAGTAGTTTTTGTGTACCGTTTGGCTCGTTATATATCGATAAAAATTCCTTCTGTAATGGATTTCCCAGGAGTCCTAGTACATGTAAATGAAATAGTTTTCCTATTTCATAAGGAAGGACACGCAGACAATTGTGATTGAGAAGTAGTTCTCTGCACAAAAAAAAAAAAAAAACAGTTAGAAATTTATTGTTTTTTAACAATCGATTGAAAATACCTGAGTTGAATAAGCTCCCCCAGTTCGGCCGGTAGACTTCTCAATTTATTACTAGATACATCCAAGGTGCGCAAATTAACTAACATTCCAATATCTGAAGGCAAGCGCATTAAATGATTATCATTTAAGTAGAGAGCGGTTAGATGTTCAAAGTGCCACAGCGAGGGACTTATGTTGCGTACGTATCCTTCAAAAAATACAAAAAAAAATACATTTTTACCATCTTGTTTTATTTAATTTCCAATCACATTGTACCTGTTATCTCGATGCCGGTCCAGCAAGTTTTCTTACCAGAAGCAGCTTCCTCTGGTGACATGATAATTTGTTGCCGTCTATTGCTACTTTCATATTTGTCTTTGCTACGAGACATTTTGTAACAGTTTCCTAAATAAAACCCACACAAACATTGAGTACTCTTTTTCAATTAAGCAAGTTTTTTTTTTTTTTGTATAAGAAAAAAAGTTTTAGTTAACGAAAACATCAAAAATAAAGACTTTGCATTAAAAATGAATCTGATGCAGAATTTCTTTATTTCAGTGTCTTCTACAAGAAAAAATAAACAGAAGTTAGAGTTTATTTAATTTTTTTTAATAAACAACAACAAAAAAAATATGTAAAAAATATAACCTTTCATAATAACCGGTTGTTGGTAAGCGTGTCTGCAAAATATTAATATATAGATTAGTGAAAGAAAAAATAAAACAAGATAACAAAACAAACAAACAAGCATTTCATATTGTTCAATTGAAATGTGTAATAGAAAACAAAACAACAATAATAAATTAATTATATAGCGACTACACATAAACGAAACTATATGTGAAAGCCAAACTAAAATTCAAAGACAAAAATCGTGGGTTAGATAAAATTTTTTTTTTGTTTTTAATTTTATTTATTTATTTAAGTAGTTATTACTGGCGTAAACAGAAAAATGGTATACAAAGCACAACCCAAGCAGTAAAGTCCGAAAAATTATGCTCTTTTAAGTAAATGTAACCTAAACGACTACGTGCACTTCACCTAAAATTGGTGCGTTTTTGTCGCAACACAGTAATCCTGTAACCAATTCATTGATGTAATTTAACACTTTATGCAAAAACAAATCAGTACTGAGTACATGTAGTTCAGTATTGATGTTTTTTGTTTGTTTGCAGTTGAGTTGCCAAAAAGAATGATCATGTAAATTGTGGTATAAACCAGGCACAAGGGATCGATGCAAAATTTGTGTGGTACTTAATATTCGTACACCAAAGAGCAGCGACGATAAATTGGGATTGAAGACGAAACTAAACTTCAAACAGTTTAGTGAATTCGAAGTTTTAGGCAAGAGATCTCAAGTTCAAAATGATAGGGAACACAGTCTAAGACAAAATGCAGCCGTAAGAATTTAGAAAGTATGCACGTATTTCCGATAAGAGTAAATAAATAAAAAGGTCGGGGCAACAAAACTATGGAAACCTCGGGACCTGATGTATTGCAATGACCTACAATTTTTTGCCGATTCCGAATGGCTAAGTTAGAAAGCAGTGTGTAATTGGTTTTGGAGTATTTGAAAGTTCCTCGTGGAATGTTTCTGGGATTCAAACCCATGGTAGGTTTAATACTAAGGACAGAATTATAATGGTCAGTATTTCGTAGGCAACCCCTTTTGGTTTATAGCAGCAGCCAGCCCACAGCCCGAGTGAGGTGTTGCCCATCCAACCTACTTGGCAAAGAAGTCAACAATTTTTTTTGTCGCTTTCTTTTTTTGGACTAATTTTTTTCGTATGTAGTTTTTTTATCAGCTCTTAACATATTTTTTGAAGCAACTCCCGATTTATTTGACAAGCAAAATTGGTTTTGAATAACTGCAATTCTCTCGCTTTTACGAAACTGCCAGACGGGATTAAATTAATTGCACAAAACGTTAAGTCTGCCAAAACGAGTAATTTAGTTGTTTTATCTTAATTATTTTATTTCTTTGAATCTGCACAAATACAATTTAAAAAAACTTATCGCATTTGATATAAAATAATAAAACCGTTGAAGGAAAAAAAGCCTCTGGGGGGCAATAATTAAGTGCAAGACTGTATATATATTTAAATAAAATATAATTTCAAAAGTAAACGGAATAGCGTTGACTTTTTTTCACATATTAGGTATAACTTTAAAATTAGGTTAGGTTAGGTTGGCTATCAGGACAACCAACTGACACACTTAGACCAATATTAGGTCCATTGTGATACCATAAGACGCGTGTGAGGGAGTACCTCACTTAACTAAACCATTTGGAGCTTTTAATAAAACAATAGAGGTGAAGGGTATCCGTGTTTACCAGATCGCTTGGATCATCAAGAAAGTATTTTCCGAGATGCAGTTTTCTTTTAAGGGAAAATATTGATTTTATTATGAAGCAAATCGTTAGGCAGGCGCTGGTTAATACATCTTTTTTTTTTTTGACGAAAAGAGTTACTCTTTTTGTAAAAATATTTACTCCTTTTCCATGTTTCATTGAAAAAAAGAGTAGATCCGGAGTTACTCTAAACGCCAAATATCTACTCCCATTTCGTTCGAATTGTTTTTTAACAAAACTAAAGTATCCTCATATGGAGTCAGCCCCATTGTTAAGTTTAAATTCTGTTGATAGAGCAAAGGGATTTGGGAGGAAAAGCGTAAAGGAAATGAGTAAAAGGTATTACAGATTATTTCAGGACAAGGGAGAAATAGAAAGCTAAGTAGAAGAATAGGATCGATAGGGAACTTGAATGTTAAGATTCGGAGTATGCGGCTCGTCAGATAGCTCGTCGGACGGGAAAAGGATCTTGCCCCCGAATCTCAACATCACCTGCAACAAAACAGAAACCAGAACACAAAAAAATAAACGCCAAGGGATAAAAAAAAACTTTTTTTTCTCAGGGCCATTTCGAACAGCGGACAGACGGTCACTACTTCAAGAATAGTGCAGATGTTTTTCAGTGGGCCATTACTCTCCCAACCAAGAAATTCCTCGGCCAAATGTAAATATCTTCTTTTCTTTATTTATTAATATTTTCGTTTTTAGACCTTAGCTGACCATCGAGACGCTGGGCCTGGTTCTCATAGCCTCTATCCCCAAGTAAAATTAAAATACAAGGATGACCTTCTGAAGGCCAAAAAAATTAAAATCCCTACCGCAACGCTTCGGTATCTTCGTCAAGTGCATATTACAATTCAAACTTTGATAGATTTTGTTTTCTGCGTCTAGGTGGTGCTCGTGACGTAATGTTTAGCATATCCGCCCGTTGCGTAGGAGGTTTGAGGTTCGTATCCAAACAGAAAACAAACAAAAAATTTCCAAGGGTATCAGCTTTCATGAGGAATTGGCAAGTCTTCCGATAGTGTAATTTTACTACCATGAAAAGCACTTTTCCGCTTATTTCGAATTGTCAAAAAATTGTAGGTCTCCTCCATTCATCACAAGATATGTGCCGAGATTTAGCTAATTTCACTTTCCAGGGAGTGAGTGAGTAGAGTCACTGCTGAAATGCTAAGTGAGTAATCTGATAGCTAATTGCACTAACTCACTCACTGAATTTCTTTTACTTAATCGATTTTTAATCGATGTAGTTTTGACATCCCTACCAAAATTGTCCGATTGCGAAGGATGACGATGGAGAACGCACGCTGCTCCATCAGGGTCGGAAAAGATCTCACCGATACATTCGATGTCAAAAAAGGTTTTAGACAAGGCGATGCACTGTCATGCGACTTCTTCAACATCGTTCTTGAAAGAATAGTGCAAAACTCCCACGTCAACACAAGAGGCACAATCTTTCAAAGATCCGTCCAATTGCTCGGATATGCCGACGATATTGACATAATTGGAAGAACGCAGCGTGATGTCAATGGCGCGTTTATGAGCATTGAGACGGAAGCAAAGAAGATCGGTTTAGTGGTCAATGAGGGCAAGACCAAGTACATATATGCTGTCATCAAGAAAGGACACCCAACACCGACGTCTTGGACAGAACGTCACGATAGACAGCTATAACTTTGAGGTATCTAGTTAAGGACTTTGTCTACCTAGGCGCCGCTATTAATTCAGACAACGACACCAGCGCTGAAATCAAACGAAGAATAACTCTTGCCAATCGCTGTTTCTTCGGACTAAGAAGGCAATTGAGTAGTAAAGTCCTCTCTCGTGCAACTATAGTGTCCCTGTATAAGACACTTATCATCCCGGTTCTTATATATGGCGCAGAGACATGGACCTTGTCAAAGGTAGACGAGAACGCTTTAGGATGCTTCGAGAGAAAAATTATTCGGGTGATTTTTGGTTCCGTCTGCATAGATGGAGAGTGGAGAAGAAGATTCAATGACGAACTGTACGGGCTGTACAGCGACATTGATCTGGTCAAACGAGTCAAGGTCCAGCGGCTTAGATGGTTGGGTCATGTAGAGCGAATGGACAACAACGCTCCGGCCCGGAAAATCTTCGAATCCAATCCCGAGGGACGGCGCAGTAGAGGAAGACCGCGACTCAGGTGGCGCACTCAAGTAGGAGAGGACCTCAACCAACTTGGCGTGCAAAACTAGAGGCAGCTAGCTAGGGACCGAGCTGGCTGGAGGAGCATGTTGGTTGAGGCCCTGGTCCAACCCGGACTGTAGCGCCACCTTAAGTAAGTAAGTAAGTAAGTCTCACGTCACTCACTCTCGGGAAAGTGAAATTAGCTAAATCTCGGCAATGGTTTTGAGAAATAGGCCCCAAAACTCCCTGCACTGTTACGCCACAATATTTATTTATTTATTTTATGTTTCTTCAGTTGTGATGTTTCAGTCACAAATTGCATTTTTTCTTGTGATTGCCTATAAGAACATTAAAAGAAAAATTTAACATCTAGGCACCTTTTGAGCCAGAAAACAATATGAGTGTGTTTTGATTTATTTTTAATAATTAGCGCGCATATCAAGGGGTTAATACTATACCCTTATAATGTTATAGAACACAGTGCGAGCATTTAGGAAAATAGGAGAGGATTTAATAGGAGACACCGATGCACGTTGCTCTTGAACCTTTGTGAATCGTAATACAGGAAAAATACAGAGCCAGGTAAAGCATTCCACATACGGGTGGTACGACTAAAAAAAGAATCTCTATACTTCACTGTACGCCCGAAGTTGGGCTCAAGGTAAAACTGATGAGCATTCCTGGCGAGGCGGGTGTTGCGGCTAAATTGTTTCAGGGGATGAATGCAGCTGGCTATTTCACTAGAGCACTGTTTATGAAAAAAGCGATAAAAGAGAGAGAGACAGGTGACTTTTCGACGATGTTCGAGAGAATCAATCGATTCTACGATCAATTCTATCAATTTTAACGCTCTATTTTGTACCCTATCAAGTAGGTGCAAAGATGTTTGAGGAGCACCTGACCAAATATGGGAGTTATACTCCAGTTTTGGGCGGATGAAGGCCACATAAATTGTAGCCAGATCAGAAGGTGTGAAGAACTTCCTGCATCGTCTCAAGAAGCCTAAGCATTTAGCAGCGTTTTTGGCGACTTCAAATATGTGGTCATTCCAACGAAGATCATCGTTTACACACATACCAAGTACTGACAGCTTTTCGGTTTCTTAGATGCAGGTGCCATTCATGGATAATGGCAATGGGAGAGAGCAAGAGACAGCATTGAGTTTTCGAAGCATTGAATTCTACTCGGGTTTTATGACCCCATGTAACAATGCTGTCAAGGTCAGAATTCAATGAGCTTATCATACGCAGCCGGTCCAGTTCCACATCCGAAGGGCAGGGACGTGAATTTGGAAAAACCTAAAAAGCGCTGCTGCTCGGCCTATTTAAAACCATTATGAGTTTTAAGCACTTCAATTGCATTGACTCTATTCTCTTATCTACCCAACTATTTCAAGTTCTCATTGAATCAAAAGTGATGTGGACATTGTCTTTCATATGCGTAAGAATTTGCGTCTTCCAAGCAAAGCATCATACCATATATAAACTTGATGAAGACTACTTTTCCATTACTATTTCAATTGGAAAAGAATTGATTACAGAGATTTGATTTTAAATGGTATAGGTACCTTTAAAGAAAAAGATACCCAGGTATGTTGTACTTATAGTTTCACATTTTAATGTCTTTTTTGTCTAGCAGTTCCAGAATATCTCTATACTTATTTGAAGAAGAATATTCTTTGACATCATAAATTAGATAAGGGAAAGTCAACTCACTTTTGTACATACATTTCATCTGACCGTCCTAATTATTAATTAGTAAACATTCAAGTCCGTTACTAAATATTATACTTTTCATGTCAAATTGAAAAAAGAAAAATGTACCTACACAAATATCGATCAAAGTCAAAACTACCAAGCCAAAAATGTGTTCCCTTTTTCGACTAAACCTAATTAAAGACTTGGGGTTACCTTTGCCAATTAGAAATTTGACACATAGTATCAATCCGTCAGCTTTATTAGGTAGGCATTGACTAAAATGGCCAAAGGCAGTCACTACACTACTTCCTATATAGGTACACATCAAAACTAACAAATTAAAATTATGCCAATAAATCAAAACACGCGGGAGAAACAACATTTTGTTATGGATTTAGGTATGTATATATAGTTAAATGCAAGTAGTAAAAAGGTATACAAAGAAAAAACCAAAAAAAAAATGGCAAAAGGAAAACAAAGAAAAGTGTTTTGCAAACCTTCATCTACTTTTACCGAAAAACTTTTATTAAATTCTATTTTCTTTAGAAAATTGATAATATTGATGCTCGGATAAGTACAAATACAATTTTCTTTCCTCTTTCACTCTATTGTTTTACTTCAATAAAAAAAAATACATATAAATTTTTTCCTTTGTTTTTTTCGACTTGTCTTGGAGATTTATTTTGGCGTTAACATTTTTCTTTAAAGAATTTTTATACCAGCATAATACAGTACCTAGACATGAACTTAATTTAGGGTTTTACTACTCCGTTATAAAAATAAAATTATTTATTTATGTATTCTTTTGTTTCGGCAATGAAAGTTTTCTCTTTTATTCTCAATTTTTGCACTTTTGAGAATTTTTTTTTCTTCTGCTTTTTATTTCTTTTTCCTTTTTTTTTAACCACAACTTTTTTTAGCTACTGCTTTTGTCACTGAATATTTTTGGGAACTCTCACCACCATACGGAAGTGGAAAGGTGCCGAGATATAAATTTTTAAAACTTTTGTTCTTTTTTTTTGAAGCAGAAATCTTTATACTTTAAATATGAGCATCGAATTGAAAAATAAAATAAAGATGTTTAGCGAAAATAAAAGATTTTTTTGGTTGTCTATTTTGGCGTAATTTTTTATGAGAAATATGACACAACATAGCCACTAGGAAATTCACCACGCAATATTAACTACTTTCGGAATGGAATCAAATTAGCAGGACTTTTTTTTATTGCGTTTGATTATAGTTTCACTTTAAGTTTTTTTATTCACAATTATTTTTACTCAATTTAATGTCAAATGCAATAATTTTTTTGAAAAATATAGTTCATTGCACGAATTGCGAGGTCAACGCAGTGAATACATCTTGCGTCGCGTATTTTATGTTTCTTTTTCTTTTATGGCATCAGTTTGTACTGTTCTGCTTCTGTTCCTTTTTTTTCTAACTGCAGCACTACGAGGTGGAATTTGGTTGTTTTCTTTAGCGGATCGACGATCGAGTAATCGAATCGGAATAAAATTTCGTTTCGGGTTTCTATCGTTTCTACTACACCGGATCGAGGTGACAGCGGTGACAATAACTTAGGTGCCAATTTTAGCGATAAGGAAACCCACATGAAATGTTGGTGCGAATGGAAAAATGCTACTTACATACTTTTTCTTGATGAGCGTTTATAGCGAAAAATATGACAATTGCCAGGCTCTTGACTCGACGAAGTCACATACCAGCAACTGGTTTTCCTTATGCAATGCACACGAAAAAAATAATCGACTGAGAGTCTGTTAGTGGAATACATGGAAAATATACATAGATTTTAGCCCGCTGACATGAAAAAGGAAATTTGATCAGGAAAATAGAAAAGTACAATTGTAACAGAAAATAGTAATTCAAATTAACATTTTTGTGGTTAAATTCTGCTAGCTTAGCCGAAGAGAATCGAAAATAGAGAAATCCGGTTTCAATTCGATCTAACTATACATTGAAAATAATTCGATTTGAACGGTGATTCCATTCTCATTGGCAATATTTTTTGTCAAGTGTAGCTTATACACAAACCTATGGAACGAGGTGAGGTAAATTGTTCAGAGTTGAAAAAATATCTCAACGGAAGGATTCAGAGCTCAGAGTTTTTTCTGATTTTTTTTTTGTTTGATTTAAGAATAGCACAATGAAAAACCTTAGAAATAAATTTTTTAACGCTCTGCTTACTTTTACAGCCTGATGTGGTTTTCAACAGGTCACAACTCACACCGTTGTGGCTTTTGACTCTTTGCCAGAATCTGGCAGTTAAAGCAGCTTTATAGCATTCTGTCTTCAATTCATCAATTTAATTTTTTTAGGATATTTTGATGAAGCTGTCAATTTACAGCCTTATGCTGGGTTTACATGCATCTGCAACTGCGGAAGTGCAGAAAAGTAAAGCGAGACGGATGAAGATTACAAAGCATAAAAGTTAAAAAGAGAGACGAATAGGATTATGGTTGCAGATGAAAAATTATGGTTGCAGATGAACATGTTCATCTGCACCCATAATTTTTCATCTGCAACCATAACTAGGAAGTTCATTCCCTCTCTATCAGACAAGTATGAATTTTACATCTTGTGTCTTTTTCCGATTTTCATCTGCACTTGCAGATGCATGTAAATCCACCATTATTTATAAACCAATAATAGGGAGTGAATAGCGCTATGTTCCTCTTATAATCACCCCTATTATGGAATCCGGCGAATGCTATTTAGCGTGAGTTTCAACCATTCGCGAAAATTTTGCTATTATGGAATTCGACGAATGGAATTGAATGAATGTCGGTAACATAACCTGCACCACCGACTTTTCTGTTCAACTTATTTGGTATTAGTGAATTCGCAAACCATTCGCGCTCCATATAATTTTTTCCATTTCTCATTCGCAACATTTTTGTAACGAATCAAAATTCGTAAAGACATAAACTTACTAGAAATCAACAAACAAAACATGGAAAGTGCAAATATGTTAGTTTAAATTTATATGTTAGTCTTATTTTACTTCTTTTTAAGAAAGCGGACCTTAAATGGGGAACAATTTCGTAAAATAGTTGAGCTGATGAAAACTGAACCCGATGTTGCAAAAAACTTAACAAAACAGTATTCGGAGCAGCAACAATTTTGCTGCAAACATCACTTCTCAATAGCATTTATGCAGATTTCCTAATGGAAAACAGTATATAAAAAAAAAAAAATACGATTTGTATGCAATCTAATGAGTATTTTATTTGAATGTAGGCTCTCAACCGAAACATTCAAAATACTCTAATTTTGGTAGCGTAATTCTATTCGATGAGTTTTCTCTTACATCATAATAATATGCATTTGAGTCCACTATAAATATCACTTTTAACTTTAAACTGAAACTTGCTTTATTTTAGTTTCAAATTTGTTTGCGTACCAAGTTAAATGAATTTTTTCGTTTTGTCAACATACATGACAGCAGCACAGAGTAGAACCAGAGAGGACAACAACCTTTTCTTTATTCATCTAAGACAAAAACAGTGAAAAACAATAAGGTAGTTCTGGTATTGATAATACAGCTCATTCGTCGAATTCACTAATACCAAATAAGGAGAACACGAATCTACCGCGAATCCTGTCAACTCCCCGGGAGTAAAATCCTGCGAATTCCATAATAGGCATGAATATCTCTGAACAAAAAACCTTATTTATAAAACTTTCTGAACGTAACATAGGCTGAACGCCGATTTAGGTAGTATAGAGACTGAATAAATTTGTGTCTTCGCTATTTTGAAATGACAGGGGACTGTTAGTACGCCGGCGGATACATAGATGGCTTTCAATGACCGTTTTGTTTTCGATAGTGAAGTATACCTGGGATTTTCCTTTTTGGTGGTTTTCTTACGCACCAGCTGTTCAATAGGTAGAAAATACACATCATTGCTATAATAGGTTTATAAATATGAATTTAAGCAACGTAGAATAGAGTGCTATTCACTACATAACTATTCATCCGTTCAGAGCTATTTAGGGAAATCTAATAAATACGGCTGTTAATATATTCGCAAATTTCTTCTCAGCTGGCTTGGAATATTCCATACCAATTGACTTTCAATTTCGCAAAATTTGATTGTGTAGGTAAAAAAAAGTCAATTGTATTGTTAACGGCTTGCCATGCCATATATTGTTCGTGTAGCCCCGGGGTTAAGGAATAGCTGCAAACTTTTCATCAAATGTCACACATACAGTGCTTTTCTAAATACCAACGGAAATCGACATTAAAATTACTCATTCTCAGTTGTTCGCAGCTATTAAAAAAGTGCTAAACACTGAAAAAAATGCCAACAACACAAAATTTGGTTGCTGCTCTGCTATTTGCTATCTGTCCATATTTCTTTTTGCTTTCTACCACTAATTTAAAGCAATTGGAAACATTGCGTTGCGTCGTAATTAGTCAAAAATCAATTGGAAAGGTGAAATTTGAACACATTTTGTACGATTTCACACAAAGTAATCAATTAAAAAAATATAAAACAATTTGCCCTGCAACTGCAATGCAAGTGGTTCGGTTTCGTTGCCGCTCGGTTTCGGTTTCGCTGCCGCTGAAATTTGTGTGAGGCTTAAAAATCGCAAAAGTTGAAAGGTAAATTTGCTGCCATTCAATTTCAAACTCTACTATTTTGACAGCTGTTTCAAATTTCTGAAACGAACCTTTTTTCTTTTATTTACAATCGTTGGTAACAGATAGATTAGTTTGCTAATAATTAATTTGTAAATCTAAATAAAACTGATTTGAGAGTAAAACTTTCAATGACAACAGTATATGTCTCAACTAATCCACTTATTCTGTGATTTTCTTTCAATTGAAACCCAACCTATTAAATAACACCCATGGAAACCGAGAACCCTTCATTGATAGCAACAGAATTGAAATTTAATTTCTTGACTTCACTTATTGTACGTAAAGTTAATAGTTAAAATATAAAATATTGAGTAATAATATAAAATGTTAGTCAGGTGCTGTAGCTGGAGCTGTAGTGGACATTGCATTGTTTCCCATTGACACCGTCAAAACCCGTTTGCAAAGCGAAAATGGTTTTTGGAGATCTGGTGGATTCAAAGGCATTTATAAAGGACTTGCACCAGCTGCAGCGGGAAGTGCTCCAACAGCTGCTTTGTTCTTTTGCACCTATGAAGGATGTAAAAACTATCTAAGTGCAGCAACTGGAACTTCAAACTCTCCATACGTTCATATGCTATCGGCATCTTTGGCCGAAATTGTATGTGGCCTTAAGTTGTCAAAATCATTAAAGAAACTAATTACTTGTTTTAAAAGGTAGCATGCATTATTCGAGTACCGGTTGAAATTGCAAAACAACGACGTCAAGCACTAGGGAACCGAATAGATAAAACTGCTTTTGATATACTTTTTACTGCATATAAAACAGAAGGACTTCGAAGAGGGCTTTATCGTGGTTTTGGCACAACTATTTGCAGAGAAATACCTTTTTCGCTTATACAATTTCCATTGTGGGAATTTCTCAAACTAAACTGGACAAGTACTACAGGATTACCACTAACACCGGTGTCTGTATCGATATGTGGAGCAATAGCAGGAGGTATATCTGCTGCAGCGACTACACCACTAGATGTAGCCAAAACAAGAATAATGCTAGCCGATGATGAATATGGAAAAAGGCTTGGCATGACCAGTGTTCTGAAGTCGGTCTATAAAGAAAAAGGATTCAGAGGGTAAGTAAACATTGTTATGCACGCTGTAATGTAGGAATTGAATTTGCATTTGAATAGCGGTGTGGTTGTTGTTTTTTTTATTATTATTTTATGTATTTTATTTCAGGCTATTTTCTGGAATAGTTCCCAGAGTGATGTGGATAACAATGGGCGGTGCAATATTCTTTGGCTTCTATGACTTAACCACAAGATTCCTTAAAGGCGAGAATACATAGTTATTACTCTTTGAATACAAGTTTACAAAATACATCTTTACCAAAGATTTATATATAGTTTTTATTTATTACAAATAATCACCCCTATCACAGAGCCCATGGTAGCAATTTCGGACTACGAATGCAAAAATGTTTTGTTCGTTATGTTTTTATGATGTTTATGTACAAGTTTTAAATATCTGTTGCAAACATTCATTACGAAGATTTTTTTAATCCTTTCTATTCGGCATTCGTAGTACGAAGTTGTTACCAACGGCCTTGTGATGTGATAGGGGTGAATATTCTAAAATTCCTGACAGAAATTGTAGGATGTGTCACGTATACATTTCGCTGCTATTTCCAACATGGTTTAATGGACTACGTTGTTTTTTTAGAAGATAAATAATATTACCATATTTTCGCATAAAAGTAAATTATTAAACCTCACTATTTGTGTTTGCCCTTCCCGATACTAGCGGCTTCATTGGATCATCGCTGTCGTCCACATTCAAAAGTCTATTTTTGGTACTAATCGAGAGTTTGTATATCCTTTTGCGATTGCTAGCCATCAAACAGACCTGAAATTGTTTTAAATATCTGAAGTTATGTATAATAACACTATGCTTGTTTTATCCACTTGCCAAAGCTGATAGGATTATAATTAATGCTAATACAACCAATGGTACTAATATGAACCTGAGGCTATCGTCTCCATTCGCTACAGCCGTTTGGTGTGAATCAAAGTTTTGTTCTGTGCTTTTCAATGTGTCATTTGAATTATACTTAACAGTTGAGTTCATTTTTTATTTTATCTCAACAAACATGAATAAATCAAAATCACTAGGAACGTCAACCTTTTGTCGAGCAGCTACCTCACTTTACTGTAATCAGTGTCCCATTAGTTTACAAGAAGATAACAGAATTATCTTTTTTTGTTTGTAAAATTTAATACATCAGCTGTGTGTGCATCTCACAAGCTGTGTGTGCTACAGTTTTGTCTTTCTTTAAGTAATTTCTGTATTCATTTTGGCAAAGTATTATAAAATTTTCAAATTTCTTTTGTCGTTTTGGTTTGCTGTTTACAGATAATAATATTTTTAATGTCCGCTGCTACAAAAATGGCCCCGACTTTGCTGTAAATAACTTGCAAGGTGTAAGATCGTTTACAGTATAAATGGATGAATATTAAGATTGGCAATAATATGCCAATAATCTGCATGAAGTATTATTAACGACAGACACTTAAAAGAAAATTTACTCATTATTAATATATTTTTACGAATATGTTGATATTTATCTAACGTTATATTTCTCATTGTATTTTGAATCCTAAGTAGGTTCACCGCCTAGTGCATTGCTCTCAACTAAAGGAAGAAACCTATACATATACGATTTCGATTCCGAACGGCTAAGTCAGAAAGCACCGATCATGGCTTGTTCAACTTTCGGGGACCTACCAATTCCTTACGCGATATCTGCAAATAAGTGTTACTAGGATTAGCACAACACAACGAAGGAAATAAAACAAAGACTTTAAATCCAAAGTCGCAATGAATAAAGAAGCCTTAGTGTCATCAATGGATTCAACTTATTCGAAAGGATGGTGCCCAGCGCCCCGGAAAAATCTGAAATTAAGAATACGAGATATACGAAAAGAAAAAAGCGAATGAACCCGAAACAAAAAAATATATAAACACACCTGAAAAAATGCGAAGAACAGTCTCGGTGGGGTGGATTTGCAAACAATTTTTATGCTTTTGATGAATGCAACTTTCTTTTGAGAATACTTGTTGAAGTCTCTTTCTTAGATTGGTCTTATCCACCGTACAATAGCTGAAGCTAAACAAAGAATAGATATTAAGATAAACACAAAGGGAATTGTAAGAAATTATCACCAGAGTGGTCGACACTATGGTTGATCAGTATGCATCTAACAGGGTTGTGAGTGGTTCTCTCCCCACGAATAACTAAGCAGCAATAACCGTCGGCGTCGGAGCGGAGTTTTCTCCGCAACGCATCCTCTTTCGGAGATTCAATTTTCCTTCGAAGTAGTTTTCATCGTAAGACATTTTTCAAAGTAACGCATTGCATTCCCAAAACCAAAACTTTCTGCAGCAAAAACTTATCGGAGGACGTTGGATCGGCTGTTTGGAGAACTACCACGAATCAAAATGTCTCCGAATCGTAGGAAATCGGAGAAAATTACGAACCGACGGGTACCTCGATAGTGCCAAATAACTGCCTGACGCCCTTATATTCTCACGAAAAAGCCATCGGGAACGGGAACCTAGAAACTACTGGACTTATTTCAAAAATTCGTTTAACATTAGGATGTTACATCTCAATAACACATACTATATTTCATCCCCATATTCCGATAGAAACAGGAAACCAAAAACTTTTAGGCAATCTTCAGCTTAGCGCAGTGGCTAAATAAGTTAGACCCAGAGCAACGCCGGGCGGTTCACCGAAATAATTTCGAGATTATTTTCTTCTTTGGGTTATTATTATTATTATTATAATTTATTAACAATTGAATTAAAATTACAATGTTAATATTGAAAAGAGCACTAGCTACTATGGCTTTCAGCTCTGACATAAATAATTTGTATTAATATATATGTACATATAAGATTAACAGAAAGGAGGAAAGAGAGTAAGCAACAAATAAAAGAATAAAGCTACGTGCAGACGGCATATAAAAAGCCGCACATATGTGCGGTTCTGACGTCACATAAAAAGTTGTAAATTCAACGCAAATGCTATACGTAAATCAGTGTACGCAAACTCGCATATAAGGGTGTTCAGACGATGTGCGGAATCTGTCCCAAAAGCCGCACATTAGTTTGCGTTGATTTGCTCGCACATCAAATGTACGCAAATGAATACGCACATTTTTCGGTCGATGTGCGACGTGTTCACACGATATGCAGAAAAATACGCACATCAACCATTTGCGTGCATATGCAAGTTTGCGTTAATTTAATCGATTGTTTGACTTTTGTGTTTTGCTAATTTTTTGTCATTGTTTACTACAATAAATTGAAAATGTTAAGAAGAAAGTGGGCTGCTATTGCTGTTTTGGCATTAGATATGATTGAAAAAGATGAGAAAAGTGAAGTTCGCGAAGAATCGGGTGTGGAACAGTTACGGATGTGTGGACGAAGGACTTGCTTCTGTATCGCCAGACGGAAGCTACCCTTGAAGAAATACGATCACGAGAGGATCAGAAACGAGACGAGGATCTGAAACAAGAGACATTCGAAAAGAGCTCACGCACTTCTTCACCGAAGAAGGCGATATTGAATGGCAATATGCTCACCTTTCAACATAAGAAAAAGTGTTTTGTTTATGATTTATAATCAATTTCAGTGTGTTTATTATTTTAGAATTTAAAAAAAAAATGTTAAAAAATAAATACTTAAATTAACAAAAAACCAAATACTCCACAGTTCTACTATTATTTAAGTACATACAGTACAGAGACAAAAACACAGAAACAGTAAATTTTTGGTGATTAAAGCCATTAAATGGGATGAAATTAGATTTCAATCAGCTCCTCCTCCAATTCTTCGATCGAACCACAACCTTTGCAATCAATTGAAAGTTCAATCAATCAGCTCGTTCTTTCCTCTTCATCATTATCAACGATGATCGGTTCTAAAACGTCTATATCGACTTCCTCTTCAGTACTCTTGAGAAAACGAACTAAATGAAATAATGACGAACGTGAATCATCTTTCAAGAAATCTAATAAATAGTGATTCAAGCTTTGTAAAGGCTTTCGTGACACATCTACATTTGCGCTGCTGGCTGACTATAGGTTCTGACAAATGACAATGGTAAATCATCTGTAACGGCGTTATTAAAGAGAGTAGCAAATTCCTATAAAATAAAAGAAAATTGTTTTTATAAAAACAAAAACCTGCATTTTAGAAAAACTTACCTACAAGGTCCGTCGACGAAACAGATAAATAGGATCTTTTTATATCGTTCGCCTCCAAAAACATCATTTGATTAAAGAACTACCAATATGCACAGAGGATGATTCTGTGCTTCGACCCGACTTTTTGGTGCGAAGTTTTGCAAAATTTGGCTTGAACGTTACCCACAAACAGCCCCACTTGCACTTAGCTTCTTTAACAGCAACATCAGGCGTCCAGTTGTGCTGCACAATTCGAATCCCGGATTCTGATTTTGTTTTGCGGGGTGATTTATTTTGCTGGGGACCCTCGGAATCTATTTCGCGTTCTCTCATTTAATTTTTTTATTCTCTTCACTTGAACAATGATCACAACTACACTTCAAAATCACTATTGATTTGCGTAAAATATGCACATTTGCGTTGTCCTATTTTCGTGTCAACGCATATAATTGAGACGATCGCACATGCACGCACATGCACGCAAAGTGTCACAAAAAATGTGCGAGGGTGTTCAGACGATATGCAAAACAGCCGCACATTTATGTGCGGTTTTGCTGTCGCACATCGTCCGCAAACCATTTGCGTGCATGTGTGGACTGTCCCAAAAGGGTGTTCAGACGATATGCGTCAATACTCGCACATTATGACGTAAAAATGACGTCAGAACCGCACATATGTGCGACTTTTATATGCCGTCTGCACGTAGCTTAAGGGAAGCCCAGATAGCTAAATTTTTGTTGTATTTAGCACGTGAATTTTTCTAAAGCTACGTGCAGACGGCATATAAAAAGCCGCACATATGTGCGGTTCTGACGTCACATAAAAAGTTGTAAATTCAACGCAAATGCTATACGTAAATCAGTGTACGCAAACTCGCATATAAGGGTGTTCAGACGATGTGCGGAATCTGTCCCAAAAGCCGCACATTAGTTTGCGTTGATTTGCTCGCACATCAAATGTACGCAAATGAATACGCACATTTTTCGGTCGATGTGCGACGTGTTCACACGATATGCAGAAAAATACGCACATCAACCATTTGCGTTCATATGCAAGTTTGCGTTAATTTAATCGATTGTTTGACTTTTGTGTTTAGCTCATTTTTTTTCATTGTTTACTACATTAAATTGAAAATGTTAAAATGAAAGTAGGTTGCTATTGCTGTTTTGGCATTGGATATAATTGAAAAAGATGAGAAAAGTGAATTCGCGAAGAATCGGGCATGGAACGAACGTAGGGTGTGGACAAAGGACTGGCTTCTGCATCGTGCTTCACAACTACTTTATTTCTACAAATAAATCGAAAAACGCACTGAATAATATCGTTTGACCAATACGATGCTGAAGGCAATATAGTGAGTCCTGGTGAATGGCGTGCTGATCTTCAATGCTCAACAATGTATCCACTTGAGGAACTACGATCGCGAGACCATGGATCTGAAAGTAAAGGCATTCGAAAAGAGTTCACGCACTACTTCACCGAAGAAGGCCATATTGAATTGACAACTCACTTGTAAACATAACAAAAAATTTTATATTTATTATTAAGTTTAATTTGTTTATTGCTTTCATTAGAATTAAAAAAAAACATAGATTGAAAAATAAATACTCAAGTTAACAGAAAAAAAGATCTACTAATATTTAAGTACATAAGCAGGTATTGTATATAGGGAACAAAAACATAGAAACAGCCAGCTTGGTCTTCAGGAAGATGTCTTGAATGGCACAATAAATAGTCGCTGAATGTTGAATTCTTGTCGCTTGATTGCAAAGCGGAGACTGCTGAACTTAAAATGTCCAATCGAGCGTTTGTTGAACATGATGGCCACGGCGACGTTGCTGTCGAAGGCGGTATTAAGGTTTTTGTCATAAACCTACGTTTGTGCTGCTGGGGCTGGCCGACTGCAGGTTCTGACAGTAGTAAATCATCTGTAACTGCTTCATCAACGATTGCAGCAAAGTCCTGTAAAATAGAAGTAAATTGTTTATCTAAAACGAAAAGCCAGCATTTCAGAAAAACTTACATGGTCAATTGACGAAACATATGAAGTGGATCTTTTTACATCGTCGGCCTCCAAAAACATCATTTGATTGAAAACTGCCAATGCACGGAGGATGGTTTTGTGCCCTGCACTGACTTTTTGGTGCGAAGTTTTTCCAAATTTACCTTGAACATACGCCCCAGCCCCACTAGCACTTGTCTTCCTTAACAGTAACGTCAGCCGATTTCGTCAACCATCTCACGCCAAAAATCAAGATTTTCAAGCTTGTACTCTGCCGAACATGTATCCCAAAGCCGCCCTTCTCCACCGTAGTAATTAAGGTTTTAATTCCATTGGGCGTCAAATTCTGCTGCACTATCCGAATACCGGATTCTGATTTCCTTGTGCTGTGTGATTTATTGTACTGTGAGCCCTCGAAATCTATTTTGTTATTATTTTTTTCCTTCTGCAATTGAGTATTGATCACAACTACACTTCACAATCACAACTGATTTGCGTAAAAATATGCACATTTGCGTTGTCCTATTTTCGTGTCAACGCATATGATTATGACGACCGCACATCCACGCACATGCACGCAAACTGTCACAAAAAATGTGCGAGGGTGTTCAGACGATTTGCGAAAAAGTCGCACACTTATGTGCGGTTTTGCTGTCGCACATCGTCCGCAAACCATTTGCGTGCATGTGCGGACTGTCCCAAAAGGGTGTTCAGACGATATGCGTCAATACTCGCAAATTATGACGTAAAAATGACGTCAGAACCGCACATATGTGCGGCTTTTATATGCCGTCTGCACGTAGCTTAAGAGATAAAAGGAAGATATTGTTTAAGGCTAGTATATTATTTACATGTGTTTTAATCGGATAGACTTTTAGACTTTTAAATTGTGTTTTTTTACAAATTCATAAATTTTAGTTATATTTTTTTGACTAGGGTTTTGTAAGGCGTTGATGATGGATGTTGGTGGTTGTTGGTGAGTTGCTGAGGTAGGACAGGTCAAATTTAGTAGGTGGGCAATATCAAAAAGAGAGTTGCAGTTTTGACATATTGGCGGGCTTTCTTTACGAAGGAGGTGTTGGTGGGTCGTTATTGTATGACCAAGGCGCAATCTTATGTAGCATACATTCATTAAGTTCGTTGTTGTTGTTGGAAGTATTGGGCGTGCTTTTTCTTTATTGATGTTTGAGTAGTGATGTTGGTAATTGTTCCAATAGGATATACTTTTTGCTTTAAGCTTTTGACCGATATCGTGAAGCATATCAAGCCGGTTAATTGTGACAAAATTATAAGTTGGTATATGTTGGACTTGAACAGCAGTTTTGTCAGCAAGTTCGTTTCCCTTAATACCCATGTGACTGGGTACCCACATTAGTTTTATTTTTTTATTGTTGTTAATAATACAATCACGGATTCTTGAAATCAAGTTAGTATTGTGATTGGGATTTTTTATTGCTTTTATCACGGATAGGCTGTCTGACGCGATGACAAATTTGCCAGCAGTTGATGTGCAGGTATTAATTGTTTTAAGGACGGCGAAAGCTTCAGCAGTAAAAATAGATGCATTGTTATCAAGAGATCCTATGCAAATTAAGGAACCATTTTCCCATACTGATGCAAACGATGTGGTTTGTGCGTTTTTTGATCCATCAGAGAAAGCAAATTTCCAACCATTCTTTTTGAATTCTGATGAGATGCTAAGGAAAGCTTGACCATATATTTTAGAGCAGGTGTTGTTTTTGTTGTATTTTGCCAATTCCATTATAAAGGAGTCGGCTTGCAGCGACCATGGTGGAAATTTTGACAGGTGATTTTTCATTTTTTTAGCAGTTATTCCTAAGTTATTTGCAGCATTTATTGATATTGATATAGCCGAAGGTATTCGTTTTAGGTTTGTACTCTTCAAAGCTATTGCAACGTCTCTATCGATAATTGACCCGTTAGAACATGATAATTTTACGTAAAGTTTTGTCCTAATCGATTCGATCCGTTCTTCTATAGTAGGGAGTCCGGCTTCAACTAGCATATTTTTGATAGTGCTTGTTGGATATGCATTAAGACTTCTTCGAGCGCTATGATGATAGGGTGGTTTGATGGTGTTTAATGTAGATTTTGGTGAGTTGCCATATATAAAAAGCCCATAGTCAATTTTACTTAGAACTAAAGATTTTGTTATATAACATAAGGTATTTACATGCACGTTACACTTTTTGCTTGCTAAATATTTAATAACATTTGTACTTCTATAAAGTCTTTTTTTTAATTCGGAACAATAGGCGTGTTTAATGAAAAAAAGAGCAGAGCAGCGTAGCTCAGAGCAGAGCAAGAAATGAGATAAATGTCAGGCAATTTAGAGCAGAACAGCTGGTGTCAAAAGTCAGCTGATAAGAAAGCAACAAACATTTTGTGACCTTAGCTAGTTTGCAAAATTGTGTTTGGTATCCTATTATAATAAAAATCTATATTCGGAAACATTGGAATCAAAACTTAACTAACATGCGATGTTAATTCAATTGATTTTAAGTTAAATTCGATTTCAAATAGATTGCAAAACGCAAAATATAAACAAAAATATTTTAATCAAATGTCAACAGCTGATTTTGACACTTTTGCTCCACTCTACTCTTACTCAAAAGCAAGTGCAGAAAATGCTGCTCTAAAAGCTCTAGAGCAGGGTCATTAAACACAAAAAGTTCTTGCTCGGAGTAGAAAATTGTCATTAAACACCAAAAAGCTGCTTTTTCCTGCTCTAGATCGATCTAGAGCAGGTCATTAAACACACTTAATGAGTCTTCCAATTATATCTTTTGTTAAAAACCAAACCTAAGATACTTAAACTTTCAACATTTAATATGTTAATATTATTATATGAAAAAGGAATATTTTTACATGAGGTCTTTCGACAGAAATGCAATGTTTTACATTTATCGAGGGATATCTTAGCTCCAGATCGAGAGGACCAGGCTAGGATATCATGAACGACGTTTGAAAGTAGAGTGTTTACGGATGTTGGGTCGTTATGTTTACATAAAATGTAAAAGTCATCGGCATAGGCTGTGTGATCTAGCTGCTTATGGCTTGATATGATTGAGCTTAAATCGTCAAAAGCTATGATAAATAAGATGACAGATAGTGGGGATCCTTGGGGAATCCCGTTTGCTAGGTCGCAAAATGGAGAAAATCCCTTGCTTGATTTGACGCATATTTTTCTGTTAGAGAGGAATGCCTTGATGTAATTAAACATTTTTGAACCAATTCCCCAGTTTTTTAATTTGTTGAGAACAACATGTATACCAATCTTGTCAAACGCTTTTTCAAAGTCTAACGAAAGAACTGTTACGTGATTCCGGGCAGAAAGGGCATTAGATATATAAAAATCAAGGTGAAGTAGTGCATCCGCACACCCTTTATTAGGTTGAAAAGCAACTTGATTAGGTTTTATTAGTTTTTTTGTTGTTATAAACCAAAGCAAACGCTTAGCTACAATTTTTTCCAGTACTTTGGCGATACATGGTATGAGCGAAATAGGTCTATAACCATTTACGCTGTTAATATTTTTACCTGGCTTTGCCAAAGGAAACAATGTTGCTTGCTTCCAACTTTGAGGAATAATACCAACGTCTAGCACCATATTGTACAGTTTTATTAGTCTTGATTCTGCTGAGTGAGGAAGATGTACTAACATTGGATAAGATATTCTGTCTCGACTAGGTGTTTTTCCTTTAAGTTTGCTCAGACAACTTTTGAACTCGAGGTATGAAATTTTTTGTTCGATTAATTTTGCTGAAGGAGAAGTAAATTCCTCTTCAATGTGAGAATGTAGAGCTAAATTTTTTTGTTCGATATAATCTGAACTAAAGCTTTCGTCTTTGGAGTAGTTTGACCAAGTAGTTACAAAGTGGTTACAAATTTCTATGGGATTAGAAATGATGCCTGTGGAAGTTTCAATAGCTTTAATGTTTTGGGGTATAAATTCACCGGTCAGGCATCGAATATTATGCCAGATTTTTGTTAAAGTTGTACTTGGATTAATTGAAGACGTAAAGTCAATCAAACTTTTAGCTTTAGCAGATTTAAGTTCTCTTCGAAACAGAGCATTTGCCTTTTTATATGAGATTAAATTAGCTTGCATTGGATATTTTTTGAATAATCTCCATGCGTTCATTTTTTTTGTTCGTAAAGCGTTCAATTGCGGGTTCCACCATGCAACAGTTCTTTTAGGTTTTTTAACAGTGCTTTGGGAAATAGCTTGGTTGGCTGCTGTTCGAATGGCTTTATTGAAGAGGGCGGCTTCTTTATTTATATTGGTTGAAGGTTTATTGTTTGAGAGGTATTCTGATATGTGCTTATGAAAACAAGCCCAGTCAGCAAAATCCGTTTTGAATTTACGGTTAACCATATGTTGCGCGTAGGTAGAACCAATATAAAGAGTGCAAATTATAGGAAAATGATCGCTATTATAGAGATCATCTAAAATTTGCCAGGAGATTTTGTTTTGCAATTCACCGGAGCAGCAAGTTATGTCGACGTGAGTTAGGGTGTTATGTGTGGAAAAGTGCGTAGGAGAGCCATCGTTCAAAATTACAAGATCAGAGCAGGATATAAAACTCTCAATAGTCGAACCTCTGTGGCAGTGCTGCCGTTCGATGAATTGACAAAAACAGGAGATTTCCTGTTCAACGGGTTGAAAAAACAGGAGATTTAATTTTTTTCGAATAGAACGTCCAACTGGACTCGAATGTGTTAGTGAACCTCGCTTACGTCAGTATTTATCAATAACGTGCTGGCATCACCTTAAGTCAAATCAAGATTTAGCAATGTTTCTTCTAAATTGTATAAGAATGCTATGCAGAGAGTTGAAAACTCGATACATCAACCTTACAAAACGAAAAAAATTCTAAGGTTTCTGTTTTGTCTCACCAAACTAAACTGGAAATTCATTTGTTTATTTTTTATTTATTTTTTTTTTCAAAACAAAACTTTATTTTTATTCAAAGCAAACAAAATAAAAAACTTATAAAATTATCCAAAAACTAAACAAAAAAATTTCATGTTCACAATTGCATACATATTTTTAAATGTATGGCTTGCTAATCAAAAAAGAATTAAAAACTATAATAAAATAGGACAATATATCAGTCTTTTAGTTGAAATTATTATTTAAAATATAATCACATATTTTCTCTTTGATTTTAAATTAAATTCAAATGCGCTTCCGTAATTTGGAATGCCGTACAATTCAAATCATCTTCTTTTATGTGCGACCTTATGACAGCAATTGCATTGAGAGTCTTTTTCCCTAAACAGTTTGGTTTTTTTTGTTTTTGCATCGGTAACAATGCTGAAAATTCGCTCACATTCTGCATTTGAGTGTGGCAAACTTAAAACAATCTCAGCCAATTTAAAGATATTTTTAAAAATTAGTTCATCGTTGTAATCTTTGATACCTGCAATCATGTTCCAAAATTCTTCAATACCTGCGTCTTTTACTTTTTGTCTTTCTTCTTCCTTAAAGTACGTAGGCAAACTACTCTGTTTAAATTAAGAGCTATACAAAGATCTACAAATTGAAACTGTTGAAAAAGTAAACTATCTATTGGAAAACGATTTTTTATTTCACTGCATCCTTTAATGTAGAAATTTAAAGCATTTTCCGGAATATTTTCAACATCTTCAATCAAAAAAACTGATTTTCTTAAAAATTCCTCACATTCGGCCCCCAAATAAATCTGAGACAAGTTTTTATAATTATCAGCATCTGAAATACCAACAGAACTCGAGGTAGAACTTGAACAGGTATGTTCTTTTATAATATCTTTTCTTGAAGATGAAAAATATTGTGGTACGAGGATAAAAAAATTCTTATGAACTTATGATAAATATTTGTAAAAAGCAATAAAATGTTTGACTAGTGAGTTACTCAATGTAATAGTTAGAAAAGTCAGAAAAACAGTAGAATTTTGAAAAAAATGCCTTGGTAACAGGAGACAGGAGATTGGACTTTTTTAGAGTGAAAAAACAGTAGTCTACTGTCATGACAGTAGAAACGGCAGCACTGCTCTGTGGTTAGTTTTTGGTGATCCCCAGAGAACGCTCCACGAATTAACGTCACCTGTCAAAAGAATTGGTGTTGTTATTTGATTAATAATAGGTTTGTTCGTTGAAGCCCTGGGGTTGCCCTAGGTTCGCCACAAAGCGTTTTTTGAGAAACCTAAATTCACCCTGAATGTCAAATTTTGTGTTTTTTGAGCCATAGGTTTGCCATAGGTTTTCCCCAAACTCGCCCTAGCTTTTTGCTGTGGCGATTTGAGGGCTGTCAAATGGCATGTGTTTTTATTTAAATGACAGGGATGTGTGGCGATTTGTGGTTAAGCGTTTTTTGAGGACTGGAAAACCCAGGTTTTTTTGACAACTCATGGGGTTGTCAAGAAAACCTGGGTCAACCCTGGGGAAAGTTCAACGAACAGACCTAATGTTTGTTAGATCATCTCTCGAGAATTTTTGACCAGGTAGTATATAAATTGAAACCAGGGTAAATTTGAAGGATAGTTGCACCTCAACCGCTAAAGCTAAAATGTTGGAAACTATAGAAATTTTGGAATGTGGAATGTTTTTCTTGATTAGAATTCCAATACCCTGTTTTGATGTTGTGTTTTCCGGGAAATTTTTGAAGTAGCCTGTAAAAGATTTGGGTATGTGAGTTGTGTAATTATACGCGCAATGAGTTTCTTGAATCGATATGATCTGAGGATAGTATTGTTTTATGAGAATATTTAATTCGTCGTAGTTATTTTGGAAGCCTTGAATATTCCATTGTATAATATTAATTTTGGTGTCATGAAATTTTAGGTGATCAGTTTGATTGGGCCGCAGCAACCCCTGGCGGGAGATGGATTGGGATGTACCCAATCCCCCTTCCGCCAGTGATGTCTGCGACCTAGTGTTAAAGGAAATTTGTTTATTGTTATACATTGTCATCTGTATCTGAAGTTTGCATATAATACGAGTTGTTATTTATTAGGTTATTAGTGATTGAAGTAATGGGTGAGCTTTGAAGTGAATCTGAATTTGCTGAAATTGGTTGAATTACTGTTTGTGTTTTAGGTGAGGGGGGAGCGGGAAGTGGGCGATTGAGCGCCGAAGCGCGATTTTGTGTTTTTTGAATCGAGGATGTTGATGAAGTAGGAATGTGTGAAGAAACACCAGCTTTAGGTGTTGATGCCATTTCTGCTAGTGAATTATTTGTTGTGTTGTTATTGGCTGAAAGAAGAGTTGTATTCGTGATGGATTTATTTGTGTTTGTTTTAATATTATTAACATTATTAGTGGATGGTAGATTTTCTTTTGCTTTTTGGGAGTATGTGACATTACTCGATGGTGGTGTAGTGGGGTTCATAAGATTATAGGTTTGTTCGTTGAAGCCCTAGGGTCGCCATGGGGTCGCCACAAAGCGTTTTTTGAGAAACCTAAATTCGCACTGAATGTCAAATTGAGTGTTTTTTGAGCCATAGGTTTGCCACAGGTTTTCCCCAAACTCGCCCTAGCTTTTTGCTGTGGCGATTTGAGGGCTGTCAAATGGCATGTGTTTTTATTTAAATGACAGGGATGTGTGGCGATTTGTGGTTTAGCGTTTTTTGAGGACTGGAAAACCCAGTTTTTTTTGACAACTCATGGGGTTGTCAAGAAAACCTGGGTCAACCCTGGGGAAAGTTCAACGAACAGACCTTATAAGTGCGTTTCGCTTCAGCCATACTACACTTATTACGCGTTTTGATCGTCAATATTTCTTTATTTTGTAAATATTTTGTGCAAGTTGTTGATGAAGATGGATGCTTATCAGAGCAATTAGCACACATAATACGCGTGCATTCTGCAGGATCGTGAGGTGGAAGGTTACAGTTTTCGCACATTTTGTTTTTGACGCATCTTTTGGTTGTATGGCCAAGGAGTTGGCAATTTCTACACCGCATAGGGTTGGGGATATATTCTTGCACTTTGGTTTTATACCAAGCAATTTGAACTGTAGATGGTGGTTGATACCTATCAAAAGTGAAGAGCATTAAGCCAGTTGCACGTCGTGTGTTTTCTATTGTTTTTGTAAATTTGAAAACTTCAATAACACCTTGTGATTTAAGTTCACTAACTATTTCGTCTTCTTTTATATTTATTAAACAAGGGGCATACACAATACCTTTTGACGAGTTGAGATTTTTGTGTAACTTAACTGAAACAGGGCATTGATTTGCAAGGTTTGTTACACTCAAGAATTTATCGGCTATTTTTTGTGTTTTTGTCAAAATAAGAATACTGCCATCTCTTAGTTGCGAAATATTTTCATATTCCGTACTTATTCCATCAATTGCTTTTCTAAGAACGAAAATACTTACGGAAGACAAAGGCTTCGTTTCGTCAGCTGGCGATATTGTTATAAATTTAGGGTCTTTTGTATGTGAAGCATTGGGTAGTAATGGGAATATATCAAAGGAGGAACGCTTGTTCTTCTTTGATTTTGGTTCGAATTCTAGAGAGGAATCTGCAAGAATATCGAACCTGTTCCCGGGATTGGTTTTATCTGGCCCCGGGGCCATCCTAACCTTGAAAATTTCTTGCAAGCAAGGAAAAAATTGACACGAGGTTGTGTAGATAATCAAAAATAAATAGAGATAAGCTCTTTAAGAGCGAAAGAGAAAACAAGTTGTTATTAAATAACTTAATTACTTCCACAGGAGAAAGTCAACACGAAGTGAACGCTATGAAAGCTAGACGGTGACTGTGTTCTTTGGGTTAAGAATTCAATTGAGAAACAAAACCCTCCCCAGAAAAACAAAGATAAGCCTTTATAAGACCTTGGTCATCACAGTTCTGCTTTACGGAGAGTAAGCACGTATCTTATCGAAAGCGAATGAGGAAACCCTTGGCTTCAAAAACTCCGAATGATTTTTGGTCCCGTATGTGAAGACAATGTGTGGAGAACACACAGATAACTATAAAAACGAGCTGTATCAACTATACCGCGACAATTTATTAGTTTGGCTTAATTAAAGCTTAATACAATTAGATCATAAACAAGGTCACAGCTAGAAGAGTACGCATCGCGAGACTACGATGGCTTGGACATGTTGAGGCGATGGATATCAACACTCCGGCTCGATGGGCTTTCGAAAGCACATTGCAGGGAAATCGAGGAGGGGGAAGATTTCGTCTTATTTCGCGTAATCAAGTAGAAGAAGACCTCAACTGACTTAGAGTGCAAAACTGGACAAAGCTTACCCAAAATCGAAGTCGTTGTCAAAAGATATTGATTGAGCTCCAGGTTCACATCGAACTGTAATGCCCACCTTAGTAAGTAAGTAAGTGTCTTAGTAATCACTTGTTTATTGGCCTATTCTGACCGTATCAAGAACAGAAAAGGATAACTTCTTGATGTTTAATGACCAACTTTCAGTTCTGAATAATAATGTTTGGTGTCTCACTGAATCAATTTAGAACAGCGTTTTCTTCACTTGCGTTGTGTAACAACAAGATTTGTGAAAAGTGGCTAAATCGGGTTTTGACATCTGCTACAAATATTTTTGTTTATATTTTGTGTTTTGCAATCAATCTGAAATCATGAAATCTGTTAAATTACTCGTAAAGCAAGGGGTCACACAGGGCTTTTTTATCAGCGGCTGGCAGTAGCAGAAGCAGTCAAAAGTTGAACATGTTAAACTTTGCCAGCCGCTGCTAAATACTCGCTACTTGACTGCCGTGTGAGTCCCGTGCTTAACATAAGATCTTTAATTTGACTTTAATGTTTGCAAATAATGTATTTTTATTTTAATAGATACCAAATATATTTTTCCAAGCAAAGCCACAAAATCAGTCAGTCAAGCCAAGACTCAGTTCCAAGTTGCCTTACATTTTTCATGATTGTTACTTTGTCTTGTGTTGGTCAATCTTTCATTTTTCTCATTAAACAAAGCTCATGCTTACTTCGGCGATTTTTTATACATATAATTTAATGAACAACAAGCCTGTTATATTTTATGAATTGTTTATTTCTATGCAAGTCTTGTAAAGAAATAATTATTTTATATATAATACACACATATATATATGTACATATATGCATACATAGTTTAAATCTATCTTAAATAAATTTTTTGCTCATAAGCAAATGCAAAATATTACAGAAATGTTCATTAAAACAAAATAAACAAAAAAAAGATAGTAAATATAAAACAAAAAAGTAGAGAAATAATCAGAACAGTGGTTGTAGGTGTCATTGTGCTACATATACTTAAATCAAAAGTTACTTCAAATGAATTCTTAAAATAACTATTTTTAAATACAAATACAAATTTCAATACGTTTGTTTTGTAAATAATACTTTGTACAGAACGCGCTTTGTACAACAAAATTAAAACGACCAAATTATTGTAAGATTATGTTAGTAATAATTAAATTTGAAGTAGAAAAACAATAAAAGTAACCTACTAATCACATTCATTATACATTAGCCGCTAGACAGACACGAAAACAAGAAAACTACTAAAGTGCGCTGGATAAAAGTCCTGAGCTTCGTCTTCAAAGAGTTTACTTTATAAGTATAAATATGTATGTTTGTATTTTTGAATTTAAAAAGAAAATAATTAATTGTAAGTAGGTATAGGTATATGTTGCATGCATTAAGTTGCCTCTGATGACGTTTTTTTAATGATGAAATTGTTCGCTAGTAAATCAGACCTGAAAGTAGTCGTCTACATCTCCATTTATGCTAGCTGTGGCGCTCTCGCCTGTACTTAGGAGCTTCAAATCGCTACTTGACTGTTTGTCATCTGTGCTGGATGGCGTGCTGAGAGGCATATCCGAGCTGATAGTAGTAGCGGTGGTTGTTGATTCAGTTTGTAGTCTCTCATAGGGATTTTCCAAATCAAGGTAACGCACTGATTCATAATTCGGATCTGAATCGCTACCCGTTAATGATTCATAGTTGCTCGATTGCAAGTGATGACTGCTGCTGCTTAGTGTAGTCGGTGTGTCACTACTAGTTCTAATGACAAGAACTTGATCTGCACTACTTTGGCTTGTTGAGGGTGATTTAAGTGGCTTTTCGAATGAATTTGGCGGTAGAGGTGGAGGTGGTGGTTTTGAGAGTTTTGAGTAGATATCTGAGTCTTTGTCGTAGTTATTGTTGTTGTTGTTATTAAAATTACAGCTAATCGTGATGCTTTCTTTGAATTTTTGCGCTTCAGCTATGCTTGCATAATCATGAAGCTTTATATTGTTTTCGATTTTTGGTTCTCCTATGCGACTGTAACCGGGAATGTCTTCATCGATATTGTTTCTCTCCTTAACTTTGCTATATCCGTCTGTCAAATCGTCAAAGTCTATTCTTGGCTTTTCAATAACCTTCGCATAGCCATCATCTGAACCCGTAGTACAGTACTTAGTAGGATGTAGTACCTCATAGTTTGGGTCATAGTCGGAAGTGGTTTTTCTTTGGGATTGGTTAATTTCTGTCTTTACGAGTGTCTCATAGCCGGGGTCGCTGTTATTAGTGGAAGACTGATCGGGCAAACTCTCATAGCCGGGTTCGTTGCTCGACTTCAAAATCACTTCTACTGATGGATTAATTGTTAAGTTTTTTTTTATTTCGGCCACAGGTAGACGAGGTTGTGGCAAACCTTTGATAAAATGAATAAAAAAATGGAAAACCTTTAAACATTGTTTAATTTTCATCCCGAAATGATGATGACAAGGATGAGTAAAAAAAAAAGGATCACAAAAAAATGAAAGCACTAAAAGTTGTAGGTGATGTAAGAAATGTTGTGAGTAAACAAGCCTTGGTTTAATCACATAATTTAAACCTATAAAAACAGTTAAATTCAGTTCTTTTTCCAAGACTTTACTCAGGAAAGGAAAGATTTCTAGGATTCACTGAGGTCAAATTTGAGCAAAAGGAAAGCATGCACGTGGATATAAGAATGGGAAGAGAAAAAGTGTCTGGTTCAAGTCAAAAAATCGGCTGAAAAAATTGTAAAACTCACGCCTAATAAGCTCTGACCAATTTGAATATCAAAGCAAGTAAGGTTCCATCATTTTGACATTTGGTCAAATGAATTAACATCTTTAACATTTACTGTTTTTTGAATTAGTCTGCTTTGGTAGACATTTTTTATGTTTGCATCTGCATATCTTTACGCAAGATTAGTGTTTATGTTTAGGAATTCAGCACTTTTATTTGACTGCCCAAGAAAAAAATGGGGAATTTCTGTTGTTTTTTGTGTAACTCTGGTTTCTTTTTAGTTGAATATCCCCAATCCCTTAATGGGATCGTGGTCTCTAAATATCAACTTATATTCCTTACACTAGTGATCTATTCTTGTTTCCGCCAACGCCAATCGTAGTTGGCAACACAAAACAAACATTTTAAGGGTTTTCAATTTTATACATTAAAATGTTATATATGGTTTATATGTTCAATATTTAAGCTGATATTTCACAAATTGAAGGTTGTATGGCGGATGATGTGGCACCTGTAACGTGATGGTTAGCATGTCCGCATGTTAACCCAGGGATTCGTTAACCCAGGGTTCGAATCTCAACAGAGGCAAAAAAAAAATTTCTATAGGTATCGTCTATCACGAGGAATTGGCAAGTCCATGAAAAGCGCTTTCTCGATTAGCCGTTCGGACCCGGCAGAAAATTTTAGGTCCCTCCATTCATTCACAAGGCATAGTTGCGTGGGGTAGTCTGTAGGCAACAACAAAAGGTAATAAGGCTATGACCAGTGTATTCAAAAAGCTTTGGCGCTAAGAAAACAGTGATTATGGTTTCGTACAAAAAAGCTGTGACACGATGGTGTCCAGCTGGAATTTTATTAGTCTTTCAGAGAGTGCAATACTCGCATCGAACCGAAGAATAATAGATACGAAATTCATGAAAACTACTTGCGTACTATCATTCAAATCAAATTATTAGGGTCGCACGACTAAAACCAAGTTTAAAGCTATATATATAGAAAAATCTTGTCTTCAGAAATCGGTTCGATTGAAACCACAATACGACAGGTGGTATTTAACTTATTTTTTCCGATCGAAGTCAGCTCGTGTTGCCTTCATCAAATATAAATAGGGTGGCGCAATAAACCTTGGGGTCTAATGCATTTAAATGATCTACAGTTGTATGCCAATACCGAACGGCTAAGTTAGAACGATTTTCATGGCAGTGTTATTACTCTCGGAAGACTTGACATATCCTCGCGAACGGCGATATCCATTGTTATGTGAAACTCAAATCCCCACATAACAGGCAGACATGCTAACCATTTCGCCGCCGCCACCACTGTCGCTAGTTAGTAGGGAGAGAATTTTATTAGAGATGAAGATGTGGCTTCAAAAATCTGTAAATTTTACACTAGAGAAATACTAACCAAACGAAAATAACGCGACGAAAAAGAAAAGGCAGGCCAAAACACTCCTGGTACAAGCAAATGCAAAAACAGTAGCATTTGGTTGGCCTCAGACATGGAACAATCCAAAACCGGGAGGCTTGCCGACGCTTTCTGAGGTCAACGCGGCGTACCCCACAGGCGGATCACTAGTGTGAAGCAGAAAAGTGGGAGAGTTGTGATCGCTTCAAGATCACTACTCGTAACGCCGGAAATGAAAAGAAGAAGAAGAAGAAGAAGAAGAAGAAGAAGAGAAAATAACCAAAATCATTACATTAAGAAGGAATTCACAAGGTCAATGGAAATAAAGGAAAAGGAACACCAATTGAACAGTTTAAGTATTTGAAACAACTCAAATTGTATTCAACGGCTTACGGTCTTCGATTTTTTTCTGTTGATAGCTAAACTCGAGCGTTGGACCTTTCTATTGTTTGGCGAATGATTTGTCCATTATACAAGACAAAGAGCTCAGGTGACAAACAAAACTCTTTTGTTTTCTGTAGATTCATCCTCACAAGGAGCGCAAAACAACTTCGTTCCAATAACAAACATCAAACCTGGATCCTACAAATGTCTACTCTTTTCAATAAAAAATTAAAAAAGGAAAGAAAATTGATTTGACTTAAACTAAGATAACCCTTTTTAGCCTTAATCAAACACAAATTAGCAAAAATGGGTTCATTGATGGAATTTATGTTTTATACTTTTCCATGATTGTTGCTGTAGAACTCGTTCTCCAGCCAAATTGGAATTAAAATCTCAAAATCTAAAGAACAATAATCCAAACAAATTACTAACTGGAACAAAAACAAAATTATTAGTTAAATTCCATTCTACTACTCCAAACTTCGGAACGAAAACAAAAACAAAAAAACAACAATTTTAAATAACCAAAATGAACATGATACATGAATGATGATTAATCATAAACAAAAACAACAACAAGAACAAGTCGAACATTTGGCTTACTTGCTTTAAAATCATTTGGAATTTTATATAAAGGATGCGACGCAAAGGCTAGCATTTAGAATCGGAATTTTAATTTAGCGGTTTCTGTCGGATCGGTACATGTGCTGTGCTGTGCTGTGATATTGAAATTTATTTGCTAATAGTTACCCCGTTCCACGAGACGCTCACTCTGCAGCATCTGTGCGTAGCAATCCGACTTGCGATTTTCAATTGTACTTGATTTTTCTTTGATTTTATCAGCTGGAATGGTCTCATAGCCATCGTCCTTGGTACAATAACTGTTGCTTCGTTGCCGTCTTATGCCTAAGCGCATAATGTTTTTTCTAATATTTACTTTTAACAAAAAAGAAATAAACAACTTACTTGATGATGGTACCTCGTGCATAACGTTTATCACATAATCCTTAAAATTAACATTTTCGTTGGTTATCTTACTGATCTCTAGCGCAGAAGCATTGTTCTCCAAAAGCTTCCGACTGAGTATGGGAGAATTATTTTGGGAGGAAGAGTTCTGAGAGAACTTATTTTTCTTCATAACCTGAAAAATATAAAGTATTAACATAATACAGTACATTACATATATTTTAGATGGACTCACTTTTGCATACATTCCTTCAATGTCTTTATCTTTGGATGGACTGTTCTTTTTCTTATTAGGAGAGTCTTCAGTACTGCTTCCGTCCTGTGGAATGCATTCGATCACAGATGCGACTGAGTTCCTGCCCGATGCAATGGAACACGTTGATGTGAGATTTGAATTACTACTTAGAAATTGTTGATTTTTAGGAGTAGGTGGAAGAGGAGAGTTCGCTTGGCGTTTCTCCGGCTTAGGAGATCCTAAATTTCCCATTGAGCTATTGTTAGAAGATGATGATGCCTGTCTTGAGTGCATTTGAGCGCGTAAACTATCTACAGGCGGTGGAATTGGAGTGCATTCAGATTTGTTACTAATGCCCATATTCCTAATACTACTGGTAGTACTATCTGCACTTTCTTGCAAACGCAATGTTGCCGAGCTGCTGTTATTGATTTCCACTGCCACTACAATTGGATTTGATGGTTGAATTTGAGCATATGTTTCTGATCCACTCGTATATATTTCAGCAGCTACAGCCCGATTATTTGGATCCTCAATTGCTGCATACGTTTCATCTGAAATAGTTAACGAAAAATTGTTAAGATTCTTTTTTGCCAATCAATTTAAGCATTCAAACCTGAATCATCTGATACTGTGGCATAATGAGAGTCATTCCCTTCTTTGATCAAACGGTTGTGACGCGCTTTTGACTGTGCTAATATGTTGGCCAAAGGCTCACGAACACTTATACTGGTATAACCTTCTAAAAAAACTCGACATGTACATCTTTGTGTAGAAATAAAATATAACATTTAAAATTACTTGAGGAGTCTTGTGAGTCTCCGCTAAAGTATGGTTGCTGGACAATTGGAGGCGTCATGTATGGAAGATCTTGGCTCGCAGATACCATTCCTGCTATCGCTGATGCGGCTCCAATCATCTCTTGTTGAGCATCCGTCGTACCACCACCCAAGAGACTTTGATTAGATCCGCGGTGTGATTCTGAATTATCGTTTGGAAGAACGCCAACTGACTCGAAGGTAAGTTGACTGATACTTCCTGCAGCTGCAGAACTGGTACTGGGGGCATTGAGCTGGGCATACGGATGCTCCATCGTGCGAACCTGTTTTAGTTTAAAAAAAATTATAATACGTTAAAAAAAGATTATGACGTTAATCAGTTTTACTACTTGACTACTCGAAAGAGTTGGACTTGCATTTAATTCTTTTTTCACTCAAATACTAACATGACTTTGGTCTTAGCTCTGTGGTATATTTAAAAAAAAATCTGATGATCGCGGTCAAAACAGTTTACTCTTTTACATGCATTCAAAGATTTGTTACCCCCTTGAATTGTTTGCATAAAAATTTATACTATACATAAAAATTTAAACAGGTTCCTTTTTGAAATCGCGTTTACAGGAATTAAAAAGCTGAATGCATATTTCCGAAGTTTTGATTTTAACTTTCAGTGGATGTTACACCAAGGAGATGATTCAATTCATTTCTATGGTTCAAAATCCGAAGAAGGGGGCGGTTGCGAGGTGTACTCAGACAGACTCAATGTAAGTCTCTCATTCCGCCTTCCAAACCATTGTAGCGTGTTCCAATCGGAAATTGTGGCGTTCAAAGAGGTCCTATCGTGGCTAAAAGAAAACGTGATATCCTCAGCCAATACCCGGATCTTCTCAGACTATCAAATCACTAGGCGCTATTTCTACGAACTGTCGCCTATCTCTTACGGAGATGGCTGAACAGTTCTATATTCACCTTATTTAAGTGCCGGGACACAGAGACATCCTAGGTAACTGCACGATAACGATCTTGCGAACACAGATATCCTTCATCTCTATCGCTTTATCAAAAGCTCGAAATGGTTTTGTTAAGTGAGGTACTCCCTCATATAATTCTTATGGTATCACAATGGACCTAATATTGGTCTAAGTGTGTCAGTTGTTTTCCTGACAGCCATTAAACCTAACCAAACCTACACCAAGGATTCTTATCTAATAGGATGCTGAAATATCCTCTCTATCTACAATAAATAAAATTAAGTTGCGAACATTATACAATTTATTCCAGAAACTTTCAGTTGCAAGAGAAATATGTATACATATTTGAAAATAAAATCCTTACCTTAGCATAATCGTGAGGTGAGTTCTTAACCCTAGAGTATGGTGAGCTAACATCATCTGCTTGGCTAATTGAACTGTGTTGGGACACACTTGTCTGCTTCTTCAAACTTGGATTGGCTAGAAAAAAATCTGATTTAATCTTGTGTTTAGCAAGTCCAACCAATATACACATACGACTTTTGTTTTGGGTTTTTCCAGCCAGTTTATCTGCCACTGTTTCGTACAGCTCCGATCCATTGTCAACAGTTTCATTTATTGGAATGTCTGGTAGACTGCGGTGAGGTGCACTGCTAGCTCTATTAATCAAACGATATCAACAACTTCTTTCAATTTATTTATAGTCCAGCAAATACTAACCTTTTCTCTGAATCTCCATTTGATACGGTTGATAGATTTAAATCGTTTTGTGATGCTGCGTGATCGACGTTGTTTATAATTATTTGGTCGTCAGGATTTTTAAGCTTAACCATTCCCTCCATGCCCATAAACTCATTTCTTAAAAAATTAATAGGTAGGTATTAAAAATATTCGATTAATTTGAAATAAAAAATTAAAACAAAAAAAAAATCGTTGTAATTTACACAATTCCATTTTGTTGTGTGAATTGTGGGTCATCAAAATTGGAATATGTATAGGTCTCTATTACTATGCTACCTACTTTCTCTACGATTATAAGGGGATATGGTAGAAAGGCTAGTATATTTATGCATTTGTTGCAAATTATGATATTCACATTAAAAAGGATAAGCAACTTACTTGGGTACCCTTTTCTTGCAACAGAGACAAGCTGCCAGCATCATTATAAATGTTAATGTTACATTTATTGTCATAAAAGCAATGTAAAACGTTGAGTAATCCATTGCCATGTAATTAGTTTGTAATTAAATTGTCTGCCATTTCACGTCAATCGTTTAGGTTCACTTTTTCTAGTATTTTGCTTATTATGTTAACACATATTGTTTCTAATTTAAAACTTTTGTTTTATTTTTGTAGTTCTCAGCAATATGTGATTATTTCGTTATTTACGGTTCTATAAAAATATAAATAAAAAACTGCACTTGAATTGATAAATTTCAATTCTGGCACACCTTTCACACAATTTTGACATCACTTGTCAACGAACGTCCCTGTCTAGTCAATCTCGTAAAAAGGTTTTATTATAGGTACGTTCGCTGAGTTGTGTTTCTGTTCAACGATAAAACCTAGGTTGTGTTTAGACTGGGCAGATTGAACCAACAAGAATTTTTAGAAGATACTTAGGTGGATTTACATGCATCTGCAAGTGCAGATGAAAATCGGAAAAAGACACAAGATGTAAAATTCATACTTGTCTGATAGAGAGGGAACGCACCATCTGCACTTCCTTACCCTGCAGCTACACGATCAAGATATGGTAAGCCATCAGCCTACATATACACTATGTCAAATTCCTGTTCGTGTTTCGGCTGTGACGTAGGCGACTTACAATTTGCCAGGCAAATGGCTTTCAATCGACATGTCATTATATATTTTCAAAATGGCACCCACAAGCAATTTGAAATTCAAAGTTTTTTTCCAGGCACTCTTTTCTCTTTTTGAGGGTATTTGACGAAGCTGTCATTTTCATGGCTACTGAAACTGCTTCTCGGGTGGCTTTCAATATTCCATACCAGCTGGGTTTCAGTTTCGAAAAATTTGATTGTATATGTAAGAAAATTTAAATGTATTGTAAATGGCTTACCATATCTTGATCGTGTAGCCCCCGGGTTAGTTATGGTCACAGAGTATAACCAGAGAGTCCACTGCAGCAAGGTAGTGCGTTTTGCCTACAAGCTAAACTAAACTGGATGACCCCACCCGGATGATCTCACTGGCCTTCACTTCCCACAGATCAAAGTCAGTTGAGTTTGAAAAGTAAAAATTTTTTTTTTGGTTGCAAAAAAAATCGATAATTTTTAATTTTCATACAGCCTAGAATTTAGAAAAATGAATTTAAGTTGCAGGAAATAATTTTTTTTTCCATTTTGACCAGTATTTCACTGAAAAAGACAAAAATTAGTAAAAAATTTCATACCGATGCAGGCGTTTTGTTAAGTTTTTACAGTTCATACTAGTGAGCACAGAGCCTCAAACTCAGAAATAGGATGCCATATTGAAAAATTTTTTGCGGGTGTTTCGTGCTGAAGGGGTGGAAGTGGATACTCTGTATTATCTACTCTGTGGTTATGGTTGCAGATGAAAAATTATGGGTGCAGATGAACATGTTCATCTGCACCCATAATTTTTCATTTGCAACCATTGCTCCTGTTCTGTAACTATCGCCTCGATAAAAGCAGGCGATAAACGGTGGAAAATGGAACAAAATCCTACTAAATTCATAGAATTTCGTTCCATTTTCCAACGTTTATCGCCAAGGCGATAGTTACAGAACAGGGGCACATAATCCTATTCGTCTCTCTTTTTAACTTTTGTGCTTTGTAATCTTCATCCGTCTCGCTTTACTTTTCTGCACTTCCGCAGTTGCAGATGCATGTAAACCCAGCATTGTGCTTTAAGTCTTATGCATGGCATATACGCTGTTCAAATGCTTGTCAAGCATGTAAGAGTGTATTAGTGAAAATAACTCACGTATGCGTTGTGTGTTTGCTTGAAGCAAAATCAAATCGTTTTGATTTTCGTTCAATCAGGCTTCAATCATTGAAGAGTGTATATGCGAGATTGAATGCTTGATCCATCATTCATTTTGTAGAGCACCGTAAAGCGAACATTCGTCGTCATCGAGTGCGAAGTTTAATGGGGAAAACAACAACAACAAGATTGAAGACAAAAACTGTGTTTAAATTTTTGACAAAGCGTGCTGGTATGGCAAAGCATTGAGAAAAGCGCCTATTATACTGGTCGCAAGCTAAGGAGCAACTTTTTTCGTCGCGTTGCGAAAGGGGGCTAGACGGAAAAAATTCTTATGAAAAGTTGTCACGGCACTTTTTGCTATAGTAAGCTATTGTAAGCTGTGCGGCGTCGCATGTTTCTCTCTCTCTCGGTCTCTCTCTCTCTCTCTCTCTTCTCCCTCTCTCTCTCTCTCTCTCTCTCTCTCTCTCTCTCTCTCTCTCTCTCTCTCTCTCTCTCTCTCTCTCTCTCTCTCTTCTCTCTCTCTCTTCCTCTCTCTCCTCCTCTCTCTCTCTCTCTCTCTCTCTCTCTCTCTCTCTCTCTCTCTCTCTCTCTCTCTCTCATCTCTCTCTCTCTCTATAGAAAGCAAGCCAGATATTTTCATTTCTATTTCGCATTGAACAGTGTGGTGTCGCGACGATTATTTTTGTTGAGTGTATACAGGTTTTTTGTAAATAATAATAATAAATCGAAAGGAACTTCGTTCCATCCGGTGTCCCTTGACACCTCTCAAGTTTTTTTTTTATAATTAACGCACACATCAAGGAGTTATGACTACCCTTATAATGTTGTAGAGCACAGTGCGAGTATTTAGGAAAATAGGAGAGGATTTGAAAGGAGACATCAATGCACGTTGTTTTTGAATTTTTGTGAATCATAATGAAGGGAAAACAGGGCCAGGTAGAGCATTCCACATTCGGGTGGTGCGACTAAAATTTGAATCTCTATACTTGACTGTACGAACAAAGTTGGGCTCAAGGTAGAACTGATGAGCATTCCTGGCGAGGCAGGTGTTGCGGTTAAAATGTTTCAGGGGAGGAATACAGCTGACTATTTCACTAGAGCACTGTTTGTAAAAAAAAGCGATAAAAGAGACTGAGACAGGTAACGTTTCGACGATGTTCAAGAGAATCAATCGATTCTACAATTGAACTGTCACCTATCAATTTTAACGCTCTATTTTGTACCCTATCAAGTAGGCGCAAAGATGTTTCAGATGCACCTGACCAGATATGTGAGTTATACTCCAGTTTTGAGCGGATGAAGGCCTTATAAATTGTAGCCAGATCAGAAGGGGTGAAGAACTTCCTGCATCGTCTCAAGAAGCCTAAGCATTTAGCAGCGTTTTTGGCGACTTCAAATATGTGCTCATTCCAACGAATCATCATTGTTTACACACATACCAAGAACTGACAGCTTTTCGGTTTCTTCGATGCAGGTACTATTCATGGATAATAGCAATGGGGGAATGTTAAGCTTCAACGACAAGAGACAGCATTGAGTTTTCGAAGCATTGAATTCTACTCGGTTCATAAGACCCATGCAACAATGCTGTCAAGGTCAGAAGGTCAGGGTATCAGACTTCAGTGGGTATCAGACTTGAAGCCATCCAACACAACTTTTATTGAACGGTTGGAAGGTAATTTCTAATCCACCGAAGAAGAGACTCATCGATACCAAAAGCACGCATTTTCGATAAAAGAGCCAGGTGCCAAACTCTAACAACTCCGGCGATTACCTGAATCCATTCCTTAACCACAACTATACTCTTGCCGTTGCCGAATTTTATGTTGAGCACTCGCTCTGGGGCATGTTCTAAAATTTTAGTATTACACGTTGTCCGGCCCCTTTTAGTTTCAAATCGTTCGCCAACAAGAAGCCTCAAAAACATATTTTTAGAACCAGTTCTACTGAATGAGAAATGCCCTGGTCATGGGCTACCACGGGGCTTACCGCTCTGTTATGCTCCCCTATTTATTATTTTTAAATACGTTCTGAAAATATGTACTGAATGCATCCACTATACTATGCCGTATTCTTTGAAAATCTAAAAATACCCAATACCAAACCATAAACATTTGAACACTAAATTGTTTTGAACTTTCTCGATGAGTGATCAGTATTTTTTTGCAATATCAAAGTGATTATAATGCCAGTCAAACTTGAAAGGGAATCCTCAGAAAAACACGAAGGTGATGCTGTTTGCATTACATTTTGTGATAATTTGGTTTTTAGTGGTGGTGCCGATGGCAAAATTAAAGTATACACATATTTCCTTTTTTATTTAAATTAATATTATGTAATATTGTACCTTTTTAATTTCTTATAGATGTGGGACAGCAATCTGAACCTGAAAAAAACTCTTGATATGCATGAAGCATACATCTACTCAATCGCTTCTAACAATAATGGAAAAATTTACACTAGCTGTAGCGATGGAACTGTTAAGTTTTTGAAAGATCCGGTCAATAGTGAACAAATTGAGGAGCTGGTATGTTGCTATGATGCTATTATATCGCTGTACTGTGTTGGAGATCTCCTCTATACTGGAGATGAAAAGGGGGTAGTTACCAAATGGGAAAACGATAAAATGCTTTTTAAATATAATATAGTCGAAGAAGTCAAATCGCTGGCAGTAGAACAAACTTTAATTTATACAGCAAGAGATCTCGATGTAGTTGTTTCGGATACACTTCCAGGAAAATCTGGAAAATATTCAACAAAAGCAGTGTTTCCTGGACGAGCACCATTAACTCTCTTGGGACTAGCCGTAGACAATAAAAGATCGTTTATAGCTTTCACTGATCGGACAGGAAAGGGTTTAGTTTTAGCCAGAAATTTACCAACAGAGAAGTTTGCAACAGTTTGGGAAGTTAATGTAATAATTTTATATCTTTGTTATATGTACTTACTGATCCGTATTATTTTTAGGATTGTCATGATATGATCATTAACTCAATATGTGGAACTGACTCTGAACTCTTTTCTGCTGGATATGATGGAAAGATCAAAGGATGGAGTGAAATTGATAAGTCAAAACCTTCTCTTATGGGCGAGGCTGATGCTGGAAATTGTGTTAATTCAATATGTCTGGGTGATGGTGCTATATATGCTGCTTGCTCTGATGGATCAATAAAAAAAGTCACTTTTTCATAAATTTTTGATTGATAATACGAAAAAAAAAATAAAAGCGAAACTTCATTTCTGTAAAAGTTTTGTCACGGTAGTAAAAGCTAAGAAAAAGATTTTCTCAGAGAGCTTGCGGGTTTTGAAATTTATTTCACGCATATGTTATTGTTTGGTTATGTGTTAATAACAGGTTTTTGAAATTGTTAAATTTCAAAACACCTTTTCCTTGATTTTTTCTTAATAAAATATTTTATCTTTGAGGCTATTTTTTGGTCTATTGGTAATATTTAATTTTTATCAAATCAAATAAATTTGCAACTACATACATAGTTTGATAATCAGAAAACAACATATTCATGGCTGTTTTGATTTTCGACCGGATTAAAACGAAAATCGAAATTGAATCCGTAATTATTGAAAAAGTGTGTTCTTATTTCCGAACGGATTCGCTACCGAATTTATATCATTAAATTTTTATCTTCATTAGATCTGTCTACTATATTTTAGTACATGGAAATGCAATTGGCTTTCAATTAACTTTTTTATTCACCCTTATTGCGATAGGCGTAACCAAAACGCCTAAAAAATGACAGGGCTCCAGCCGCGATAGTTTTTGTTTTCATAAAAATATAAGTTCAGGCCTTTATCTGCTCCTCATTGCTCTTACCATTCCCTCAAAAGTTATTTTATTTAAACGGCAATTGTGGCACCTAGAGATAAGTCATTGGTGTTTTATTAAAACGCCATTCGTAATAAGGGTGATTATTTGATTTCAGAATAGCACAACAAAAACAATTAGAATTAATTTTTTTCAACACTATTTTTACTTTTAGATCGGTTTTTGTTTTCTTTATTCAATCAATTTTCATTTTTTAGGGTTTTTTGAAAAAGCTGTTAATTCAATGGGTACTCAAATTGATCTTGAATTACTTTTCACACTCTTTGAGCCAAAAAAATCTGTTCTACGGAACAGTTTGAAGCCAGTGTGAACAAAAGAGTTCTTACGGCGATTCCTAAAGTGTAGGTGAGTATCCAAAAAGCACTTTTCCGACAAATATTTATAGGCCCCGATTGCGGTTGTCGATTGACTAATCGATACTCGACTTTTGTCGATTTCGATCGACATCTTTCGTTCATATTTTGATATAATACGAGTATTATATCAAAATATGAATTTGTTCAATAAAATACTTACATTTTCCCACAAAATGATTTCGTAACGCAACAGTCGACAACAGTCGACCAGAAAATTATGAACGAAAGATGTCGATCGAAATCGACTAAAGTCGAGTATCGATTAGTCAATCGACAACCGCAATCGGGGCCATAGCTTTAGTGTTATAGGAGCTGATAGATAAATCAGCACACCAATTTTAATGTCCAATCACTTTAAGTTGTATAATATTTACATATATATCACATCATATTACTGATTTTTATGTACATATCTATGTAGCAAAGTGGAGTCGAAATATGTTGACTCGTTTGATTGAGTTTTTTCAGCCAACGCTCTTTATCTGAGTAGATATCAAACATAATTTCACTTCCAGCGATCAAATTGGTAAATTTTTCAACAGGCTTTTTTAGTAAGAGATGGCAAGACACTTGAGCCACTTTTTTTTTAATCGCTCATAAAAACTATTATGTTCATCTAAGTTGTATGTTGGACAAAGGATTTTAAACATATATTTATATATTATAAGACTTGTGTAATAAATTTAATGCACATACAATTGATAGAGATAAATCCCATTTCGATTCGATCTACGCTATAAATTGGCGCTAAGTTTTAATAAATTTATCTTAACTAACACTTATAGCGAACTCAAAAAGTTATTGTCATTTAATTTCATTGAAAACAACTTTCGCAAGAATAAAATGTTTTATCTACTCGTATCTGTCTATCACCGATTATTCGATTTGAAGTGTTATTGAATCCTTTATACCACTGAATCCGTACCCCACAGGCGGATCACTAGTGTGAAGCAGAAAAGTGGGAGAGTTGTGATCGCTTCAAGATCACTACTCGTAACGCCGGAAATGAAGAAGAAGAAGAAGATACCACATTCCCTTTATGTGGTCTTAGGAAAATAAAAGTAAAATAGCTATCTGTCAATCATCATCCACGATAAACAATTGGCTGATACAATCAAGGCCTTTACTATTTGAATTTTTATTTTCATATTGAATGTTTCGTAGGTAATTGCCCTAGTTACAATTTCCAAATACCAAAAATGTCGTATCATAGATCATACGGCATACGGGTTTTAATAAATGTCGATTTAAAACAACTTTTAGCTGAACACCTCCATTCTATGTTATTTCTGTTGAATTGATTACGTCACTAATTTTCTTCAACGCGACCACACAAAAATTTTAAATTCAGAAACTTTCTTCAATGATGACAGCTCATTTCTTTAAATATGTACTTTGGTTGAGTCTCCATTCAGTATAATTTTTGTGCCGTCGTGTAACATTCTTTTGTATTTCAAAGTATATATTCTAATTCTTTTATACAAGGCAGATCGCTTCAAAATTGTATTCTGAATATTTTTACTACGAAATAATAAAAAAAATTTCGTAGCCATGGGACTACTATACAACATGTGCATTCGTTTAATAAACTTGGTGATATTTTTCCTTATCATCATTTTGCTACCCGGCGTTCCTCCAAGGACAACTTTTCCATTTGAAGCATTCACGTAAGTTCATTGACATAATTGGCTAAGAAAAAAAACAAATAGTTTATTTATCAAGACAGAGTTACGCCAGCGAAAGAACTCAAAGGTGCCCTGGAACTGAATTATCATCTTGAAAGTGCCGAAAAATTGCTTGAAGGACGTGTCTATGGCCCAGAGCACTTATTAGCTAGGAAAAATGAAGTCTTTACTGGAATAATTGGTGGGGAGGTGATTAAACTAACTGCAGATCATGTTACACATGTAGCCAAGTTTGGACAACCATGTGGTAAGTGTTTGCTAGACCTGAAAATAACTGCAAATTTATAACATAAAAATTTTGTAGAAGATATTTTCGAAGAAGCGCGTTGCGGTCGTCCTCTTGGCTTGGCCTTCGATACGATTGGAAATAACTTGATTGCTGCCGATGCCTATTATGGATTGTGGGAAGTTGATCTATCTAACGGAAAGAAAAAGCTTCTTATCTCGCCACAACAAGAACTTGATGGCAAAGTAAAACGAAAGGCCAAAATCTTTAATGCACTTGCCATTGATAAAAAAGGTGATATTTTCTGGACTGACTCATCGTCTGATTATACTCTTGAAGATTTAAGCTTTTCGGTGTTTGCAAATCCATCAGGAAGGTAAGTACTTGTTTTCAAAGCTTTTAACTTACCACATAGTTATATACCTATTGCTTATATTAAGTCTAAGGAACACACTCTTATTTGTAGCACCAATAATTCTTAACTTACACATTGTTGCCAATTGAAGGCTAAACATATCAGCTGAAAGCGGTGATATATGCCGATCGCTGGAAGCTTTGTATCAATGCAGTGTATACAAACTTGGTTATCTTATTTTTTTGCTTTTAAGATAACAACTCATAAAAGCCTTTATTGCTTGATTTTTGAATTGATATAGTTGCAAACTATTTTACCTGCAAATTAGCAAACAAATATAAAATATTGATTAATATAGGCATTGAGTAGTTTATTTTAATTAAGACGACTAGGAATACAACAGGTAGAAAAAATGACGGATAAGCAAGTTGTAACTTATTTCCTCTAAACACACTTATCTGCTCTTATCCATTTATTAATTGTTTTTATTTAAATTTTTGTTTTGTTTGTGTATAGATTATTCCACTACGATCGAGTAAAGAACGAAAGTACATGCCTTATTGACGAACTCTTCTTTGCAAATGGAGTTGCGCTTGCTCCAAATGAAGAATTTATTGTCGTTGCCGAAACCGGTTCATCGCGTTTGACAAAATATCACCTCAAAGGACCCAAAAAAGGACAACACGAGATATTTGTGGATGGATTACCAGGACATCCGGATAATCTTTCACCAGATAACGAAGGCATATGGATCCCACTTTTCACGGCCAAAGATTCGGAACATCCATCGCCTTTTGCAATTTTGTCACAATTTCCATTAATTCGTAAATTTGTGTCGCGTATGCTTAATCTCTTCGAATTGCCTTTCCGCACATTGAACAATGTATATCCCAACAAATTAACTCAGAAATTTATCCATGCCATCGGTCATTGCGAAGTGCTTATGCCTTTGATGCCTAAACGTGCTACAATTGTTCGGGTGGATTGGAATGGTAATATTTTGGGATCATTGCACGGCTTTGACAAATCGGTTGGTTTCGTTTCGCATGTTCTTGTTCTTGAAGACCATTTGCTTTTGGGATCCCCATACAATCGTTTCATTGCAAAAGTCAAGCTGCCCAAATCACCTGGAGTAAAGGTTCGTAATGTTCGATATGAAAGTGCGAATATGGAGCCCGTGGTGCCTGTTGTCGCTAAACCTACAACTACCACTTCAAAGCCAACTACTACAACAACAACACCTAAACCCGTTACAACTACAACTGCAAAACCGACTACAACGACAACTACACCCAAACCAAAACCAACTACGACCACACCGAAACCTACAACAACAACACCAAAACCCGAAACTCCTAAACATGCTCCGAAACCAATTGCTAAGAATCCAACCCCAACACCTGCAGCTAAACCTTCAACACCACCAACACCAGCCGCTAGACCTACAACAGTCCCAACACCAGCAACAAAACCGGCCACAGTACCAACACCAGCAGCCAAACCAACAACAGTCCCAACGCCATCAGCCAAACCAATTGTCAAACCTGTACAAGGCCAACCCCAACCTCAAGCAACAAAACCATCTGCACGTACCCCACCTAAAGATCCAGCACCAATTGTTGAGAAAATTCCTGAAGACACGAAGCCTCCTGCACAGGAAAAGCTAAGAGTAATGAAGAAAGATGGTAAACACGGAGAGCTGTAATCACACAATTTTTCACAATCCAACACTCGTCACCATAATGTTGGAATAGCTGTAGCGGCTTGTGTTGAACAAGAATCCAGTTTAGCATTATTAAATCACAAAAACTGCACATATACATATTCGATGATTTTTCAATCATTCTCATGCAATGCTAGCATGAGTACCTATTCTCTTTTTTTTAAACAACAAAAGTTAAAATTCTTTACAATCGTTTGTTGTTTGAACGTCAACAAAAAAAATCTCTTTTAAAACTTTTTTTTCTATTGGTTTTGGCTTCGTATGTGATTTTTTGATTTATTTTAATTTTTTATACATAAAACTAAGTAAAAATGGCCTGCTATCATTTGTAGCAAATGTTGATTAAATTTGAATTTCAGGGTCTCTAGGAATTATTAGGGAATAAGACTTGAAGTGTAATAATTGTTTATTCTAACAAATTGAAATGCATTCCTTATTTGTAGCTTGAAGCGTTTTTTATTTTAACGAGACTGATAAAAAAAGAAAAGGTAAGCGATAGCACTAAATGAATAATTCGTCAAGATCTTCTCAAAAGACCTTAAATATGTACATACATCGTCGGCTCTATCCAGATAACCGTCGGAACGGAATTCTCTCCGACTTCCTACGGTTCTGAGACATTTTGCTTCGTGGTAGTTCTCCGATCGACGTCCTCCGATAAGTTTTTGCTGCGGAAAGTTTAAGGGAATGCAATGCGTTGCCGTATTTTTGGAAAATTTACGATTTAATAAACTACTTCGAAGCAAAATTGAATCTCCGAAAAAAAATGCGTTGCGGAGAAAACTCCTCTCCGTCGGTTACCTCAATAGGTCCAAATGTCATTGAGAAATCTTTAATCTATAAATCTATTCGTGTGACTTATGGAGATGGACAAACTACTTAGCAGATTGGAGAACAATGGTAAAGTAATTACTAGTGTTACATTGACTCACCAACATTTTGGAACAATAGTTGGGTAACTATGCAAATACAACGAAGCCAGCAGTTCCTTTCTTTTAAAAGCAGACTTTTCGATTATATTTAATGTGTACGGTTAAATTTCTTTTTTATATATACATAAAAACAAAACAAATTTCGACAGTAGTAACATTCATACAGTGTTATCTGAAATCAAAAATGATCCTCTTTAAATGTAGGAGGTCTGCCATAAGGCTCAGTTTTGTGACCGCGCCATTCTTCATCGTCTTGATGACATTCTTTGAAACAACCTTTGCAAAACAAGTCCCCATCGCAGCTGTGACATCTTACATCAGCATCTTCATTGCAAATCGTACACCAGGGAAGTTCTTCAGTAGCTTCCGTCGGGGTGGCTTGTTGTATCGATGTTGCAAGTTCGTTTGATGTTGCATTTTGATCATTACTTCCTGTCGGTGTCGGCAAGCGAACTTCGTCAACATACTAAATAAGATAAAATAAAATAATGTGGCCTTGGGTCATTTTTAATTGTAAAAATAAAATAAAATAAATCCTTACTCGTTGAATTATGTTCTTAAGAAGATTTTCATCATCTTCTTCATTGTCGCTGGGGGTATTAGGATCAGTTGTTGGTTTTTGGTTCGAATCAGAAGGGTCTATATCCCTCAGTGCTGCTAATCGCTTTTCAATATCGGATAAAGCATCATTGCTGCTTCCAGCAACGACATTTGAATCAATATGAGTTTCTTCGACAAACTGTTTCAAGAGATCATTTATTTTCTCTTGTTCACTTCGTTCGTCTGTGGAGAGCAAAAGATCTTTTTTTGAATATTCCTTTGGCTCGAATCCTTGTAGATTACAAAGCCGTTGACGAAGATTATCATCAGTAAGAGGTTGGCCATCGCTTGTTTTGAGACCGTTAAGTCTTCTTATGATTTCTGAGTCAAGGTTTTCAACAATCTCTTCTGAATTTGTATTTGCATTGGAGATGCACGGAACGTTTGACGACAGAGGTTGCAGAATGGGACCTAATGAAACTATGGGATCATTTCTACAAATGAAAATAAATAAATAAATTTTTTAAGTTAAGAAATATCCAAGGAAATGATTTACATTTGAAATATTTCATTTGGTTCAATTTTTGATGCGATCGAGTGGGAATTTGCATTCTCAGAGCAACATTGCTTTTTGTTAGCAACTTCTAATTTCTCGTAGCACCTCAGACATACTTTGTGTTTTTGATTGTTTCGTCGTGGAACTTCTATTTCCTTTTTAAGGCACTTTAAGCAAAATGAATATCCACAATTGGCACAACCTGACTGTGAAAAAAATCAGGAGAAACCATATAAAGCACTTTTTCTTTTATAATTCAGAATTACCTCCTTGCAGAAGATTCCATATTTTCGGGTGCACGCATAACAAGACATTTTCTGAGTGTAACTTTTTTTATATACCTATTACTTTTAATTTCAAAACAAAATTATTTGAGCATAGAAAAAATGTTTCTTTATTTTTTAGAACCTCTAACAGATCGAAAAAGTCATAATAAATTTTTGATAAACAAATACGTATATCTATTGTTTTTATATATGTAAAAGTTATATGTCAAAAAGTTTATGTACTTGGGACAGGCAAAAGCAAAAGCAAAAGTCATCTGGAAAGAGCCGTATTACATTCAGACTGTCTGCCTGCTGCGTGTTTCGTATATTTTCTTTTGAACCCTCATCCCGTCAGTCTCTCATTATAAGCCTTGCGCAAACCAATGCGGTGAGATCGCATTGTACGATCTCACCGCGTTGGTTTGGCCAAGGCTTTACTCATGAACATTAGAAGATACAATAAAGCAACGACAAGAAACAAAGAAAAACAAGAAAAAGAAACGTCAAAAACCATCCAAGACAACTGTACGGCGTTCTTTTTATCCTTCGATGTTACGCGATGCTGTAGTGTCAAAATCATCGTTGTTGTTGTGTATGTTTGACTTTGTTACAAAATCGTGATTGCATTTAGGAACGACTCGATGTTACACTTTGTTGGTCTGTCAAAAATATGAATAAAGTATTTCTTAAAATACGAACCCAGCTAAAGGAAACTTGTTATTGATGAAGAAAAATGAATTCTGAAATGAACAAGATTGAAAATCAATAACTGTTCACAGAATTTGGAAGATTAATGGAAAAAAAAACCAAAACAATTCTGACCAACAACAATTTTAAAGGGGTTTGACAGATCAACATCGAAACTCAAGTCCCAGAGATGAGTTGGAAAAAGTTACGAAACGTAACATTCTGACAGTTCAACATTGCATTTAGGAACGACACGATGTTACATATCGTAACTTTTTTGCATTTAGGAACGACATAATGTTACCCGATGTTACATCGCGTAACATCCAAGAAAAAAAGAACGCAGTACTGGTCAATCCTCAAGCCAAAACTTTGCGGGTTGAGACTTTTTAAAGTATTTCTATTTCATCTGCTTTCTCTTTCGCACTTTGTAAAACCGTCTGGGTGTAAAGGCCCCGGCCCATAGAACGCGTTGCGCGCGGTAGGAGCGGCGCGGCAACTGATGCGGTGGGTTTTGCCGCGCGCAACTGATAGGGGTGACCCATAGAATCCGTTGCGGTGTTTTGACAGATAAATTTAGTCAAAATGGGGGCGTTCAAGAAACGCATCCGGATAGCTTGTTGTTGTTGTTTACGTGTGGGAAATCGAAAAAAATAAGTTATAATCGTATAGCAATGATATTTTGAATGTTTTTCTGTTTTCAAAAGTCGAATTTTAATATTTCACAGCTGTTGTCTGTTGTCGATCGTTCAAAAAGGTATCTAGACACGGCTATCCAAGATAGGCTATCCGATAGGTTCTTGAACGCGCCCATTGTCATTTTTTCTAAATAAGAGAAAACTTCAAATTGGTTGTGACTGCGCATGTCTCTCTTCTGTCACCGCGTGAGAGCCGCGGCAAAATAGAAGTTCGGCTACTCGGCGCGTGCGGCGCGTTGCTCGCGGTGCTTATGGGTCACCTCTCATAAGAACGTGTGTATTTAATCGAGCTGTCAGTTGACGCACGCACGCACCGCGTTCTATGGGCCGGGGCCTTAATACGACACAAAGTACGAGTAATAAAAGGTCTGTTCCTTTACTTTGTGCACAGAAATTCACAGCCTGTAATGTTTTAAGCAGTGGCAGAAACTCTTTGAATTCGTTTAATTGTCTGAAAAGTAAAGAAACGTCTTAAACAAAACATTCACAGCAAAGTTTGAAAAAACGTCTGTTTGACAGTTGCTGTTTTTGTTTTGGCTGCGCACGAATTTTGTCCACAGAAATTTTTGGTGGCAAAAATTCGCAGGTAATGAAATTTTTTACCTATGCGGTCTGTGTGATGCGGACAGGCAAAAGGAGGGGATAAGGAATTAGGATTGGAATTTGGATAGTGTAAGGTAGGATTTAGGGTAAGGTAGGATTTAGGAATCAAACATACTTAGGAACGGAAAAGGAAACAACCAGGAAAACAACTATGAAACAGGAAAGGAAAGAGAACAAAACAAGGATGGGAAAGGTAGGAATGAACGATAGGAGGGGAAATGTGGGAAGGGGAAGGAATGCACAGAGAGGAGACCTGGCACGCTTGCTCAGCACGGCTTAGCTCGCCGGATGTGGGTGGGTCTTGCCTCCTCTACTGTACCTCGCCTCGCATCAAAACATAAATCGTGCCTAATTTTGAAATCCACCACGAAATAACACAAAGTACACCTCACGTTGGGCCCTGCTGCTGGTAGTGCAGGGTGGCCTGTTCCCAACCGCAACCTAGAACCCAATCGGCCTTATCGTTTGGATTCCCCTTATGAAAACCGAACTGTCAGAACCCAGACATCTCAACCACCTCACCACATCACCGCCCGCTCACACCCCACTAAAAATGGTATTTACCACGCCATCTTATTCAGTAAAACAGCATTGTTTTCAACGTAAGTTTGGCGCGATGAACATATATTTATTAAAAAGAAACTAAACAAAACAAGCCATAAAGGTATCAAAACAAAATAAGAAAAGCCTTAAAAAGCAACAAAAAATGAAATAAAATTAAAATTGAACAAAAAAACCAAAATGAAACTAACTACAAAAGAAATAAATTAACTAAACTAAGAAAAATGAAAATGAAAACGATATAAAACGTAACCTTAAAACTAACCTACTAACTATTCTATATATATTGTTTTTGTGTTTTTATGTTTTTTTGTTGTTTTTGTATTTTTATGGGTTTTATGTTGTTTTTTTGTATTTTTATAAATTTTATGTTGTTTTTGTATTTCTAAAATCTCTGTTATTTTTGTATTTCGGTGTTCTTAATGTTCTTCTAACCAGTTTTGTTTCTATCTTTCTTTTAGGGAAACCACCGAACCCCGACTTTTCCCACCCCGGGCTACTTGGGGGATTGGTCTCACCCCGACCACCAATGTCCTACCTAAGGAGCTCCCTAAAGTAGACGAAGTCGCAATATTATCGACCAACAAAAACAAGCGCAGCCCTCGCAGGAAAAATCCAGCTTAGTGGCGGACCCCTAATTTGGTTACTACCAAACATACAAGTAAACATACAAAAAAAACCAAAGAAAAAAAAATTAAAAAAAAAATGAATGTAACAGGAAATTATAAAAAAAAACGAATAAAATAAGGAAAATAATAAAAATAATAAATAAATCACGCCAAAATGTAACTTAAAATTAATTCAGCAACCAGCATTCAAATCGTTTCTTGGGCCACTAGGGCGCTCCGCCACCTAGGCAACAGGTGTAAATGTCTGGCCTCACTTCCTTTGAGTATATAAACGTATTTTCTCGTTTCGTGTATTCGTTATTTTCCAAAATTTGTTGTTGCTGGTTTATTGTTTGTCTGTCGACCCCCCTTTTTGCACTGATTTTACGTTCTTCAACCCCAATTCATATATATATAAAAAAAAACTTGTACTTGGGTGACCCGGGACTCCCACGGGCCGCAATTTTTCCAGTTCGTTTGTTATTGTCTTTTTCTGCTTCTTTTTGCGTTTTACTGTCTGTTTGTTGGGTGCAGTGTTTGAATCTCCGAACTCCGATGGTGCTTTGCTGGTATCAAAAAAATGATGGGCGGCCACGACCTTTGCCTTGTCGTAGACCGCCAGGGGGCTAAAACATTTAAATAACATTTATAACACTCTCAAAACTAACTACCATACAAAAAAAAGAAATAATTTAACACAAAATATGATTTAACGAACACTTTCGACACTCACCAGACAAAATTGGGGATATATATATATATATATAATGTGTGTGCATATATGTATTTCTTCTCGCACTGAGAACCAGCAACGTTCTCCTTTTTTATTTTTGGTTTTATTCTTTATTTTTTTTCCAAACGTACACTATGAGTGTTTCAAAAAAAGAAATTAAACGAAAATTACGTTAAAATGACAATTTTCAAACTTACACCCCAAAAAAGAAAATTTCCTAAACGAACTTCTTCGACTTTGAGTTTGACTTTAAAAAAAAATTTCAAAGTCGAACGGTTCCCTCTTTCAACCATCTCAACTCAGACTTTTCCCAATAGATGGCCTTGAGCTTGCCAGTAGGATTTTTTTTTTTAGATGTTTAAAAGCTTTTTTTATGAAAGGCTTCAGGCTCGGAAGCGAATAACATTCCTTTTTTCTTCTTTTTTTTTATTTTTAAATCATGAAGTGGGCATGTTATATTGCACGTACTTATACTAAATACATAAATACATATATACAATAATAAATACACACATGTATATAATTACTTACATATAATATAAATACCTAATAATAACTTACCCTAATAAAAATAAATAAATAATTTATAAATAACTCTAATCCTACATACCTAACTTATTGCACTTAAATATCACTACCTTAATAATAAATACATATATAAAATAAATAAATAAATAAATAATCACATAACTACACAACGATACTTGACATAACACTACTATACCTACATGAAAATAAATAACATAAAATATAAATAATACAATACATAATAATAAATTAATACCTAACAATAATCAAGTATATATAATACATAAACATACAAATAAATAAATAATAAATAATAGAACAAATACGTACAATAAAATTACACTACCGCACGCATAACCCACCAGCAGCCTCTACGTGGTATCTCTCGATGACCACTGTGGCGCTTGCGTCGCCTATCGGAATGCGTTTCATTCCATCGTATGAACCCCCAGATGAAACTCTCTAATTGAGTTGTCTATGACAACCAGCCATTAGCCATTGAGCATTTCATTATATATTTGCCGAGGCAGAAGCCATTATTGAAATTTAGGAATGATCTTTATTCTTTTATATTTCCTTATTTAGGTTCTTTGGTTTTCGTAAGTATGAAATCTTTTCTTTTTGTTTCGTTTTGTTTTATTTTCAGGTACACCAAAAGGACACTACCAACAACAAACAAAAAGGTAAACAAACAACAGGTAAGTACGATTTGCGTACTACATCTACATTATGGACGTGAAAAATTTTTATTATAAGATGTTAAAATCTTTATTATTTTTTTTTTTTGTTTCTTTCAAAGGTATCCGTAACAAAAACACCGGCGGATACCATACCTGAATGAGGATCCGTCGGTGCAAGGATACTTTGGCCAACGTGGGGAAGAACCCTCGCTCAGCCGGGCATTTAGGTTAGGTAAGTATTGATCAATTTTAATTGAAACTTATTTGCTTTGCTTGTATGGTTGCTTAACTACTTTCTTTTTTCTTGCAGGTACCATGTGATGGGATTTGTCTCTAGTAGCTGCCGTATTGATGCACAGAAACCAAAAAAGTAATTGCCTGCGCCTAGGCAAACGTGGGGAAGAACCCTCGCTAAGCCGGGCAGTCAGGTTGTGATTTTGAATTGTTTTGTTTTCTAAACGCTTGTTTTAATTAATTTCTTTCTTCCTCTTAGATTTGTTTGACCCTGGTAGCTGAATAAAGTCAAGATTGAACATCAACCAACACTAAACATAGACAACATGGAATACCACAATAACCCAATACCCAACTACCAACCTCATCGGTCTTCCTGTTGGAGTTCTTTCTGTAAGTTTGCTATTCCTATCTATATCTATGTATATTTTTGTGTGAGCTATTTCAAAGATAACTAAATTCATTTTCCTTTATATTTGGTAGATGTAGGTATATGTATATATGTATATTATACTAGAAACGTGGTGATATTACAAATACGAATAAATTAACATATATAACTTATTCTACTTATCCTATAATTTAATGACTAACCTAATCGTAATTGATATCACAGATGAAAATATAACTTAACTACCTATATATACAAATAAATAAACACAAGGTAATCTGTGACATCACTTTACGATACAAACATATATATACTTAATTGCTCAACATAAAATCTAACCTAATATCACCATGAAATACTTAACTAGTTTATAAATATCACAGAACTTATGAATCCTTAAATGAATAGATAAATAAGGAACTATATACTTAGAACTAGGATGTAAATATCACAGACTTAGAGATAGGTAAATAAATATATATAAATAGGGAACTATACTTACAACTAGGTTTAATAAATTAACATATAATAGGACATACTAGCTTGATATAAATAAAAACTATATAAAAATATAACTAAACAGACTTAATAAATTGACATAAATGAGACTAACAAATAAAATAAGTTAACATAGATAAGCCTAACAAATAAAATAAATTAACATAGATAAGCCTAACAAATAAAATAAATTAACATAGATATACACATATACGCATCGGTCTACCTACTAGTCTATTAAACCTCATTGCACCTGAGAGTTAGAGAAAGACATTTCATTGCACTACCCTCGTATTGCACATTTTATTTTTTTTTTTTTTATCGTGATTTAGATGTAATATCACAGATTGTTTTTTTTTTTTTTTGTTATTGGTTCGTGACTAAGTCATATCACAGAACTTTATATGGCTTTTAAGCCTAAAAATAAAATATCACAGAGGGGATTGCTTTTTTTTTTCAGGTGTTATATCACAGGTAGTTTGAATTTCAAATCCTTATCACAGCTAGTGTTTTCTAATCGTGACCAGGTGTTGTATCACAGGTCGTTATCATGGGGTCCTATCGTAGTCGTGATGGGGTATCACAGATAGTTTTAATATTAAATTTAGTATCACAGCTGTTTTAAGGTCGTGTTAAGGTGTTATCACAGATCGTTCTTACATTCTAACAAAGTTTTAATGTGATATCGTATCACAGATAGCTTGTTTTGAAGCTTTTGTATTGCACGGAAATATAATTTATCTGTTTTGTTGTAGGGTATTGCACATCATTGTTTAAGGTCTTTCGCATGAAAAACTCCTAAACGTTTGCCATTTAAATTTTCTAATTCATACATGCACTTCCCTACTGGCCTAACTATTCTGCACTTAATGTATTTCGGACACAGTTTAGCGTTCAGGTACTTGGACGAATCGCTTAGGATAAAATTTCTACGGTACACTTCCTGTCCTGGCAGGTACTTTACATCGCGTGCTCTTACGTTATATGCTTTCGCACTTTTTTCATTGGATTCCAATATGGAATCTCGAATCCTTTCATGTATGCATCGCAACTTGCTATGCCTCGGTAAGGTTACCAACTCGCCATCTTCTAGCGCAGTCAGTTTTCGAGCCAGTTCATAGCTTTCGCCGTGAGTCATCATATTGGTGCCAAAAAGAGCAAAATATGGTGATACACCAGTAGCTGAATGAACTGAGCTCCTGAGCGCTCCTGCTATTTCGTGAAGATGAGCATCCCAATCACGCTGGTCATCCTTAATATAGGACCTTATCGCTGCGAGTAACGTTCGGTTGACTCTTTCCGAGGCATTCGATTGTGGTGCATAATTCGCGGTCTTAAAATGTCTAATTCCATACTTCTGTAGGAAGTTTTGGAATTCTTTCCCTACAAACTGTTTCCCGTTATCCGAGTGAATGATTTCGGGCACTCCAAATGTATTAAATATTTCCTTCTGTAAATAATTTATTATGCTTATGGCATTTGCAATTTTAAGAGCTTTTATAAACACAAATTTAGAAAAGTGATCTAACACGACAAAAATATGGACATTTCCTGTTTTGGATCTTGGATAAGGTCCCAGGAAGTCTACATAAAGTTTTTGGAACGGACGATCTGTGGTATAACTGGTACTAATGGGTGGACGCTGTACTTGGTTTGAAGACTTACACTGCTTACAGATACTACAATTAGACACATATTGGCGGATTTGAACAGTCATGTTCGGCCAGTAGAAGAACTGTCTAGCACGGTGTAATGTTTTTGATATACCACCGTGCGCTGCACTAGGTGGCTCGTGAGCTTTGGCGATAATGTCGTCAGTCAAACCAACTGGTATCCACAGCAACCAGGTATGCTCTACCGTGCTTTCGTCTCCACCTCTAGGCAAAGATCGTTTGTAGACAAAGTTGTCTTCTACTCTCAGATCCGGTAACTGACCTTGATTTTCTTTTATTGTCTTGATTAATGAAATGTACTCCTCTGAAAGAAATTGATCTGATTCAAGATCAATCATTGGTGCAACCTGATCTAATTCTATGCTCTCTAAGTGTGCCCGAGAAAGTGTGTCTGGCACGACGTTAAGAGTTCCTTTTCGGTGCTCTATGTCGAAAGCGTAGGACTGTAACTCCAGACTCCACCTGGCCAGACGACCGTTGAGGTCCTTCATCGTCATCAGCCATTTAAGGCTGGAATGGTCTGTGATGATGGTGAAGTCCATGCCTTCGACATAGGGCCTGAACTTCTTGACAGCCATGACTGCAGCCATACACTCTTTCTCGGTCACACTATAGTTACGCTGGCAAGAGTTCAGCTTTTGTGAGAAGTATGATATGGGGAACTCCTCACCTTCATTTTTCTTTTGGAATAAGACAGCACCTATACCGGACTCGGACGCATCACACTGAACATAAAAACGTTTAGTGAAGTCCGGGTGTGTGAGAACCGGAGCTGTGGTCAGAGCTTTCTTGAGTTTTTCGAAAGCTTCTATCGCTTCTCTTGACATTTCAAATTTCGCGCTCTTCTTAAGGGTGTCCGTAAGTGGTGCTGTAAGGCTTGAGAAATCTTTTATGAAACGTCTATACCAACCTGCTAGACCGAGCAGCCGACGTACCTGCCTAGGATTCTTCGGAAGAGGAAAGTCAACGACTGCCTCGACTTTCGCCGGGTCAGTCTTTAACTTACCTCCGCCTACTATAAATCCCAAGTACTTCAGTTCTTTGAAGCAGAACTTCGATTTCTTGAGATTTATAGTTAGGTTGGCTTTCCTAAGGCAGTCTGCTACTTGTTCTAGCAAGTCGACATGGGTCTCGAAATCCGGCGCTATGATGAGCAAGTCATCAAGATACACGAAGACACGGTCCCTGAGTCGTGCAGGAATAACCTTGTCCATTAAACGGCATAACCTTTGAGCGGCATTACACAGCCCAAAAGGCATGACCTTAAAATGGTACAAGGGTCTTCCCGGAACCGCAAACGCAGTTTTCTCCCTACTTTCCTTCTCCAGCGGTATTTGCCAGAAAGCCTCCTTCAAGTCAACGCTACTTATGAAGTACGTATCAGGTAACCGACTGAGGAGTCCTTCTATATGAGGAAGTGGATTAGCGTCCTTCTTCGTCACCGCGTTGACTCTTCTAGCATCTAGGCAAAACCGGTATTTTACGGCGTTGTTTTCACCTAGCTTCTTGATGAGTGCAACGGGTGAGCACCAAGGACTCTCACTCTCCTCAATCACACCAAGCTGAAGCATGCGGTCTATTTCCTGATACAGCACGGCTTGTACCGCTGGTGACACCGGGTAGTGACGCTGCTTGACAGGAACTGCCTCTCCAGTATCTATCGCGTGCTCCATCAATGACGTTTTTCCGAGACCATGACGCTCATAGTCAAGAAATTTCAGCCTTACAGCATCCAATCTCGATGTTTGTTCGAGAGAAAGCTGATGCGCATTTGATATTTCAGCTGGGCTCTCACACACCGAAATCTCGCTAATGACTCCTGGAGCTATATGGAAAGCCTTCCAGAAGTCAATTCCCAAATATAAAGCTTGGTCCAAATTTGGCACCAAGTAAAATGTTATTGTTTTTGTAGTGTCTTTATAATTTACATCGACTTCAATCTTACCTACAATCGCTTGATTTTTACCATCAGCGGTTTTGACTGCAGCTGTATGTGGTAAAACCGGTATTTTTAACTCGTTCACAATTTTATCACAATTTTTTCCTAAAATGGAGATACTTGCGCCGCTATCTAGCAGCCCCAGAATCTCTTGGTTACCGATCCTTACCATCGCGTAAGGTCTCGGGTCTGAATTTGAACATATAATTGTGGAAACGATTTTCTTCCTAACTTCTTTTCTTAGTTTGTATCGGGTTCTTGTCTTTAATATTCTATTGGAAACTATGTTTGCGCTACCAAAAATTCTTTCTCTAGCTTTCTTGTATTCAGCTAATCTCAGGTGCAATGGCCTAATTTCTACTAACTTTACCGGGTTTTGCTTATTTTCATGAGGTCTTAGCAGTATTTTGGTTATCACGGGAGTTTCTTGTTGGGTTTGGGACTTTACTAAGGGGTTTGTGTCGAACGCGACTCCCCCGAAAAAGTCACGTTCCGGCTCATGTTTCCCGGATTGCAATTAGGACATTTCGGAGTTATACTATTTTCTCGTCCACACTTATAACAGAAAATTTTCCTCTGGGCCTCGCAGTCTTGGTAGAGGTGGCCCTGTAACCTGCAGTTCCAACATATCACTGTTTTCGGGTCGCTATTTCCCCTATTGGGCTTTGGTCTAGCCCCGGTATGTTGGAAAGCTGCCAACTCTTCATTACCATGAACCATTGCCTCTTCGTTCATCTCAAGTTCATGCACTGCATACTTAGATGTGGGTCTGGGGTGCCTAAATGTTTCGCGCTCCTTCGCTGGGAACGCATACTCAGCCTCCTTGCAGGCCATTCTCAACTGGTCCAAACTAAAAATGGATTGAGGATATACCATCCTTCCTATCCTCTCGTTCAAGTTCTTCTTGAGCATTCTCACCAGTTCCCCCTCGGGGATCGGTATCCTGAGCTGAGACTTTAGCTTGTTGACGGAAGCAAAGAACTCGTCACTCGACTCCCAGGTGCCCTGCCTACGATCCATGATCTCCCGCACGATGTCGAAGTCCGACTTGGAATTGCGGAATTGTTGCATCATCGCACTCTTCAACATCGGCCAATCCGGACGACCATTGGACCGCTGGTACTGCCAGAACCACTCATAGGCTTCACCTGAGAGGAGAAGATGAATACTTCGTAAAACCTCGGCCCAGGAACACTGATACTGGCACTGCAACGATTCCAGTCGGAACACAAAATCTTCCACCGTCAACGCCTCAGGTTTTCCGCTGAAATTTATCCCCCATTTGTCGACTCTTACGGGTATGTTTTTCGGTCTTCCGTTTGTTTGTGACCAACTGGGGGGATTTCTTTGGAAATTTTGCTGCTGTTGTTGGTGGTGATAGTACACCGCCTGGAACGCGCCTTGTTCAGCCCTAAACTCCCTGTCTTGCTCCGTACTGGGACCGAATGGTCTAGCTAGTGGGTCCAGTTGAGAATGGTTGCTTGGAATCGATGCTCCTCGCACACCCCTATTCTCTACTACTTGTTCTGTAGCACTACTGCCGCTAAGCCTGCTCAAAAACCTCTCTAATTTGTCATCCAGGGACTTATTGATCTCGTCCTTAAGGGAACTAGCATATGACCTCTGAGCCGTATTTACAGCAGCATCGATAGCTAGCATCAACTCAGCTGAAATACGCCCACTCTCTCTACCATTCTCCTTCGACTGAGCGACTTCTCTCCTAACCGGTTGTTGGCTTTGATTACTTTGATCATTGGTGCCTAATCCACTAATCGAACTATACGGCGGTCCTTCTAACGAGTCTGCACTATTATTGTGACTCGTCGGTGGTGGGATCGAGAAGTCCACTTGGTTTACGTTCTCGACTGGATTGCTTGCACCAGACTGCTTTGGAGGAGAACGTCCCCCGAATTGTAACATTTTTGCTCTGCTTACAGAACGGGTAACTCTTTCGTTTACTGTAAACTCTATCCCTGTATCTTTCTCGCTCATACTCTTCCTAGCCAGACCGATAAGAACAAGGCTATAGAAGTATTCCTAATATCTACTCACGTAAACTAACACTAACTAACGAAAATATTCACTTTATAATAATAAAAAACTAACACTCAAAACCAAAAATGTTCACACTTGGTGACCTAAACAAACCTAAAATCAAACTAACCTAAGCTAAGAATTAAAAGAACAATGTTTAACAAAGAAAAAGAATATATAAAAAAAAAACAAAAGAAAAACGACAAAACTATAAATGTAAACACTTACCATAACCAACACCAATAATAAATAAACAAACGACAACAGACTAGATATCAAAAGGAAAATTTTTATTTTGTATATTTTTTTGTTTAAATGTTTAAATGTTTGTATATTATATTTGTATATTTGTTTCTATATGTATTTGCGGGGGTGGTTAAGGCGATGTTTTTTCAGTGGGAGGTGATGTCTTTTCTTTTCTACGTGGAGGTATCTCTGACAGCTCTTTTTTCATTGAACGAAACTATTTCTCCAACGTGAGGTGAAAACATAAAGATTTGAACGACATTTATACATTACTAGGATAGGATATAGTTGTCAACATCGGCCTCAACATCTTCGTCGCAAATGATCTGGCATGCTCAAAGCTATCCAGATCATGACTTACGAAGTGTTGAAGCTCTTGAAGACAACTTTATAGGGATTAAAATTGAAAGGTGAGTTGCTTCGTCAGCAGGTTGAATTCTTGTCGCAATTCAAATGGTCCGTCAGTGACCTTCCAATTGAAGACATACATGAATTCTCCCCGCTAGCGAAGACAACTTGACAACACAACAGTAGGAATATCAACCTAGACACGCATCGTCGCAAATGTTATAGCTTGCTAAAGAGCTATCCATAACATGACATACGGTGTGTGACTGGCTGATGGGGGTATGGAAACATAAAAAAAACAAAAACAGGACTGTACGGCTGAACACTGTCAAACGACAGCGTATTTCATCCGTACGTTAGACTACACACTTGAACAACAGGTCTGAGCTTCATTTGAAGCTCAGGACAACCAGGACGTTGCACAAAAACGTTGGGCGCCATTTGATGCGGACAGGCAAAAGGAGGGGATAAGGAATTAGGATTGGAATTTGGATAGTGTAAGGTAGGATTTAGGGTAAGGTAGGATTTAGGAATCAAACATACTTAGGAACGGAAAAGGAAACAACCAGGAAAACAACTATGAAACAGGAAAGGAAAGAGAACAAAACAAGGATGGGAAAGGTAGGAATGAACGATAGGAGGGGAAATGTGGGAAGGGGAAGGAATGCACAGAGAGGAGACCTGGCACGCTTGCTCAGCACGGCTTAGCTCGCCGGATGTGGGTGGGTCTTGCCTCCTCTACTGTACCTCGCCTCGCATCAAAACATAAATCGTGCCTAATTTTGAAATCCACCACGAAATAACACAAAGTACACCTCACGTTGGGCCCTGCTGCTGGTAGTGCAGGGTGGCCTGTTCCCAACCGCAACCTAGAACCCAATCGGCCTTATCGTTTGGATTCCCCTTATGAAAACCGAACTGTCAGAACCCAGACATCTCAACCACCTCACCACATCACCGCCCGCTCACACCCCACTAAAAATGGTATTTACCACGCCATCTTATTCAGTAAAACAGCATTGTTTTCAACGTAAGTTTGGCGCGATGAACATATATTTATTAAAAAGAAACTAAACAAAACAAGCCATAAAGGTATCAAAACAAAATAAGAAAAGCCTTAAAAAGCAACAAAAAATGAAATAAAATTAAAATTGAACAAAAAAACCAAAATGAAACTAACTACAAAAGAAATAAATTAACTAAACTAAGAAAAATGAAAATGAAAACGATATAAAACGTAACCTTAAAACTAACCTACTAACTATTCTATATATATTGTTTTTGTGTTTTTATGTTTTTTTGTTGTTTTTGTATTTTTATGGGTTTTATGTTGTTTTTTTGTATTTTTATAAATTTTATGTTGTTTTTGTATTTCTAAAATCTCTGTTATTTTTGTATTTCGGTGTTCTTAATGTTCTTCTAACCAGTTTTGTTTCTATCTTTCTTTTAGGGAAACCACCGAACCCCGACTTTTCCCACCCCGGGCTACTTGGGGGATTGGTCTCACCCCGACCACCAATGTCCTACCTAAGGAGCTCCCTAAAGTAGACGAAGTCGCAATATTATCGACCAACAAAAACAAGCGCAGCCCTCGCAGGAAAAATCCAGCTTAGTGGCGGACCCCTAATTTGGTTACTACCAAACATACAAGTAAACATACAAAAAAAACCAAAGAAAAAAAAATTAAAAAAAAAATGAATGTAACAGGAAATTATAAAAAAAAACGAATAAAATAAGGAAAATAATAAAAATAATAAATAAATCACGCCAAAATGTAACTTAAAATTAATTCAGCAACCAGCATTCAAATCGTTTCTTGGGCCACTAGGGCGCTCCGCCACCTAGGCAACAGGTGTAAATGTCTGGCCTCACTTCCTTTGAGTATATAAACGTATTTTCTCGTTTCGTGTATTCGTTATTTTCCAAAATTTGTTGTTGCTGGTTTATTGTTTGTCTGTCGACCCCCCTTTTTGCACTGATTTTACGTTCTTCAACCCCAATTCATATATATATAAAAAAAAACTTGTACTTGGGTGACCCGGGACTCCCACGGGCCGCAATTTTTCCAGTTCGTTTGTTATTGTCTTTTTCTGCTTCTTTTTGCGTTTTACTGTCTGCTTGTTGGGTGCAGTGTTTGAATCTCCGAACTCCGATGGTGCTTTGCTGGTATCAAAAAAATGATGGGCGGCCACGACCTTTGCCTTGTCGTAGACCGCCAGGGGGCTAAAACATTTAAATAACATTTATAACACTCTCAAAACTAACTACCATACAAAAAAAAGAAATAATTTAACACAAAATATGATTTAACGAACACTTTCGACACTCACCAGACAAAATTGGGGATATATATATATATATATAATGTGTGTGCATATATGTATTTCTTCTCGCACTGAGAACCAGCAACGTTCTCCTTTTTTATTTTTGGTTTTATTCTTTATTTTTTTTCCAAACGTACACTATGAGTGTTTCAAAAAAAGAAATTAAACGAAAATTACGTTAAAATGACAATTTTCAAACTTACACCCCAAAAAAGAAAATTTCCTAAACGAACTTCTTCGACTTTGAGTTTGACTTTAAAAAAAAATTTCAAAGTCGAACGGTTCCCTCTTTCAACCATCTCAACTCAGACTTTTCCCAATAGATGGCCTTGAGCTTGCCAGTAGGATTTTTTTTTTTAGATGTTTAAAAGCTTTTTTTATGAAAGGCTTCAGGCTCGGAAGCGAATAACATTCCTTTTTTCTTCTTTTTTTTTATTTTTAAATCATGAAGTGGGCATGTTATATTGCACGTACTTATACTAAATACATAAATACATATATACAATAATAAATACACACATGTATATAATTACTTACATATAATATAAATACCTAATAATAACTTACCCTAATAAAAATAAATAAATAATTTATAAATAACTCTAATCCTACATACCTAACTTATTGCACTTAAATATCACTACCTTAATAATAAATACATATATAAAATAAATAAATAAATAAATAATCACATAACTACACAACGATACTTGACATAACACTACTATACCTACATGAAAATAAATAACATAAAATATAAATAATACAATACATAATAATAAATTAATACCTAACAATAATCAAGTATATATAATACATAAACATACAAATAAATAAATAATAAATAATAGAACAAATACGTACAATAAAATTACACTACCGCACGCATAACCCACCAGCAGCCTCTACGTGGTATCTCTCGATGACCACTGTGGCGCTTGCGTCGCCTATCGGAATGCGTTTCATTCCATCGTATGAACCCCCAGATGAAACTCTCTAATTGAGTTGTCTATGACAACCAGCCATTAGCCATTGAGCATTTCATTATATATTTGCCGAGGCAGAAGCCATTATTGAAATTTAGGAATGATCTTTATTCTTTTATATTTCCTTATTTAGGTTCTTTGGTTTTCGTAAGTATGAAATCTTTTCTTTTTGTTTCGTTTTGTTTTATTTTCAGGTACACCAAAAGGACACTACCAACAACAAACAAAAAGGTAAACAAACAACAGGTAAGTACGATTTGCGTACTACATCTACATTATGGACGTGAAAAATTTTTATTATAAGATGTTAAAATCTTTATTATTTTTTTTTTTTGTTTCTTTCAAAGGTATCCGTAACATGTGGTACATGCAAATAAGAACGCATATTGCAATTGGAGGCCGTACTGGTTTCCGCTAGACTTAACTGCGTGAACACAATGGCTGTAGAGACGCAGCCGCAAGAAATGCCAAAGCATTAAATACAAGTGAATACAAAAACAACGCAAGACGGAGCCGTACTAGTTAACTTGATTTTAACTTGGCTCCGGTTCCGTCTGCGTATGCAGTTCATTGTGTTCACGTAGTAAAGGGTTATTTTTGATGTACGCAATGTGGTGCCCTATTATTACTTTATGTCAAAAACAAAGTTAGAATACCTCGTTTCCACTTAGAATCGGGTAATCGAATCGGATTATGATTCAGATTTCGGTGCAAGTATCTACTTACCCACTGAATCGAGTAATCTAGGTATAAAACACACTCTTTTGAATCGATCCAGCTACAAGAGCTGTATCGGATCGGGTAATCCTATTTCAATTCGATGTAGGTATACACTGGCACTAATTCGAATTGAAGTGTGATTCAATTCTAAGTGGAAACGAGGTAAAAAAACAGCAAACATTTTTTACACAAGCAGACTACGGCCACTGAACGAACAGAACTACAAAATTTAACGAAATCGAACGAACAGCGAAGACGTCAACAAAAGAAATTTTCTTTGCAAAAAAAGCAATAAAACGAAATAAGATTTTAATTTTACAAATTTTGACCATTTAAAGTTTTCAATCGGATAGAATTTTGTTGAAAAAATGTCTTACTTTTCACACGGAGGCGAAATAATAAACTTAAATGTTGGTGGACAGAGGTATGCACAAACTCTGACTAATTATGCACATTAGCCAATATGAACAAATATTCATTGTGATGTTTGTTAGTTTTCTGTTAACAGATGTTCTTATGTTTCCTTTTTATTTTAATCAACTGTATACTCAAATCAAAAGTTAAGTTGCTAATCTAATTATTTTTTTTAGGTTTTCTACTTCACGGCAAACCTTGACCTGGATTCCAGACACCTTTTTCACGGCACTGTTGAGTGGACGTATTTCGAGTCTGCGTGATGAACTTGGGGCTATTTTTATAGACCGTGATCCTTTCTTATTTTCCATAATCTTGAACTACCTTCGCACCAAGGATATCGACATCAGCAAATGTGATGTGCGAGCCTTGCGTCATGAATCTGAATATTATGGAATAACGCCATTAGTCAAACGGCTAATGCTTTGTGAAGACCTTACACAATCTTCTTGTGGAGATATACTATTCTATGGTCTACTTCCTCCACCAACCTTACCACCAAATGATATTCCACTTAACTCGGCTTCATCGACAACATCAAATAATTCAAATTCTTCCTCATGTGGACAGAATACGGTAGAACCCGCGGCAGCTTCGGCAAGTGCTCAGAATCAACCGACAGCACCAGCAGCTAACGCAAGACCCGGTTCAATGGTTCGCGTCCCGGAGTTGTCAAATTCAGCAAGTGGAAATGGAAGCAACAGACATTCAACACACTCAAGAAACTCTTCATGGGACCTACGGCTTGCCGGCAGACAAGATAGTCGCACATGGACATCCAACACGGGACATTCTAGGACTGCCTCCTTAGATCTGATGCGTCATTCTCGAAACTCCTCAGCCGATTTGAATAAATTAATCAAAAATGATGTAAGTCTGGTTTTCAGTCCAAATTTATCTTCAAACTGGGTTGATCCTCTGAGAGTGCAAATTATAAAAGCACATCACAACTGGATTTCAGTGGCGTATGCACATTTTGTGACGTGCTACCGATTTAAAGACTCAACCGGTTGGCAATTGGTTTTTACATCACCGCATATTGATTCAACAATTGAGCGCATAGCTATGGATTCGAAAGTAAATTTTTCATGTGCTGATCAGGTTCCTAGCAAAATGATTGCCATATCGTATGGCAGCCAAATAAGGCTCTGGAACGTCCAGGAAGATGGCAACAAAACTGATATCGGAACATTTAATTTGAATGTGCGAGTTGAATATTTCTTTTTCATTGGAAGCCAGCTAGTTGCCCTTTCTTCATCGGGTAAGATTGGAGTGTGGCACGCCATGACACAACATTGGCAAATCCAAGATCTTGTTCCAATACTTTCGTTCGACAGTGCTGGATCGTTTCTATTGCTAGGATGTAACAACGGATCGATTTACTACATAGGTCTATTTGGTTGAATTTATTTGTTTGTTTTTCTATCACTAGTTTGTTTTTTTTTTTTTATAGATATGCAAAAGTTTCCTCTACGAATGAAAGACAATGACCTGCTTGTAACCGAATTGTATAAAGACCCTGCATCGGACCCGATAACAGCCATTTCGGTGTATTTAACTTTGAAGACAGCAAGTAAGTTTTGTGATTATAATTTTTGATCAATCTTGAAATGTTGCCAGTCAGGTCAACTTCTTATTTGTTATTGAAGCTCCTCTTGCACATCTGCATGTGCGATACTTCTGTGGAAAGTAGTTTTAATTTTGATTTTTAGAAAAAGGCTTACCCTGTTCAATGGCCTTAGGGACAATGCTAAAGTCTTTGTTAACAAAAATGTATTAAGACCCAGTTTCTAAAGACGGTTATCGCATTCATAATTTTTTTTTTTCATATATTTTATGAAGAAATAAAATAGGAAACTAAACTAATTGAAAACGAAGTTCATAATTTGCTAAGAGATTACATTTTGAATTCATCATCCTGAATGCATGCGTTTTCATAGTCTTCGTCTACAGTTTCTTTTTAAGTCATTGACTAATTTAAAACTGACATTTGCCTCCCGCTAGAAATCTTGATGGAAAGTCAGTATCATACGTAACGCTCATTGTGGAATGTGGTTGGTTTAAAGAGCCGACCTTTTCTTACTGAAATTGATGAAATGGACTTCAACTACCTCTGTTTCATTCAAGATGACGAGCCGTGGCACACAGCCTTTGCCACTATCGATCTATCGCTCGCTAACTTTTCAAACCGTGTTATCACTCGTTTTTTGTACGTCAATTGGGCGCCTCGGAGCTGCTATTTGACCCTTCTGGACTTTTTTTTTTACTGTGGGGATCGATGTTATCTCAACAATTCGGAAACGATTCAAGCACTCGAGGCTAATATCGAAGAAAGTCATCAACAAAGTCGTGGAAGCCATCTGAAGGACTTTGTGTTTCCTTTTTAATAGAAATGCTTGTTATTTCTTATAAAGCCAAAAAATTTAGAAATAATCTAGCTTTGTTTATTACAAACTTTATATTGTTGTTTATTTGTGAAACAATGCTCGAATTTCTTTTCAATATAATTCGCACCATTTCAGTACAATTTTAGAACTGTTTTAAGTACAACTCCCTGATTTGATACCCTTTAAGGAGTTCTACAGAAAAATGGTAGTCTTCTTGACCGAACGTGGAGAGAACACGTGTAAAATTTGACTAAAAGTCTTCGTTAAATGGGAAACCTTTAGGCGGTGAAAGAGAATTTACATTAAACAGCTTTTGGACGATACAATCGAAGATAAACGATTGAACGATAATCGTCTAAAAACTTACGGAATGCAGGCCCAACTACCTATTGTACAACTTTCACTCACCTACTTATTGAAAATAAAAAACAGGAAATCTGATTTTTTATGTGGAAATTGCAAATTGAATTTACCGGCGGCAGACTCAATAGGTTCCGATATTGTTGTTGAATTCTCATCAATTTTGGATTTAAATGTTTGATTTACATTAGCCCTACTTAAAGAAGCAATAAAGTGAACTGTTTGAAAATTCACTTTCATGCAATTTTTACGCATTTATAATAAAATTGTGTTCACAGTAACGATCTTTTACAGTAGTAACATTTCTGAACCTTTTTCGGGGGTGTCAGCTCTCGCAAGGTAAGTTATTCTTGGGCAAACTGCTTTTAATCATAAAGCAGTTTCATGCTGTTAAAAACATGTATAATCCATTTCTCAGCATTAGTAAGTACCTTGATCATAGGACTGGTTGATGAAAATATACGCTACGTCTGAACGATCCCGAGCTGTTGTACCATTTCTTCACTAATTCATGTAGTATACTATTATTTAGAATGAAATTTGAATTCAATCATAAACTAGATGTATTCTTTTTTGCCCTTGAACAGACCTTGTTATAACGATCCCATCAATTATACTTATATTTTGCTAATTTAAAAATCGAATGCATATCAAGACCTTCCTAAACTCAATTGTCTTGTTTATTTAAATTCGTTCATTCATATGTATAAATGGAAAATGCCAGCAACGGAAAGGGAGCTCGAAGGTAATAATTATAAACTCTTTTATTATTAAAGTCATTATTGTTTTTTTTTTTTTAATATTGCTTCAGTTTAATTCTTGGTTTGAATTGTTTGCTTTTGAAATCTATGAGTACCGATTTACGGTTATTATGTTTGTTCGTGTCATTTCAAACAACACACATTTATTGAAACAAATGTTACATTACACATAAAAACATTGTATCTTACGTATATAAAATATTCATTCCGATTACGGCTGTCGACAATCATTAAAAAAATAACCATGTGTCGTTTTTTTTATTTGAGTTTTAATATTTTAATAATTGACATTTGTTTTTCTGTGCCATGTTATATGACCGAGATAAGAAACACATGCATAGAAAAAAAAAAAACGACAATGAGTTTCTTGAATAAACTAACAAAATGTGTCCTGGTCTGAAGTTATGTTTTTGAGTTGACTCATCTCATGACTGAACCCGCTCAACGACACGACAGCCATAATTTGGGTGGATATATTTCATTCAGCTCAAGAATTCACATTTGATAATTAGCTTGTAAACCAAAAAAAAAAAACAAAATTAAACTTGGAGTTCTGTTGAACGTTTTTTTTGCTTAAAGAGAAAGCCTAAATTTTGCTTCAAATTCTTTAATGCTATTCAGTCACTCGATTCAATCATTCATTCATTCGGCTTTGAACCGGGCTTTAATAACGCTATATTCTCGTTTAAACATAAAATAAGCATAAGCATACTGAGTTAAGTGTTGGGGTTATATGCAGTTAGAAGTCTGAACAAAAACCGAACTTTCCAGAATTTTTTCAGAGAAAACTTTTGAATTTATCGATTTAAAAATTTGTACACATACGATACGGATTTCTTACAAAGTGATTCATTTTTACATAGACGGCTCGAAAATTGAGGACGGAGTAGGAGGCGGTATGTACTCAAAAGAACTGAATATTAGTCTATCCTTAAGACTCCCTAACCATTGTAGCGTATTCCAAGCGTAAATCCTGGCGAACAAAGAGGCTCTATCGTGGCTAAGAGAAAACGTGATATCTTCAACAAATATCCGCATTTTCTCGTATAGCCAAGCAGCACTTAAATTACTTGGTAATTTTTCTACAAACTCTGTAACCGCCCGCGACTGTAAATCGTCTCTTATGGAGATGACAACATTCTGCTGGGGTATAGAGACATTCCAGGAAACTGCAAAGCCGATGAACTCGCCAAACAAAACAACAATTGGCATACCTATCGCTACGTTCAAACTTATGCTAAAGCAAGAAGCTATAAAGATAATGAATAATAGATGGACAAACACCACGACTTGCAAGGCTACCAAAAAGTTCTGACTAGACTTAAAACGTAACAAAAGTTTGTTATCCTTAAGTAGATTGCACTTTAGCTCCGTAATTGGGGTTATAACCGGACACTGCCTCATAGGTAGACATGCCGCAAGGCTCAACGTTCCATCGAACGATTTTTGTGGAAGCTGCATGGATCAGGAAGAAGAGCAAACAGTTCCACATCTGCTTTGTACATGCACTACTCTCTCTCAAAGACGCAAAACATTCTTGGGAGAGTACTTTTTCGACGATCCAGGTGATCTTAGAAACATAGACATTCATAGTCTTCATGGCTTTATAGAAAGCTCAAAATGGTTTAAATAAGAGGCAATTCCTCAATTTTCTTTTGGTATCACAATGGACCTATTATTGTTCTAAGTGCGTCGGTCGTTCTCCCGACAGCCACTAACCTAACCTAACCATGGTATCTTTTATCTGTATTTTAAAAATTAGTATTAGTAAAAATATATATTTGGTAAGGAGCTACAGCTGATCTCCGGGGGTTTCTCTCACGGACGTGTGCGGTGACCACTATATCTCTGATCTAGATCCTCTGAAGTTAAAAATCCAAACAGATTACGTTAAAGAAATAATGTCAAATTTAGTAATTAATCGAAGAAATAAGCAAACTAAATTTTTTTTTTTTGACAAAATGGCGGTTTAAAAAAAACGATTTTATGGTGAAAATATGTATGAACGTATCAACCTGTTTTAGCGGACTGTAAATGTTGCAACCATAAAAAGAAAGCTTTGAAAAATCTATATAGCTATTAACTATCAAAAATGTAAAAAAAGAGTCCTAATCGGTGTCCACTTTCTCGGTCTCAATTTTGATTTGAAACAAAAATTTCAAAAAGATTATTAATCTTATTTTTTTAATTTTTTTTTTTTTTGAGTAAATGGCGGTGATTTGAATAAAAATTACTGAATTTGACCTTTTTTCGACAAGTTTTCGAGAAAAAAAATAGGAAGTTAAAAAAAAAGGTTCCCTAGGACGATAGAGAATGGCAAGAAAAATTATCTGTAAAACTTTGAAATCGATAGCTTGAAAACTCTTCTCTCGGCAGCGGACACCGTTTTGAAAAACACCATTCCTAGAAAAACGCGAAACTTTAAGGTCCATCCATAGTGAATGCCGAAAATAAACCGAAATGTTTGGCTTCCCAACGAAACAGTTCTATACCTTCAACGAAATTATAGAACTGTCAGCCCTATTCTGCTATTCATCGGGGGGAATTTTTCTTGAATTTTCACTAATCACTATTCTGCTATTCATTCGAAGTGAATCTGTGTATACAGATTGTGTACACAGATTGACTTCGAAAAAATAACGGTTGAACGACCGGACGGACGCGACAGATGTGACGCTCCGTTCTCTTTCTCCGTTCTCTTTCTGTAGTGACGAAAATAATTCGAATTTCGATTTAAAAATTTAACAGCATATTTGTAACAGTGCTGATACAGTACTATCAGATAATAAAAAAAACGATTTTTTTAAAATTTCACACTGAGATGATTCCTTAAATAGTTTGCATCCTGTATTACCAATTTTAGTGGTATTTGTAATGTGTAGATTTAAGATGGTTTTCACCATTTATATCAACATCCCTGTGATGTCAGTGGCGTAATGATTGATAAGTCGGGTGTTCGAGGTTTTCATCCCAGAAACATCAAATTTTTGTTCCACGGCTATCGCCAAGGTTTGGCACTCCTTCCGAGAGTAATAACACACTACTATGAAATGTCCTTTCAATTCGTTCTTCACAATTCAGATCCACTAGATATGGTTAAGAGAAATGTGTTATCCCCTATGGCTCGCCGAGCTCAGTTGTGCAACCCTATATATTTCCATACTTTTTTTTTTTCAATCACCAAAAGACTAAGTGAAACTTAGAAATTGTCTCTTCTACAATTTTTGATCGAATTGAAATTTGAAGTCATCAATCGTACAAACAATCAACTCAATAGATAAACTGGTTTGTATATAAAAACAACTAGAAGCTAGAATAAAATGTTCGCAATTTCAATATTGCTAAAATTAGATTAATCTGTTGGTTATTGAAAATAGCTCTGTGTGGATATGGGGTGACAGTTTTTTTTAAAGATATAATGCCGTCGTTTTCGTTTGGTAAAACTAGAGTACCCTTTTTTTAGAGTACTCTGATTTTTACTCTGAAAAAATTTCTAGAGTAGCAAAACTTGCTCTGAGGGTAATTTTTGACAGCAAAAAGAGTACCCTTAGAGTACTCTTTTTTCCCAAACGAAAACGGCATAAGTTTATCGCCAATCTTATGCCGCATCTGAGCTAGATTTTGAAGAACCTTACTTTAGTTAAAGCACAAAAGTAACTCGTACGTTATCTGCATTTCGTCCTTCTCCCTTTAAGTTATTTTTTTTATTTTTTATAAGTCTGTATTCTTTATTTATTTATTTATTATATTGCTGTTACCAGCTACAAACCAATTTTAAGTTAGAAATGCCCTTATTAAAAAAAAAATTGTAATAAAAAAAATCTTGCACAGAACCTGAAAAAAATACGATAACAATTTATTTGATATGTGCCTGCTCAAACTGACCCGGTGCTGGCATATTTCGTTTATGTATTTCTTCTGCAAAAGCTACATTATTTTGTTTTGTTAATCACATTTGTGCGGAGTTCTTTATTCTTCAAAGTTCTTTTTTTCATAATTTTTTTTTAATGAATAGACTTAGCTGTTATAACCCTAAATACGGTACAACTTACAGGTCTCAGTGGAAATTGGATAGAAATTGCTTATGGAACAAAATCAGGATCTGTTCGAGTAATTGTCCAGCATCCTGAAACGGTTGGCCATGCGCCTCAATTGTTTCAAACTTTTAGTGTACACCAGAGTCCAGTGACGAAGGTAAAGTATAAAAATTCATTAAAATAATTTTAAATAATTAAATTTTTTGTTTTAATTTCTAGGTAACTTTATCCGAAAAATATCTTATATCAGTTTGTAGTGAATACAACCACGTACGGACGTGGGGGGTTCCTCGTTTCCGGGGTATGCTTTCAACTCAGCCGGGATCAACACCAAAAGCATCATTCAAAATTGTATCACTAGAAGCCACTGATACAAATTATGCATATTCAGCAGGAAACGACTTTGGACCATTTGGTGGAAAATACGACAAACCAATTTTCGTTCAGAAAGTCGTTCCAGAAACTGATCAACTGTATGTTCGCTATGCGTCTGATGGGGAGCGCGTTTGTGTTATTAGGTCAGTCGATGGTTCAACAATAACATCATTTTGTGTACATGAGTTTGAAGGGCCATCCCGTATGGGCTCACGTTTTATTTTAACTGGACACTGCAATGGAGCAATTCAAATGTGGGACCTAACAACAGGTCTTTTAGACTCGAAGGAAGACGGGCATACAAATAAAAGTTCTGGTGGTCCAGATATGGTTGAGCTACTGCGTCTACTTGATCAGTGTGACATTAGTACCAGTCATGCCTCTACGCCCTGTATGTCACCATGCTTGCCTAATGTATCGAATGCTTCTCTTGCCCGACTTAAAGCCAGCAATGTTGCTCTTCTGAATCAATCTCAACATCAAAATAACAGTGACTGATTGTCATTGCTGCAATATTGCGTAAATTTGTGCAAGTGAAAAAAAAAAGGATTTGTGACTGAAAAAATTTTTTTTTTGTTAAATTTTAGAAATAATTTTTTATACTACTATTAAATAAATTATATAAACTCTAGGAAAATTGAATCTGTGAAAGGAATGCTAATAAATAAAGATTTTATTTGATTTTATTCAATTTGCCTTTTGGTTGTACATATTTGATTAATTAAAAAAGAATGTAATGATAAATTAGGGTACATACTTTTGCATTTTCATCATTTGGGTTATTTGGGTTATAATTGAATTCTTTGCACATACGAAAATTGATCGGTGTTTATGTCTATCTTGCCTTACAAACCAATTGTTAAATAAGAACTAAATTTCTCCTGTTTTTTCCTACAAATGAATAATTGTTAAGTGCATCTGTGGCCTACTATTTTCTGCGAAGACACAACACATTTCTAGTTAGCCTAGGTTGCCGAATTGCATGTTTTGCTGGTTTCTTTTTTTTTAGTAATAAACGCCGCTTGTGACCTTAGCATACGAAACCATTGTACAATTTTTCCCTGAGTTCATATTATGCTTTAGCTTCAAATCTGCTACAGGCACACCTTTCATTCATTTATTACAAAAAGGGTGGAATCAATTTTCTGGACCATTGCATCTACGCTGTTGACCTTTAGATCTTATGTATACAGTGAAAACTAAAAATATTCTTTCAAAAGTTATCAAAGATATCGAAAGTTGGGGCAACAACTCTGGTGCTAGGCTTTCTCTCAACAAATTTAAAATTCTACATATATGTCGTCCTAAGCTCGACCTAGTCACAAATAATGTAAATATTACAAACGTTGAAAACTTAGATATCTTAGGATTAAGATTTAATCATAAGTTTAATTGGAAACCACATTGTATAAAACTAAAAAAGAGCCTAGCAACTAGACGTAACCCCTTTAACTATTCTAAAATCAACATATCACGCATCAGAAAGAAGAAGTACAAAATCATAACGCACAACAAGTGCAGTAACATCATGGTAGAAGCTGGACTTTCCACTTTGGAACAGTGACAAACTGAAAGTCTCTTAAAAATCATACCAAAACTTGTGTTTTTCTTACGACTGCATCAGCGACAGAGACATAGACACAAGGAATAATTTAAAAATGAAAAAAGCGTCTTCCAGCGGCAATCAATTTAGCTTTATCGAAAGCCAAAGAATTGGATCTAAGTTTCAAACGCGTCAAAGGTAACACAACAAACATGAGTGAAAAGTCCTTTGAACTTACTCTATCGGAGTTCAACAAAGACAACGCCAATAAAAGAATCTACTTCTCTGAATTTACGGAAATAATGGAAAAAAGACTCCTCTATTCACAGACGGTTCAAGATCAGCTCACAATACCTCTTTCGTCGTAACTAAAGAAAATGGCACGTTGTGGGAATACTGTTTACTGCTGAAGCTTTTGCCATTCAAGAAGCTGCCAAAATACGCGCTCAATCACACTCAAAAATATTAATATGCACCGACAGTTTGTGAACTCTCAACGCTATCAGGAATTCCAACCACAATAGCAGGCTGATTAATAATATACGCGACATTCTTATAAAAAATCTCAAAAAATTTAAACTTATGTGGGTGCCCAGCCGTATAGGCATATCAGTCAACGAAAACTCCGGCAAAGCTGCAAAGCCTTGGGTTGATCACACGTTCTTATATTTGTCATATTTTCAAAAAAGACCTCCAAATATACATTGGTCAAATTATAAAAAACAACAATTTTAACTGGAGTACCTACGATAATCATTACTCAAATATAAACACTGATCGAATCACCCCCATCTACCCATCCACCATATCCTTAGCATTAAACTTCATCCGTCTTCGGTTAGGTCACACCACATTAACCCACCAACATATTTTAAAGAAAGAGCACCCACCAATTTGTCCGGCACGCAACATCATAGATTTATAACACTTGCTTGGATTTTCAATGTGTAGTAATTAAAAAAAAAAAAATCAACTCCATCCTATCCCATAATCAAAACATCTATTCATTTTTAAATACTATAAATATCGAAAATATTCTAAAGATAGACTAATATCTCAAAAAGAACAGTTTAATTATTTAAAGTTATGAAACAATTTCTTTTACTTTGTACAGCTGAAAACCTCTGTTGCTAGTGCTCTTTTAAACTATTTAATTTCGCTATACAAAACGATTTGGGTCTTATTCTCAAACCAGGCCCAGCAGCTTCTAAAGCATTCAAACGATCTACCAACTTGTGATAGTAAATGTTTGATTATAAACTGATGCAATTGTGTAATAATGAACGCAGTTTCGGAAGGATCTAAATAGTTTTACTTTGCGAACTGGGGCCCTACTCTGTATTTCGTTTCGAAAGGCAAGTCTATTCGAATCGGAAAAAAGTGCTTGTTAATATTTTCATTTACGGAATAGATTTGTCGTGTCTCGAGAAATATTTCTCATCTGTCAAATCAAGCAAAAAAATAATATCAAAGCGAATTGCAAAAAGTTAAGAAATAAATAAATAAATTAAAAAATTCGTTTTTATATTTGCCTTTCGGAGAATAGTAGATTCGAATCCGCTTTAGAAATAAAGAGTACAAAATATTCGTTCTCGGCAATTTTCGCTTTCGAAACGAATTGCAGAGTAGGGCCCCTGGTCCTTCTATCCCAGAGCATTAACACAAAACATTAAAAAATATATATAAATACATGTTTTTTAAATTTTTATTTATACAGTTCATTTCTACTGCGCAGTAAAATATAACAAATAACATTTGTCTTCAACAAAACGACAACTCAAAAATTAAAATCAAACTTTTTGTTTGTTATAATATAACGCTATTAAAATAAACTTCCTTACGGTAATCCAAAAACAAAATCTTAATAAACTTCATTCATTACAACGGAAGACAATGAAAAATTGAATATATATATATATTTGAAAAAAAAAAAAAAAACATTGATAACAATTTGTGCGCTCCTCCCTCCTCACTTGTCTAGTTTTCTATTAAATTCGAAGTTTTTCCAAATATTTTGGAACCAAAAATTCAGCTGAGTACTTGTCATATGTAAAATATTCGAAAAATTTATCCCGCTGCTTGCGGAACACCACTGGATTCCTAAACCAATTGTAGAGCATTTTTATTAGCTGATTTGATGTATTGTAAAGATTTTCTTTGGGATATATTTCGGGATAAACTAGTTTGTTTGGTGCTATTGGCATACAGCCACAGTAAGTGGCTTCAAGCCTGGAAAAAGAATTATTTATTTATTTATTATTACCGTAAAGCAATGTGTACTTACATGGCCACACCATAGAACTCGTGGCCAGCAGTCGATATCACAATATCACCGGACATTAGTGCCTTCATGTACTTATCGCGAGGCAGAAAACCAAAGTTTAATAGTTTATGACCCAGCTTATCCTGAATGCCCTCGAAAGCTTCAGGAATTAATTGGTAATTTTCGCCACAAATTGTTACTTTGAAATCTACTTGACGTTTGTTGAGTTCTAAGAGCACTTCCACTAGTAATTTGGGATTTTTATCGTGCTCCCATCTGTGAGGCCAAATCAGATGCAAGCAGTCCTTTTCGATATCTCTTTGTTCTTCGTTGGCAATCAGTCTTTTGGGCATTGAATGAAACTTTATTGGATAGTAGAGAACTTCGCATTTTGGTTCAATTTTTTGATGAATGTTCCGAAGTTTTAGATCCGGTTGAATATTGAGAAATGGTGTTATACTTTCTAGGAACGATGTGCGATTGAAATTCGAATTAAAAACTACTTGGTCGGCTGATAAGCTGAAACAAAATGAATATTTTGTTTATCATGCAAATTTTGGATGGGAGTAGTAGCAGTAAATTACCATGTTAGAATCTGATTCAGTCCATATTGACAGTCTCTTTCTTTTGCCTCGCGTACTGGATAGACTAATTGATTTTCATGGAAATAAACAATCTTTCGACATCCCATTAAATCCGAACGGGTGCCTATCAGTTCAGCTAAATTGAGTACAGAACTTGTGAAGATGACTTTGTAATTGTGCTCCAATGGGATAATTTGGGAGAAATAAAGTGCACTGGTGCGAGCTCTCCAATGCCATTTTTTTGCGGGAAGACTATATATTTCATATTCCCCTGGTGGAATACCTACATATGTACATAAATGGTAGTAACATGGTTAAATTAAATATTGAAGTAGTTAAAAAGCCATTTTTTACATTCGATAATAGTTTCTATAAGTTGCTTGTGACTTCCACCATAGAAAGGTTCTAAGATCAATATTGTTGGCTTCGGCATTTTCTAAACTTTTTTTAAACTAAGCTGCTAGTTTTGATTTTAAAGTAGTTTAATATGTTTTTCAGAAAACATTTCGGAATATAAATTTTCTATTTTCTCTTGGCGGTAGAGCTCGAACGGCGGAACTAAACTAGAACTTGGTTGAAAGTCGAACAAATCTAAAATAAATTTGACATACGTAGACGTAGCGTTAAGCGCTGCCAGTCAAAAAATTACCGCATTAGGCGCGTTCAAGTATTCGAGTGAAAAATATCAGAGTACAAACCAGGGATGCTATACAATGTATATGAAATTTGCTTGGATAACGCAACTTTTAGACGATTATCGCCCAACCGTCAATTGCATCGCCGAAAGATTGTTTCGTGTAATTTTGATTTGAGTGATTGAAAGGAAAGCTTGTGACTCTATTGGAAAGTTGTGACTTGTGTCACATAATTGGCGATGTTCATACTGGTCGATTTGTTGCTTCAACATGATTACATTGTTCAACGAATCGACCGCAAGCCAATACCCACAAATTGGTGTAAAAAAGAAGGAGAACAAGAAAACAATCTCAATTATTCACACGAAGCTTCAACAAATGATTTTGGACAGAATCGGTCTTTCGGACTAGTTTTCGTTGAATTTCGTGATAATTTTTAGTAAAAAACAAACCTTTTGTTGCATCTCCGAACAGAGCAGACGCAAAAAATAGTACATAAAACTATACAGCCGCTGTACACGATAAAATCTGACATAACCAATGAAAGCAGTAAACTCACTTCTCACGTAGGCTCCTGTGTCCTGTCCTTTGCTTCTGCCTTGCTTAATTCATTTTGCAATAAAAATAAAAGTAAACTACTTCAAAAATGTCTGTAATTGAAGTAAATGCCGAAGAGGAATACACTAAATTAATCAGGTAAACTTTTATACCATTTATTACATTTTAGTTATCTTTTTATCACAACAGTTCTGAAAACACCACCGTCCTCCTATTCTCGGCTAAATGGGCAGAGCAATGCAATCAAGTTTTAGATGTTCTGACGGAAATTTCCAAGCTTGGGTACACAAATCTGCAGTTTGCAAATTTGGCTGCTGAATCATTTCCGGATATTTCTATGAAACATCAAGTCTGAAATCTGATCTCACTGTTACAAACTGCAAATTTTGATATTCCTTTTCTTTTAGATCGACGCTGTTCCCACAGTAATTTTTTTTACAAAAGGACAGGCCGTGAATAGAGTAGACGGGGTTAATATTGCATCCTTAACTCAAATATGTAAAGACTTAGGATCAAAATCTGGTGCTGGAAATGGGTCTTCGCTGGAGGATAGACTAAAAGCTTTAATCAATAAATCGGATGTAATGATATTCATTAAGGGAACCCGCGATGCTCCAAGATGTGGTTTTTCAAAGCAGCTTATTGCTATTCTTAATGATATTGGGTAAGTAGGGATCAGAGATCAAAATGAGTATGTTCAAATCAGTTCAAACACATCCAAAATTTCTCAACGATCGCTCAGACTTGATAATTTTCCACCCCTATTCACAAGCAAATAGCTCGCAAGCATATTTACTCACAAGCAAAAATGCTTCTGAACAAACGAAATCAGTATAAGGATGCTCACAAGTCATTTTTTCTGTATTACACTCACAAGCAAATGACTTGCAAGCAGATTGACTTGTTTGAACTTACTTGAATATATTCAAATACTCATGGGAACGCAAAATATTCAAAAGCTGGCAGTGTGTTCACAAGCAGGCAGTGTGTTCACAAGCAGGCAGTGTGTTCACAAGCAGGCAGTGTGTTCACAAGCAGGCAGTGTGTTCACAAGCAGGTAGCGTGATTACAAGCAGGCAGTGTGTTTATAAGCAGGCAGTGTATTCATCGGAAAGCAATGCGTTGAACATTTATACCTAAACAAAAAAAAGGCATATAAAGGCATAAACTACCCTTTTTGGTATGATCACATTGCTTGCTTACGAAAACACTGCTTATTCACAAACACACTGCTTGTTTACGATCAAATGGCTTGTGATCACTTTTACTCACAAGCAGTTTAACTCAATGTTATTCAAACTCATTTTGACTTGCAAGCAAGTCTACTTGTTTGGTTCATTTGAAAATAGGGGTTGTTCAGAGTTACTTGGTTCACAAATAAGATTGTTCAAATTTACTTGCTTGTGGGTTGACTCAGTTTGTTCAAACTCGTTTTTTTTTTCAAGTAAATACATACTCATTGTTCACAAGCTCAAGCAGACTTAGTTCATTTTAATCTCTGGTAGGGATATGTTTACTATTTTCGCCAGTTGACTCGTAAATCCAAAGCCGAGAGGCTTGCTGACGAAATCTGCAAGCAAGGCTCTGACTTGGAAAAAATTATTACAACATTTAGCTCAATTGTAAATTGAAACCGTTTGAATCCCAATAATATAACTAAATTGTTACTAAATTTAATAGAGCGGTCTAAAACAGATGAAAAATACTTAAGTAATTTAGTGCTTTAGAACTGAGGAATGGTTAGTTATTTGCGCGTTTGGTCGCTTTCTCGAGATGATGTTTGTGCAATATTGATCAGTTTAATGATATTTACATTGATTGTAATTATGACACACACAAGTCTAGGGCCCCTATTATGAGTAGCGAATCGAACGTTCGACTGGAAGCGAATGTTTTAGAGAAACTCATTTATTGGACTATTATCATTTAACTTCGTCCATTCTCTTATCTGACATACCTTAAACGTCGAAAAAAAAGTTTTCTACAAGGTTTTTGTTTCTACAACCTATAATATACCGCTATAAAAGAAGCTCGCAAAAACATTCGCTTCCAATCGAACGTTCGATTCGCTACTCATAATAGGGACCTAAGTTTCCCTATAAATAACACCTGATTCTAAAACATCACATAAAACTTGTATATTTTTAGAGTTCAATATGAAACGTTCGACATTCTTTCTGACGAAGAGGTGCGACAAGGATTGAAAACTTTCTCAGACTGGCCTACGTACCCACAGGTATACGTTAAAGGAGAGCTTATAGGTGGTTTGGACATCATAAAGGAACTTTTAGCATCTGGCGACCTAGAGAATACATTGAAATCAGCCTAGTTGTAATTAAAATTTTATTCAACTTTTGGTCAATAAAGAAGTAATTTGCACATGTGAACAAAAAGAAGAACATAACTATATATATTTAGTTTAGTATAAAAATTAGATCATCAATACCTAGCTACAAGTAAAGTAATAAAAGTTCAACTGTTGGCTTACTTGCTACGGAAGACAGTTATTGCTGTTCTAAAATTCAATTTAATCTCCAAAATAAAGTATTGCCATACCAACCGGGATTCGTAACAATTGGTAATAACACCACCCAGCCAATAAGACCAATGACATAGAGACTTCCAAAGAAAATCTGTTTTGGTTTGGTTTGCTGAAAAAGTTCATTGAAGTCTGGAAATCCCATGTGGTTACAAAATGCATGTGCTATAACTGGAGCAATGAAATGTCCAGTCTTAGCAAATAAATAAGCAGAATAGAAACCAAAAAGTGTTGTGTATGTAAGCTGAAAACCTAAGACAAGATTTAAAAGGAAATAAGAATGAAATATGAAAAAAATTATGAGACTTACAAGATACTATAACAGCAGTCTTTATATCGAGGCCTGATCTAAGCCTTTCTGAAATGTGATGGAAATGCGCAACACCAAAGAACAGTGGTGTAATGAATACTGATTTAAGGGGAGTGAATGATTGCAATATCAAAGGCATCATACAAGCGCGAAATGTAAATTCTTCGGATAGTGGAGCAACAACATGGTTCCGGAGCCAAAGTATGTTGTTAAAACAATTAATCCAATATTGTATTTCTAATGGAAAAAATATTACTTACAAGCTTTGAAAAAGCAATCAAAATCTTACGTGAGTACATCTGTAAATGTCCATTATATAGTTGAACGCTTAGTGGTCCCAAAAATAGCAGTGCCGTGAGTAGTGTTGGGATACATATCGCAACTAAAAGACCTCGTAACCGCAGCCCTAAAATTTCAAAAACCGAACTACGCGCTAATAGTTCTTTTGAGGAAAATGTGTAAACAAATATTGGGGCGATAAGCATCATGATTGAAACGCTACAGCAGCGTTTTTTTACCGTAGATGGGTGGTTTCTAAAAATATATTCCAAAGAAATTCGTTGTTTTTAATTTTGGCTATAACAGCTTGAATTGGGAATTTTGATTTACCTTTCATGTTCGTTTCTCCAAACATAAAGACTGGCCACATATATAATAGATAAAACCAAGCAACAGCTGACTGATGTTGCACGAGAGATTTTTGGTAGATCCTCCAAAACGTAGTCCATCATTTTTTCCGTTTTTAGAACATTACAAATAAAGATTTTGGAATCAACTGCACCTGCATTTCTCCATTTATTTTTTCGTATTCATTTTTCACTTTTCTTAAAATGACATTTCTTAGGTGTGTTTACTTTAACAATTTTCTTAGCGTTTGTTTGTTTTGAATAACACAATTGCCATTTGTAGTTCGGCCACTACTTAGAGGAATAAAGAACAATGGGGAAAACCATTACATCTCTTGCCCCGCAACTTCCATTTGTTTGCTTTTGTAACACGAGATCTATCTGTGATACACGTATTCAAGGAAACTTAAAAGCATCTAAAAATTATGTGCTCTTGCAACTCCCAAACCAAAGCATTTTTACTGTCGCAGCAGCTGCAAACTCAGTTGTCAAAATTGATTTAAATGGTGAAATGTGAGAATACCTACACCGACGCTACAAATTAACGCACCATTTTCTTTCATTTGTACTGAAGGAACTGCAAAAATAATAACAGCAGCTTTTTTGCCGCTGCTTCAATTCCAAAAACGTTTAGGTTATTGTGAGAACCTTTATACCTACTTTTACAACACTCTGACCCTACTGTAAAAAAGAAATAGAATAGATAGTTTGACAGCTGTTATATCCAATACCACATACAAATTTTCACAGCAGTTTAGATATAATTCGAATTCGTTCATGATTCAAATAAAAAAGTACAATTTTACAATCGTACGCCTTTTTCCACACCGGATTGTGAATGCCATTCTATTAGTGCCTGTCCAGACGGGTTATGCTGTTAACGTTATGCTGATAACACCTAGTGTCCAGACGTTGTTATGATTCCTCGCACAAGTTCTCCATTTTGTGTTGGAAATTGTATTGAAAAAAGCATAACGTTATGAGCATAACCCGTCTGGACACGCAAAGTGTACTGCTTAGGCAGATAAATCAGATTTCATTTTGCGCATCGAGTCCCTTTCTTCCTCACCCCTTTTGCCCAGAAACGACCGATATAACGTTATGGGCATAACACGTATGGACAGGGACTTATATAAATCTATTTCTTTGGTAAATAAAGGAAACACACCTTGTGAAACAAAACATGTGAGTGCACCCTCAAATAAAAACGTCAAAAAAATTTTCGTGCATATGCATATACTTTGGCAACTTGGGCTAAACTTTCTAGTTTCTTTCAAGTGATTTTTTCTAGTAGAAAATTATGCAATTTAAACGTTAAATATCGCATTAATTTAGTTGTTAACACAATTCCAATTCCAATAACCATACAATCAAGTAAAAAAACATTAATTTTGGACTTAAAATGCTTGAAATAATTTTTGAAAAGTAAAACCCAGTGGTTAACCAAGTTTTTTTTTTCATCAACTTGTCTCGCATACAAGTAGAAGTACGAGTTTTTCCTTTCGCCTTCGCCGCCGAGTTCGTGTAGTAGTGATTTTTGTTGGATGTGTGGGTTTGAATTCCTATTCGAATGTGGAAAATTGATTCAGATTTTTGTTGTAAAAATGCCGTCCAGAGTGTGTATATCGGGAAAATTAAATATGGCGTCGCGGGTTGGAACCAGTTTTCTGCTCTTTGTTTAGGGGATTGAAAAAATCACTAAAATAGTCCCCGAAAAAACGACACGGCCCCGCTAAGTCCTTCGATCGTGCCCAGTAAACGTGTCCTAGACACAAAGGCTAGATTGTAAACCTTTTTAGTGATCAAAAGCTTTAATACACTTGAAGCAGATTCAAAGAGAAAAAAATAGCTGCCAAGTGAAAAAATAATTTTTTTTTGTTCTGAGCATAAAGTCGCTTTGTGTACTAGCTGAAGTGAAAAATAAAATTACATACATACATACAATCGCTGAAGAGATTTGAAGATGCCGATGGCTTCGTTTACATCATCCAGATCGTACGTGAGACGGTCTCGTCGGAAAGGTGCAAACCGAATTGCCTTGCCCTCGAGAGCATCTGGTAAGTTGGCCCACAGATATAGAGAAACGTGTATGCTGATGGATCTGAATGTTTGAAAGTTCCACGCTGATTATTTGAAAATCGATCCATAAATGTATTTTGCCTTTCCTTGTATGAATTAAAAAAGACCAAGAAAAAAATGGAATGCATAAGGATACATTTATTCGAAGAAATTGTTTCTTTTTTCTTAATTTCCTGTGACCAGTCAAGTGTCTTAAGAAAAAAACTGAGAAAGAGTCTGCATTTTTGTGTATCTAATGAAATTTGCATTTATACAAATAAGTATAAGGCGGAAAGTAAGATTGTTATTGAGTTTTCAACGTGTGTTGAAGATGATGCCATTTCAAGTGCAGTGAACCGCAGGTAAATTCGGTTAGGTAAGGCAAAAACAAATCGTCTTTCAAAGTTCCAGATATAGTAGGCATATCAATGGGGCATTCAAATTACTGAAGTACTTACTCCAACCATTAGTTATTGGGAAAATAAAATTAATTAATTTCTATCAATGTGAATGGGAGAAATATTTTTTATTTTCTTTAAATATGCCCGAAAGTCACCTTTTCTTTAATCAAAATTAAAAAATAAAAATATTTGCTTAAGTATTTCAGTTGCCCATACGGGCTAAGCAGGTTTGTAGATTTGAAGGGAGAAAGTTATTTAAAATGTTAAAGAAATGAATTTCTTATAAAAGTTTGTGAAAGGAATAAATATAATCTACGCATTTACCGTTTGTCAGTTTATTCTTTTCTCATTAGAACGCTGGCTAAAAAGAGTTTCCTTTTGCGATAAGATACTGATGATTATTTGACGGTTAACGTACCTCCTTAAAGCTGTTTTGTTCAAAAGGTTACCGTTGCAATCAAAACAGAGCGTTTCTGGCTTTCAAAAAATTGTAGCAAAATGTTTCGTTGTTTGTTGATAGTTTTGTTTATGCTTCCAATTTTTTTTTTTTTTGACAATGGTCCCCTTTAATTAGTAATTAGAATCTTCTACGGCACTTGAAGCGCAACGATTTGAAGGTAGATTCTAATAGACCTACACGAAGTAATTATTTCCGGATAAAAATATCCGGGAACGGGATTGGCAATAGAAAACCTATAGGTATACTACTGGACAGATTTAACAAATTCTTTCAGTTTTGGTATGCTACATTATCCCTCAGTAACTTAGATTATAATTTCATCCCTATACTCATACGGAAACAGATACGGGAACGAGAAGAAGAACCTTAAAACTACTTGACCGATTTCAAAAATTCTTTCGAATTAAGAATGATACATCTAAATACATTCCCACGGAAAGGAAAGAACGGAACGAACTTCCGTAAACTGTTTAACATCAACTCCAGTAAACGTAGAAATTCCGCAAGGTATAGTTCTCGGAGTGTGGTTATTCCTAATGTTTATCAATGACATGAGCAAGGTACTATGTATGTTCCTCAAAGCTTATTCTGTATGCTGATGACGGTTTATTATATATCACTGAGAAAAACACCGCAGATTGCATAGAGGAACTAAACCAAGACCTAGAAAGGGTGAACACGTGACCTAAAATGAACAGACTGGTGCCAAATGTAAACAAAACAAAATGTATGATCTTTAAATGTAGTCCTGTAAGTACGCCTGCAAATATAAATGTTAAAATAAACAATGAACCAATTGAAATTGTAAAGCAAATGAAATATCTTGGTATTGTTTTAGATGAAAAGCTAAATTTCAATGATCACATTGACTAAACTATGTATATATGTATGTAAAAAAGTGTCTAAAAAAATAGGTGTACATATTTAGAAAAATAAGGAAAAATATATCTATGAGGACCGCTATTAATAGGTCTGTTTCTTTACTTTATGGGTAAAGTTTGGGAAAAAGCCCGAGAAAAAGTTTGGGCTCGAGATTTTTAATGTTGTTTTTGTAATCTCCATCCGAAAATGAAAAGTAAAGTTACGCCTTTGGGATGTTTCTTGCTGAATGACATTTATCATGCACTCTCAGTAGAGATATTGAGCCCTATTATGGTAACAGATCGGAACGAAATTCTTTCCGATTTGTACGAAACGTAAGATATTTGTATTATGGTAACGATTCCGATTGCTTAATCGGACATACATCCGAAAAGAACGAAACAATGCGATGAAAATGTCAAACTTACAGCAACGCGTTTAGAATTCATCCGATGCATGGCGATTAAATGTGAAAATGGTTGGAACGCATTCCGAATTCATGCGATGCATGCCGATTTCTTGGTTTTCTGTTCTATACGATGTCTCCGACAGCAAAGTAGTCGCGGAAGGGTTGTACGTAAAAAAAACATGAATTATGAGGAGGGGACAGAAACAGAACAATGTAAACATTTTCATTCATTTTTTTCTGTTATTATTTCTTTCAGAAAAACAAACAAAAACAAACTCAGTGCAATATCAAAGGTTGGTCGAGTTAATGCAATCCAAAACCGATATTGCCAGAAATTTCACAAACCGGCCTCCTGAGGAGACAAACGTCGTTACGCGTCAGTGTTTCCTTTACGAATGGATACCATAAATAAAACAAATATTACGATCGGAACTTCTCTACGATCGTATTTTTCTCCGATCTGTTACGATGATAGGGCTGATTAAAAAAGCATACAAACAATTTTGTTTCAGAAACGTGTTAAATGAGCTCAGCAATGTTACATTGCATACTTAACATTATTTTGAATTTTCAAACCTACAAAGAGAGATATGCTCTCCATTTTTTCATTTTATTTCAAATATAAAATTGAATTCAACTAAAGTGATTCGGTCAGCTGATTTCACAAACAGCCGATTTGACAAGCAAGAAAGTGCACGAGCAAATTGTTCGGGTAAATTCTTACTGGAAGGGAAGTGACAAAAAAGCAAAAGCTCTGTCACTTTTACGTCAAAAAAAGTAAAGATACACGGGTGAGTAAAGATACAGGCCTAATGTAATAACTTAATCAAACCTCATTTTGATTACTGCTCCAGCCTCACTTATATGTGTCCCCAAAGATACAGTTATTACAAAACAAAACTGCGAATAATTCTTAAGTGTAGTGTTTATACACCTATAAGATCTATGAAAAATGTTTTAAAATGGGTGAATGTTAACCAAAAACTGTGCGGGGTGGTTATGTGAAAACATACGAGCAAATTCCGTAATGCAACAAAATCTCCGAAACAATGACGACTTGAGAATTGAGAGATCTAGAACATCAAGGGGTCAAAAAACAATTTTTTACATGGGATTTCATGGGTTTAATAACCTTCCTAGAGAAGTAAAATGTTGCACAAACCCAAATGGTTTTAAAAGAAAAATTCAAATTTATAAATATCCAAATGTACAAAGTAAATTTCATAAGCACAAAATTTTTTTAAGTTAATATAAATTATAAACGATTATATTATATTATATTATATTATATCAATTATTATTTATATTATATTAAACCTAAAACTAAATGGCTTTTTTGAAGGTAAATAAAGAACATTCATCATTCATTCATTTATGCCTCAGTAACTTACATTATATGTCATCGCTATTTTCCTACGTGAACAGAAATGGGAACGATAACTAAAACCTTAAAACTATTTAACCAATTTCAAAAGTTGTGTGGAATTTTAGACGATACATTACGGCGGGATAGATAACATATACTATACTAGCTGAGCCGCCCGGCGTTGCACAGGTCCGTAGTTTTAAAGATCCCGGTCTCGTCATTCGTTTCCCATAGTTTTTATATGGGCGAAAGTGACATTCCCTAAGCTACCACAAAAATTTGGTTTCATTCTGTCGATCCGTTCTCAAGTGATGCGATCACAAACACCCGTACACTTCTTTTTATATATTAAGATTTTATCCGTATATTCCCACGGGAGCGGGAGGACGGGAGCCTTATAAATACATACATAGGCAACGCCGGGCCGGTTCAGCTAGTTTGTATATATATTTGTTTTTTTTTCTTTTTTTTTGAGTAGGTATTGATACTTTAAAAATTAAGGTATCGAAAAATGTATTCTTCTTTTTCGTCTAGCTCTATAAAAATCAGTGGCTCTGGAAGAAATCTACGTGCCTGCCGACCCATATAATTGATTTTATTTTGACCCACTTATGTATGTACTCCCTTTATCATTAAAGCTTTTCATAATCAAACTGCATACTCGTACCGACCAACACTACGAAAAATAGTCTGGTTGCTTCATATCAAACAGTTTGATTTTCGTCGCGTTGCTCTTAGCAAATAGCAAGTGAAGATGCAGCCTGGTCGCGCGATCTTATGAGCATCTTGCGACTGGTATTAGGACACGCATTGTTGTAGCACTACCAACAACCAACGCGTCCGATCGAAGTTCATCGTTCGGTCGCGCGATGCAAATCCAATTAGGACATAGCCTAGCCTGGGTATACAGGAATGATAACATTGTGACTAGCGATGTTCGATAAAACGTTTCAATTTAGACAAATGTTTGATTTGCTATTTATAATTAGTGCCTGGTGGCGTAATGGTTAGCATGTCTGCCTGTAACGTGGGAGTTTCATATCCCTACGGGTATTGCCTTGCGAGATAAATTTGAAAGTCCTCTGAGAGTAAATGGGCTATGGAAAGCTCTTTCTCATTTGGGCGTTTTTGATATATGTACAAAAATTTGTAGGTCTATGAAAGTTTTTGTGCCCGCCTATTCAATGCCGAGTCTGGTTTCTTCATTTTGTAAGCGGCAACTGAATCTGATTTTATTTATTTATTTATTTATATACAGAAAGCTTATAAAAAATAAATTTTCAAACTTTTTTAAAAAGATAGGCATTAGGGCGACAAGACCATCTGATTGTTTCATATAAGAATAAAAGAACAATTTTTACTGAGCAAGATAATCACCCCTATCATGAGGCCCGTCGTAGCGATTTAGGACTACGAATACCAAAATGGAAGCATCACAGACGCCCTTGTAGTGAATGTGCTATACCAATTGATGACAAATACATAACTCATAAGTTTTTTTTGGCAAAGGAAGTGTTTCATTGAACTAATATTTTCTAAAAAAAAATTGTATTCTTCTAGTTTCTTGGTGCAATTCCATTTTTCGTGTCAGGTGATTGAAATTTCAAACAAATTTTCCCAATTAACATATTTGGGTTTCATTTCTCATGTACCCATTCTACTAAAAGACTAACAGCAAATTAATTTCATGTGCATTGCTTTGAAAAAACCAGATGCTAGCCTGTGGCAGCAAAGATATAAAGACCGTTCACTGGCATATTTTCCCTGTTCTCTATAAACGTTTATCAGGGAAAAATTGATGTTTCTATCTGTCTCAACTTTTCTTGACCATTATAAAACTTAGAAGAGGAAAAATTAAAAAATCGAAATGGTCCAAATAGGTTAAAATCAGTTTTCTAAAGTTAAATCGAAAAAGCAAAAATATTTGGTTGCGTGTTTCAAGGACATGGTACAACCTATGCAATTTTCACCGAAATCAAAAACACTGATGTTTTTAACCTGTTCGCTGCGAGTGGAATGCTTTGTTAAATCTATTCCAGTACATCAAATGTTCATGATTGTTTGCTGAAGAGAGAAGATAGAAATGTGTTCACTGTGAAACACTCGTTTTCAAAGAACAGCTGTAAACTTTTGCTAAAAGTTGCGTCTTTACTTTTTGGGCAGTTACTTGGTGAGAGGTTTCTGCCATTTTGATCAAAATTGGGAAAGCAACTGGCTATGATGCTGATGATGAAGATTTTTAAGTTGTTGTCAGGGTAAAGTCTTCGTTGTATTTGGCTTTCTCGTTTAAAAAATGTAAATGTTTTTGTTGAAAATAAATGTATTTTTTTTTTTAATAATTTTCAGTCAAAATATTTGTAATAATATGCACAATTGCACATACCCCAAATTTAAAAACTTGAACCTTGTTTTTTTTTTTAATCAGATAATGTTCTGGAACCATTGCTACAAAACTTGCCCACAGTTGGAGCTGCACCTCCAGGAGCTGGTGGCCCCAGCGTTGCTGCTGCTACGGGTGGTTCAAGTTCATCTTCTAGTTCAATAAATTCACCAAACTCATTCAATTCAAGTGGCAACACAAATGGCCCATCAACGTCATCATCATCATCAAACACTTCCTCTACTTCATCGTCATCCTCATCGTCATCTACTGCCGCCGCAGCATCCACATCTTCCTCATCGACTGCGACGTCCACTAATGGTGGTGGCGGTGTGAGTGGCTCAGGGGGAGGAAACGGATTGCCCGCCACCAGCACTAGTTCTTCATCATCAAATTGCACAAGTAATTAACAAAAGATATTAACTTGATTAAAATATTTGAGTTTTATCACTTTTCTTACCTTTAGACAGCACAAATTCCCTGACAAACACAAATAGTAGCACAGTCGTTAGTACAAGTAAGTATAAAAAAAACACCAAACTTGAATTAACATAAACATCAAAATAAACGTTTTTTGAACCTCACAGCAGCATCAACATCAGGCTTTGTAATGCCTTCAACGTCAGCCAATGCAACTGCAGTTGCGGCCTCAGCTGCAACAGTAAGCAATTGCTCATCCGTAGGATGCTGCCACCAATCGCCGTATGATCTGCGTCGGAAATTACCCTCTTCTAGCCATGAGCAATGGTGCGTTGCTAATACGAGCAGTGCTGCTGGCAGTGCAACAGCATCATGCTCCGCAGCCACAGTGCCGTCGACTGGACCTTCTTCAAGTGTAGTGTCTTGTGCTGGCAATCTCCCAAACCACTACCACGCAATCACTCCATCGACATCTACGTCTGCCTCCTCAAACTGTGAAGACAGCTGTTATATGCTTCCGGCGCGAAAGCGATCCAAGAGAATGTATACTGCAACCAGTACAGACACAAGTGGACCTTCCGCTGCCCACTATCTGCAATATGAAATGCCCGACGAGGTGCTTCTTACAATATTTTCCTATTTACTAGAGCAAGACCTTTGCCGATTGTCCCTAGTTTGCAAGCGTTTCAATACAATTGCTAATGACACAGAATTATGGAAGCGCCTCTACCAGTCTGTTTATGAATATGATCTGCCACTATTCAATCCAGAGATTTGTAAGTACATTTTTGTGAAGCCCGAGGATTCGGACTACGCAAATCCCTGGAAAGAGAGCTTTCGACAGCTTTATCGGGGCATTCATGTGCGTCCTGGTTATCAGGATAAAAAGCTGAAAGGTCGTAATATAGTTCACTTCAATACAATTCAAGCAGCTCTTGACTATCCCGATGACAAAGTTCCCAATGCATCAACCAATAATCCTACTTTAAACGCCGCCGCAAATATAGGAGGCATGCCGAACAGTATTTCTGGTCTAAGTTCTCAACAGAATGTTTCCAATTTGTATGGGGCTGAAGAAAATACAAGCCCAGAACATCTTGGCAGCTTAATATTTCTTCATGCAGGTCATTATAAGGGTGAATACTTGTTTATAGACTCAGACATGGCCCTTATTGGTGCTGCACCAGGCAACGTAGCTGAATCAGTGATTCTGGAGAGGGAGGCCGGCTCGACGGTGATGTTTGTCGAAGGCGCAAAATTTTCTTATGTTGGTTACATTACCTTGAAGTTCTCGCCTGACGTTACATCGACTGTGTCGCACCACAAGCATTACTGTTTAGACATTGGCGAAAACTGTAGTCCAACAGTGGACAATTGCATTATACGCAGTTCCTCGGTAGTTGGTGCGGCAGTGTGTGTTGGAGGACTAAATGCTAACCCAGCGATCAGAAACTGCGACATCAGTGACTGTGAGAATGTTGGCCTCTATGTGACTGATTATGCACAAGGAACCTATGAACACAACGAGATTAGCCGCAATGCGTTAGCTGGAATTTGGGTAAAAAATTTTGCTAGTCCCATTATGCGAGAAAATCACATCCACCACGGGCGTGACGTTGGAATTTTTACTTTTGAAAATGGAATGGTATAACCTGACTAATTTTGAAAATGAATTGTTAATTTTATACCAATCTCTAATTGTTGTAGGGTTATTTTGAAAAAAATGATATTCATAACAACAGAATAGCTGGTTTTGAAGTTAAGGCTGGTGCTAATCCCACTGTGGTAAAATGCGAAATTCATCATGGTCAGACTGGTGGCATTTATGTTCATGAAAACGGACTGGGGCAGTTCATCGAGAATCGTATACATTCCAATAATTTTGCTGGTAAGAACAATTAGAGATATCCATGCGTGTAACGCAAATCAAAATAGTGGTTTGTATGCTTAGCTTATTAGTATATCCAACCAAACCAACGTCTTTAAATAACCTTTTCAAACTGAAAAAAAGTTTTCAATCTTGAAACCGTATATTCTAAGACTAGTGGTCACCTGCTAAAAGGGCAGTTGCTCACCAGGTACTTCTTTCTATGGATTTATTCTGAATTTCGACTAGATGAAATAGCCCAGACTTTGAAGATTTGTAGCAAATACAGGGTGTTCCGTACTTCGTGTATTATCCTTTGGGGTGTGATTCTTGGTCATATTCTAAGAAAAAAAATGTTCTGCAGTAAAGCTCAATTCTCAACTTTGACATCACTTTTTGACAATTTAAGAAAAGGCTAACTTTGGTGTACTAACCCATAGATTTTATGATATTTGAAAAAATACAAAATGGGTAAAATTAAAAAAAAAAAAAAGAAGAATTTTAAATTTGAGGTTTGTTTGAATAAAACAATAATATGGGCACTTTTAGTAGTTTTTTTTATGTATTTAATACAAATACAATTAAAACAAGTGCTCAAAGTGCCTACGCAGACATTTTTTTCTTATATGAGTTTTACAATGGAAATTCAAGAAGAGCACAACTAATATACCAGGAACTTTATCCTTACTGAACATCTGGCAACCCTAAGCCTATAGGAATCTAATTTAAATACAGTTTCAAAGATTACAAGACTACAAGTAAGACAAGAGTTATCGAGAGCAAATACCTACAATGAAATTCAAAAACGGGCTCTGGCATGCATTCAAAACGAAATAGGGCACTTTGAGCACTTGTTATAACTGTATTTGTATAAAATATGTATTTGTATAAAATACATAAAAAAACTACTAAAAGTGCCCATATTATTGTTTTATTCAAACAAACCTCAAATTTAAAAATCTTTTTTTTTTTTTTAATTTTACCTATTTTGTATTTTTTCAAATATCATAAAATCTATTTGTTTTTTTTTTATTATTGTTTAGTTCATCTGTAAAAAATAAAGAAACTCCATGTTTACCAGGCATTTTCTGCAAAAAAATGACCTCAAAGTCAAAACTTTGTTTCGGGAAGAAAATTTGAACAGCACTTAAAATTGAAAATCTGGTAACCCTTAACCTGTGAAAGCTAAACTTAAATACAGTCTTAAAGTTTGTTATTTCTACAAAAAATTAAGACTATGATTAGGTCTCTACCATTAGTATTGACAGAGATATCGAATTTAACATAGGTCATAGTACACCAAAGTTAGCCTTTTCTTAAATTGTCAAAAAGTGATGTCAAAGTTGAGAATTGAGCTTTACTGCAGAACATTTTTTTTCTTAGAATATGACCAAGAATCACACCCCAAAGGATAATACACGCAGTACGGAACACCCTGTATAACTGTGTGAGTGCTTTTGTTTTCCCAAAGGAAATGGACATAAGTCTTTTGTTGCACTTAAGCAGTAGTCTCCTTTTTTATTATCATTATTTTTTTAATATTAATGTAAACGTCTATATTATTTGTTTTATCTGATTTTACTTGGTATTGATTTATTGTTTCCATTTAACAGGTGTTTGGATAACTTCCAACAGCAATCCTACTATTCGAAAAAATGAAATATATAACGGCCATCAAGGAGGGGTGTACATATTTGGCGAAGGCCGGGGTCTTATTGAACATAACAACATATATGGGAACGCACTGGCTGGAATTCAAATTCGTACCAATAGCGATCCTATTGTACGTCATAACAAAATACATCATGGTCAGCACGGAGGCATTTATGTGCATGAAAAAGGACAAGGACTTATCGAGGAAAACGAAGTGTATTCGAATACTTTAGCCGGTGTTTGGATCACAACGGGAAGTACACCTGTCTTAAGACGGAATCGCATTCACTCTGGCAAACAGGTATACACCTTGGATTATACTGTTTTATAAGATGTAATACATTTAAGTGTTTTTTGTTTTGTTGTTGTCAGGTTGGTGTGTATTTTTACGACAATGGCCATGGCAAGTTAGAAGATAATGACATCTTTAACCATCTGTATTCGGGTGTGCAAATCCGAACTGGCAGTAATCCAGTAATCAGGGGAAACAAGATCTGGGGTGGTCAAAACGGCGGAGTATTGGTTTACAATGGCGGACTTGGGCTGTTGGAACAAAATGAAATTTTTGACAATGCCATGGCGGGAGTTTGGATTAAAACTGATTCAAACCCAACATTAAAAAGAAACAAAATCTATGATGGCCGTGATGGCGGCATTTGCATATTCAACGGCGGTAAGGGTATTCTAGAAGAGAACGATATATTCCGCAATACTCAAGCCGGCGTTTTGATCTCAACACAAAGTCATCCGATTTTGAGAAGAAATCGCATCTACGATGGTCAGGCAGCAGGGGTAGAAATAACAAATAATGCCACAGCCACACTTGAGCATAATCAAATATTTAAAAACAAATTCGGCGGATTGTGTTTAGCAAGTGGAGTACAACCAATAGTTAGAGGAAACAATATCTTTAACAACGAAGATGAAGTAGAAAAGGCAGTATCGGGGGGACAATGTTTGTACAAGATAAGCAGTTACACTTCTTTTCCTATGCATGATTTCTATCGCTGTCAAACGTGCAATACAACCGATCGAAATGCAATTTGTGTCAATTGCATCAAAAATTGTCACGCTGGCCATGATGTTGAATTTATCAGACACGATAGGTAAGTACATAACGCGTAATTATTTTTATTACATACACATTACTTAACAGTGTATATGCCAGTCTGTTGGCGAATCAAGCAAAAACAACGTGTAGTAGGTTTGAGCAAATCTTTTTATAATTTATAGCCTTCGATTTTGGTCAACATATTAGATACATTTTATTTCGATTGATTACTAGGAGTTGTCAGGGAAATAAGTTTCTCAAAATTCACTATTTACTCTCTCAATCTGCTAGTAAAGAAGTTCACGCTGCTAGAAATCATTGAGAAACTATAATAAGAGTGAAAGCCTATATCTCCAGCAGCTAATTTTGGGAAACCCAACGAATTGAATAAGTGTATCACTAATTGATCTCAAAACAAAAGCATTCTTCCTCTTGCGCCACCCTATGTATGTATGTATATATTTTACAAAAGCAACAATGTTAGCAATAGCAATCTGGAAACATGAACATCAAACTTTCGAGTGCACCAAATTTGACGTGTGTTAGCCTTCACCATTTAAATTTGTCAAAAATACACATAATTTTTCATCCCTACACATATTAGCGCGAGAAGTGTCGCAGTCGAAAATATGTAGTTTTGAAAGATTTTTTATGGAAATGTCGTTTATTTAACAGTTCATGTTTAGTTATGTCTGCTATATGTCTCCTAACGAAACAAATGTATGTGTCTGTATGAAGATTGCTGTGTAAATATCGCTCTAATTTTAAAAACAGTATCTAAATTTTATCAGTTAAAGAGGCAAATAAAGTAGAGTAACAACCCTAACAAGTGAAAAAAAAACTCATTAGTGCAGTTCACTCATAATTAGTTGGACAGACTTTGGTTTGAACAACCAATATTAGACAATGTGAAATGTGAACCCTCAAACGACCGCCTGTCTAACTTGTTGGAAAGTTTTTAAATCCAACTTGAGGGAAATTTTCTTGTGAAATATTAAGAATTAAGACATTTTATGTGGAAAAAATATGAATTAAAATATATTTTATATAAAATAAAATGTTTTGTAAGCCAACTAGTTGACAATGTAAACTAAAGATAGAATATGAGTTCTAGTTAAAGTTAGAATAAAATTGGAGAATTGGATTGAGATTGAAAAGTTAATGTTTGTTATACAGAAGTCTAATATTTTTGTTTTACCTTATTTTACAGGTTCTTTTGTGACTGTGGTGCTGGCACCCTTACAAATCAATGTCAGCTGCAAGGTGAGCCCACACAAGATACAGATACTCTTTACGATTCAGCAGCTCCAATGGAATCTCATACTTTAATGGTAAATTAGGATATTAAAATTAACAATAAGTGCGAACAAAACAGAAACACGAGAACTATAAGTTGAATTGCAATAATCAAATTCTTAAATTGAATAATGTTTAAACTTAAGTCCATAAAACCATGATAAGAAAACAAGAAAAACAAAAAAAAAAAAATAATAACTCAATTTAAACTATACAATTTAACAATTAGTATAACCAATTTACCAATTAGAATGCGACTTACTCAAATAGCTACATATTTAAAATAAATATTTGTTGTTAAACGTTCTATGGAGTAACACAACCAAGAAATAAAACCTTCAAAAGATAAGATCACATACATACCTAATAAACGAAATCAAATTCAGCGTGTAATCAAACAAAAAAGAAACAGCAAGTAAGCCCACACAATATTGTATTTGTTGTGTATGCATAGAAGATAATAAAAATTTTTCTTAAAACTAGATAAAATTGAAATTATTATACAATTTCACTATTGAAAAATGAAAGAAAGAGAAAACACATTAATCCAATTAATATTATTAACACTATTGTATTGAACTCTTTATCTTAATATGTACGAAACGGGGAAAATATTAAAACAAATATATATATATAAAAAATATATTCAAAATCTAAGCTAGATTACATCCCAGTTGCAATAATATATAAAAGATTTGTTTTTGTTTAATTTTTTTTATATATATATACATACATAAAATTTCTAATGTAAAATAAAAAGAGAAAAGATTTCCGAGAAACTAAACGATTAAGTTAGAGTGTTTTAGAAAAGTAAGTCCTCGTGTGTCATGTTTAGTATTACAAAATAATATAACTAAACGATTTTTTCATATATTAATTTGAATATTTATGTACCTTATAAAGAGAGATTTTGATATTATTCTTTGTGCTTTATAACTCGTCGAATTATTATTACTATTACATATTATAAAATTATCAATGGTTATTATTTTTGATTTTTTTTTATTACAAGTTTCAGTTAAGAATGGTCTACTTTGTAAAATTTCAATGTTGAATATTTTGTAAGGTATGTGCATTCGGTTTTTATTTTATATATTTGTGTTATAACAAAAACAGAAGCAATTTTTGTGCGTTTACAGCTTGTCTATAGGGCGCTTTGCCGGAGTAATTAGAAAATGATGTAATAAATGTCACTCGAATTGAAGACGAAAAACAAAAAACACCCACACAAATTATATACAACATATAACTATTAGCGTTTTAAGTATACACGCAAAACACCACTCAACAGCCCAGTGATTAAAATTTAACAAGAACAAAACTATAAACAAAAATATGCAAACAATGCATGTTTAAAACAAAAACACATCACATGTATTTTGTTTTTAATTAGTATATATATATAAATATATATATATGTTGCTTTTAAGTGAATAATGCAAGTTTAGTGTTAATTTTTTTTTCTATTATGTACTATACAATAAATAGGATAACAACTTACCGTTAAAACTGTAAATAAATTAGCACTGATAAATTATTTAGAATAAAGAAAAAAGTAATAATGAAAATAAAGATATAAAAAAGAATAACATTAAATATAATTGAAGAAAAAAATGTAAATTACAATTTGTGAGAACAAATAACAAGCAAGATATTTAGCATAAGAAAAACCACGAAAATATTGATAACCAACAAGATTTAATTTATACATACTAATTAGTGAATGTAGAATGTTAACTATATAAAACAAAACTCTTAAAACAAAAGCTAAACAGAAAATTAAGACGAATAAATTCAGATTCAAATGCTCATATAAATGAAAGTGAATGGAATTTACCTGAATAATCAATATTAATAACAAAATGCATTGTCTTTTTTTATATTGTTTTTTCCTGTCCAAGATGGACCAATACTGTAATACGGGCACTGTGATGGACGCTTAAATGAAAAAAAAATGTCTGGTTAGCATGTCGGCCTGCTAGCCGGTAGGCTTGTGGAAGGAACTGGAAAGTACTTATTTATTTATTTATTTTTTTGATTACGTGTATCACGGATAGATCTCGTGTTGCAAAAGCAACAATTTAAGCAAATGGAAGATGCGGGGCAGGAAGAGAAATGGTTTTCCCTCTTGTTATTTATTCCTCCAATGTTCACTCGGAGCGCTGCCAAAATTGTAGCCATATTTTATTGGGAATCTATATGCAGGTTTGCGAAAGATCGCTAAACATCGCACATGACCAAACAACAAACGATTAGTGAACAGAAATAAGCCAGTGTTCGAAAGTGAACAACAGGAATTGCAGGTAAATGGTGTTTATGGAATAGTTGTATTAGTAAGTACAGTAGTCCGTTCTTTTTTACCTTCGATGTTACGCGATGCTGTAGTGTCAAAATCATCGTTGTTGTTGTGTATGTGACTTTGTTACAAAATCATGATTTTATTTAGGAACGACTCGATGCTAAACTTTGCTGGTCTGTCAAAAATAAGAATAAAGTATTACTTAAAATATAAACCAGTCTAAAGGAAACTCGCTTTTGATGAATAAAAAAAAGAATTCTGAAATGAACCAGATTGAAAATCAATAACTGTTCACGTGTTCACAGAATTTTTAAAGATTAATAAAAAAAAACCAAAACAAATCTGATCAACAACAATTTTAGAGGGGTTTGACGAATCGAAAACTCAAGTCCCAGAGATGAGTTGGAAAAAGTTACGAAACGTAACATTCTGACACTTCAACATTGCATTTAGGAACGACATCGATGTTACATTTCGTAACTTTTTTGCATTTAGGAACGACAAATGTCAGTCGATGTTGCATCGATCGCGTAACATTAAAGGTAAAAAAAGAACGTTCAATTAGTTGGACAGACTTCGTTTGATGGAAGTTGGATAGTCGGATGTAGTTTGCGTTCACACTTATCAAGCTTGTCGTCCAACTTTATGTCACGTACTCTTCCACTCCATCCAACTTCTAGATTTTCAAAAATATTTGAAAACCATCCAACAAGTTGGTCAAGCGGTCGTCTGAGGGTTCACACTATCAAACATTAGTCGTTCAAGCCAAAGTCTGTCCAACTAATTGTACAGTGTGAACTGGGCTATTGAGACTCATTACTACATACCTCGTTTCCACTTCGAATCGGGTAATCGAATCGGATTATGATTCAGATTTCGATGCAGGTATCTACTTACCCACTGAATCGAGTAATCAAGGTATAAAACACACTCTTTTGAATCGATCCAGCTACAAGAGCTGTATCGGATCGGGTAATCCTATTTCAATTCGATGTAGGTATACACTGGCACTAATTCGAATTGAAGTGTGATTCAATTCTAAGTGGAAACGAGGTAACATACTCGGGAGTTATAAGATTCTCAATAAGCCCTGTTCACACTGTACAATTAGTTGGACAATTTCGTTTGATGGAAGTTGGATGGTCTGATGTAGTTTGCGTTCACACTTATCAAGCTTGTCGTCCAACTTTATGTCACATACCTTCCACTCCGTCCAACTTCTAGATTTTCAAAAAATTTTAAAAAGCATCCAACAAGTTGGACAAGCGGTCGTCTGAAGGGTTCACACTATCATACATTGGTCGTTCAAGCCCAATTTTGTCCAACTAATTGTACAGTGTGAACAGGGCTATAAACGCGCCTTGTGTTACATATTAGGTGCGTTTCATTGACAAAATTGTCTACACGGTTGAAAAAATAATTCCAAATATATAACAAAATAATTCCAAATGTATAACAGTTTTGACTAGACGCACTCATCACACTAGACTAGGTTTTTCAGATTTGTTTTGTTGGTTGGAAACAGAGTTGCCTATGCTTAACCCAGAAAGTGTAGCATATCAACCAAAAACGTAGCAGAGAGTGGAAAAAACAATAAATTTACCAGCTATTTAAAATTAACAAGAATAACAATAATCTCATCAACTTCATTGCTTCTCTTTTCACATATGATGATAAGGCAGTTGGTTGGAATGTTGTAGTACATTTTGCGACAAATAAGTGGAGTAGATCTACATCACATGAAGTAGATTGGCATCCTTGGTGGAAAATCCTTTTTCTATTGGGCGCATTCATCAGAATTCAATTTTTCTTTTTCGGGATCTGATTGGCCTGAAGTCACTTACCAAACAAAAACTGAATTTCTGACTAATCAGAGGCCGATAAAAGTTAGATTATCAGAAAACTTGATGCGTTGAATGCCCCCATTGTGCATTCCTGTCAAAAAATACACGACGACGAGCACGACGACAATCGACCACGACAGCATTGAGCATTGCATTTATTAAAATAAAAATAGTTTCAAACTATTCAATTACAAAGGGATCTTTATTTATTGCTAGTCAAAGAAAATGCCGACCATAGGTGTAAAGCGTGATTTGCTATTTAAAGCCCTGGAAAAGAACTACTGTGAGTAATATTTTAATGAAATTATCGAAATGAAACCAACCTGAAAAATTTCAGCGGATGACGAGTTTCAGCAATTGTGCTTCGCATTCGGGCTTGAGTTGGATGAAGTTGTAAGTAAATAGAATAGTTAAAAGTCTCATTTTCTGATATAACAAAACATCTACAAATACTCAGACAACTGAAAAGCAAATGCTTACTAAAGAACAAGGTGATGTTGCTGCTGCTCAAGACGCATCTGAAGAAATCATCTACCGCATTGATATCCCAGCAAATCGATATGATTTGCTTTGCATGGAGGGTCTAGTAACTGGGTTACTTGTTTTTCAAGAGAAGTTAATGAAATGAAAAAGTTTTACCTCACGAGAAATTAAACGTGTACATTTCAGAATTAAACCGCCTCAATTTAAATTGGTTGAACCAAAAGGTGGCATCTCATCCCGACAAACGTTGAAAATTTTACCAGAAACTGCTCAAATTCGTCCTTTTGCGGTTGCTGCTGTGCTAAGGAATGTAACTTTCACCAAAGAATCATACAACTCATTCATCGATTTGCAAGTACATAAATTACTGTCTCATTTTACTGGTTTTTCTTATTTACCTACTTTATTTGTATCAATAATATAGGATAAGTTACACCATAACATTTGCAGGAAGCGTTCACTCGTCGCCATTGGTACACATGACTTGGATATGATTCAAGGGCCCTTCACATACGAAGCACGTGATCCCAAAAACATAAACTTTGTCCCTTTAAATCAAACCAAGCAAATGAATGCAAACGAACTGATGGAATTCTACTCAAACCATGCTCAGTTGAAACAATTTTTACCCATCATAAGAGAATCACCTGTGTACCCAGTGATTTATGACTCCAACGGGGTTGTGCTTTCTATGCCTCCCATCATCAACGGTGATCAATCAAAAATAACACTCAAAACAAAAAACGTGTTCATCGAATGCACTGCAACGGATCTTACCAAAGCCAAAGTAGTACTTGACACAATTGTGTGTATGTTTTCAGCTCATTGTGCCGAGAAGTTTACCATTGAACCATGCAATGTTGAATATCCTGATGGGAAAGTTTTAACCTTCCCAGAAATTGCATACCGTACAGAGACGATATCGGTTGCTAAGGCAAACGAAGCTGTTGGCATATCGGAGGAACCACTAAAAATGGCCAACATGCTCACCAAGATGTATCTAGAAACATCACTAAAATCTGATGATGAATTACTTGTTAGAATTCCTCCAACGCGACACGATGTTATTCACGCGTGTGATATTTACGAAGATGTTGCAATTGCCTTTGGTTACAACAACATACCCAAATCATTGCCGTCGTTCATGCACATTGCAAAACAATTTCCATTGAATAAGCTTACGGAACAATTACGCGAACAAGTCGCTCAAGCCGGATTCACTGAAGCCTTGACCTTTACTTTGTGTTCACGCGATGACATAGGAACTAAAATGAACAGAGTCATCGAAAATTTGCCAGCTGTTCATATTTCAAACCCAAAAACCCTTGAATTTCAGGTGGTTAGGACTTCCTTATTACCAGGTCTTCTTAAAACACTTGTAGCAAACCGCAAAATGCCGCTTCCTCTTAAATTATTTGAAATCAGCGATGTTGTTCTGGCTGACGATGAAACAGGTTAGTGGGTTCATTTGTTTTAACTTTGTTTCTGATGAATTCTTTAAGACGTCTTTTGTTTGAAACTTTTTATTTGTTTATCTACAGAAGTTGGCGCAAGAAACGAGCGCAGACTGTGTGCTATAAACTGCAGTAAATCGGCTGGATTTGAGGTAGTTCACGGTTTATTGGACCGTGTAATGCAACTTTTAGAAGTACCATGGAAATCAAACAATGGGTATTGTTTGCAAGCATCGGATGGTTAGTACCTTGAAACATACACGAAAGGCGTTTTTGTTTACTACATATTTTCTTTTTTATAGATGCCAGCTTCTTTCCTGGGCGGTGCGCGAATGTTATGTATAAAAACGTTTGTTTAGGAAGAATTGGGGTATTACATCCGACTGTTCTTCAAGCATTTGAACTATCAACTCCTTGTTCTGTTGTGGAAATTAGTATCGAGCCCTTTGTTTAAAAAAAATTAACGAATAAAGTTGCTTTGATTTTTTTAATGTTATGTTTGTTTTAATGTTAAACTTCAGAAAAAGCAAGGCTTATACGAATGTTAAAACTGCACCTTGTAAAAAAGTTTCAATTCAATATAGATACCTATTATTCCACTACACAACGAGAATTCATATTCAAAATAAATAGGTTAGCGCGCAACAGAGCGAGTAGCCCCGTGCTATTGCCTTGTGGGGGAAGGGGACCTACAATTTTCTGCTCATACCGAACGGCTAATCGAGAAAGCGCTTTTCATGGCAATAAATCTATTATCGGAGTACTTGCTAATTCCTAACGAGGATATACCCGTGGAAAACATTTTTGGTTCTGTTGGGATTTGAAGAACGAACCTCTCGCGTACCAGGCAAACATGCAAGCCATCACGTTACGGGTACTACAAGGAGAATTCATATGAACAATGTTTATTAGACGACAGTGGGAACGCTACGAAATATCACACAAAGAGGAGCCCGATAATGTGAAATAACTAACCTTATTTTAATAGGCGTTACAATCAGCCCTATCACAGATTCCATCGTAATCGAAAAAAGTCGAAGTTTCTCGATTTAAATATCACATAATCCATTCGAAGTGGAACAAATTTCGAAATTCGTACATTTGGTATTACCAAATCCGAGTGGAATATAAATTCGTCGTCTTAATATACGAAAGAAGTTATGTTTGCAGAAAAATGTGAATGATCTTGCACATTTGGCGTAAAACAGCTGATTTCGAAAACCGTCATGACGGTATTTAGTGTGACAACTGGCAATGCTTTCTTTGGTTCCATTAAGATTTTGTGGACACAAATTTTCGTAGTTCGTAACTTTGCTTTCCGTGTGGAAGTTTTCTACGATGGAATCTGTGATAGGCCTGAATATAAAAATTAATAGCGTTCCACACGCAACGCTCTGTGTTTTAATACAAATTAAAATAAAGGTAACGTAACGCTTAAAACATTTTTTTGTCATTGAGTATGTATGTATGTTCTTAAATTATGTTTTGTTGTTTTTGGACTCAATTTATAGCTTTTTGTTCTTACTTTGTAACCCCCCTTTTGTCTTTTTGCTTCAGTTTTCAAGCGTGGAGCGTTGATAATGGGCGAACTACCCTTGCCCGAAATTGCAATCCGTAGCTTTTAATAAAGTTTCAAATTTAAAAATTTTATCTTCGTGCGTTTTTAATTTTTAACTTTATTTTTCGTTATTTGCGGTCAATAAGGACGTTAACAACACTTAGGCCCCGATTGCGGTTGTCGATTGACTAATCGATACTCGACTTTAGTCGATTTCGATCGACATCTTTCGTTCATAATTTTCTGGTCGACTGTTGTCGACTGTTGCGTTAGGAAATCATTTTGTGGGAAAATGTAAGTATTTTATTGAACAAATTCATATTTTGATATAATACTCGTATTATATACTCGTATTATATCAAAATATGAGCATTTGTTCAATAAAATACTTACATTTTCCCATAAAATAATTTCCTAACGCAACAGTCGACAACAGTCGACCAGAAAATGAACGAAAGATGTCGATCGAAATCGACAAAAGTCGAGTATTGATTAGTCAATCGACAACCGCAATCGGGGCCTTAGATAATTATAATCGACCACAAAGTTTCAACGTTTAGTGATTAAAAACTGAACATTGTGCTACTTTCAACAGCAGTGGGTTCACAAAGAGTTAAGAGATATATAAATGTTCTAAAACTCAAATTTTTCACTTAAACGGGCCAAGAGGCAAAAGAATATGGCCCCGATTGCGGTTGTCGATTGACTAATCGATACTCGACTTTTGTCGATTTCGATCGACATCTTTCGTTCATAATTTTCTGGTCGACTGTTGTCGACTGTTGCCTTAGGAAATTATTTTATGGGAAAATGTAAGTATTTTATTGAACAAATGCTCATATTTTGATATAATACGAGTATATAATACGAGTATTATATCAAAATATGAATTTGTTCAATAAAATACTTACATTTTCCCACAAAATGATTTCCTAACGCAACAGTCGACGAGAAAATTATGAACGAAAGATGTCGATCGAAATCGACTAAAGTCGAGTATCGATTAGTCAATCGACAACCGCAATCGGGGCCTATATTCCAAACTATAAGAATAATTGTATACTTTTAAGTACATTGGGTAGAATGAAGTTACATAGTTGGGACCCAAGTACCAGGTATTTTATTCTACAATTAAATGCCAATATCGAATTCAAATTCTTCCAACTTCTTTCGAAAAAAACTTCCGACTTTCGTTCAAGTCGCCCATGTGCTCCTATGTAATGAATTCAAACACTTTCATTGCAGAATCGAGTGTCTCTAAAGAACAAATGTTTTCGTCTAAGTTCATAATTTGCTTGATTCGTTTGCACGTGCGAAAAAATTATAGAATCGATAAAAAGTCTCCTTTTTGCCACCAACACCTTCCAAATTCACTCGTTGTATATCTAAACCAAACAATCAGGACCTCCTGAAAGTCAGGTAAAAAAAAAATGCTCATGTTGATGTTTTTATTTATATTTTAATAATATAATAATTAATAATATGTCCGTAGGTTTCTCATACAGCAATAATTATAATAATAATATTTCTATTCAATATAACATATACGTTAAATGTATATTTTGTTGTTTCTTTTCATGTACGCAATTCATTAATCATAGTATTAATTAATAGTATATTTATAGAATTTTCTTTTGAATTCAATGTTTTGCTTCTTCTTTTTTTATCAGTTGTTTTTTTGATTTTCTTCAGATATTGAAGTATGCTGAATACATATATATATATATATTTTGTATGTATATATATGTAATAGTAAATAAAATCATAAAATAATTAATAGTAAAGGTAATATTCAAACAAAACATTTTGTTGTGTGTTGAATATTGAAGTGTATGCAAGCAAAAATGAGAGTATACTTAGCTGTTACATACCTTTCTATTTTGTTTAAATATTTTTTGTTTTTTGCTTAGCATGGGGTTTGCTTTCCTTTTCAGCTAATTTATTAATCGCTTAAGCGATGCCTATTCGCGGTGCATGCAATGCATTTTATCACCATCAGATAAATGTTTATTTATATATATGTGGATATATATATATGCTTAACTTACATTCATAATTAGGTTAAAAGTTGATTTATGTTTTTTGTTTTCGTTAATCATGTTTATATTTTTGAATTTTCTTTTAGGGACTAAATATCTATTTTTATATAGCGATAATTATAGTGACAGTATGATAAATTTAAAGAAAAACATATTTTAGAAATGTTCTACTTTTTATCCAAATAGCATTGTTTTTGTCGAGAAGTTTGTATGTATGTTACTTCATTGTCAATCTTTTTTTTTTTTTTGACAAGTACCTATAATCAAAAATTCAACAACCAACTTATTTCTTATTGTTAGCAACAAACAAAACCAGGTGCCCAACCCAGTTGTTGGCCTTAAGTTCCAAATAAGAAATAAACTGATAATGATAATGAGAGAAACTGATTGTGTGTGAAATAGTTTTTTGTTTTTTTTTTTTTGTAATTTACCGCGCTGAGAAGAGAAAAACGTTTTACAAGATTAACCGACAAGCCAATTCAAGAGGAAAACAAAAAGATCAAACCAATTCGATTTAGTTGGTGGGATCTATGTATGTGGTGCTTTTTCTCAACTCATAAACAGGTCCTGTTGCTATAACTTTTAGTTTTAGTCTCTTTTTGTAGAATATAAGCATTTTATAAGGTAGTTTTATCGTAAGTTTATAATAGAAGTGTGTTTTTAAATTCTTTCCTCGTCGTCTTCTAATTTCATCTGTAATGTGATTTTTTAGCTTTCTGAATTAACAATATAATATTATGAACTTTTTAATTTATTTTCTGATCTATGAAATCTGGCGAGTGATACGCAATTTAAATATTATTTAAAAACATTTAATAATGTAGCGGACTTGCACTCCAAAATTTTAACGAAACACAGTTAAATGGCCTATTTGTGCTGAACGCGTTCTATTTGTTTTTTCATTAATTTTTTTTTTTCTTTTTTATTGCAAATTTCCAAACCGAAAGCATTGTTATATTGTTTATATGTATATTTTTATTCATTTAACTCTTATGCTAAGTTAGATTTTTTCTTGTGATACAAGTTTGTCGTAGGTTCATCAGTTTCGCTGTTGTGTTCAGGGATGTATCAAGTATACTTCAACCACACGGCATCATCAAATTAAAGATGTGTTTTTGTTTTTCCTCCGTTCTCACAAAAATAAAATAGACTTTTACATTGAGAGATATTTCTCGTATTCTTTTTATGCTTCTCCTTTGAATATTTTTTTATATATATATATATTTTTAGAATAAGAAAAAAATCCTGCTTAACATATAGATACATGTGTATTTCAATTTGCTTATTTAATTCATGTGTGTTATTTTGTTTTTGTTGCAATAGAATTGATGCATAGCTTTTTAATAATAATTATGATATATGAACCTAAGCTATATATTAAATTTAATAACCATTGAAATTTTTCTTTGTTGCCTTTTGAATTTTCCCAACAAAATGAAAATGAAAGAATAATGGGTGTGTATAAATAAATGTTGCTCCCTGCCGTCTCATTCAATAATGCATTTTGTATTATTTTAAACAAGACTCGGTAAGTGAAATATGTGTTTGTGTGTACAGTTGGTGTTTTGTTGTAAGTAAGTAGGTTTGAATGGAAATGAGAAAAAAAAAATAAAATGAAAAAAGAAAAAAAAACAAAAAAAAATAATCTGCAAATTATTGATTTTCAAAGTGTTGATAATATTTCGAATATTATTTTTCGTATTTTTCGGTGACCAAGTTGACGAGAACGTAAGTTGCTGCTGCTGGTTCTTTAGTTTTTGTTTTCTTGTGTTGTGTTGAGAGTTTAACTCCGTTTGCTTTTATTTAATTTGTCCAATTTGACGGCCATGTCTGGGATACACAATAGAGCAAATATTTAGCATTTATTTGGCATTGTTTTTGAGATACATACGTTTTTATCATGATGATCCCACAGCTCTACTTTATCGGGCATTTGGTTAAGATCTGAGTGTCCAACGTAATGCGGATATTGAAATGTTGGAATAAGATTCATTGGCTGCTGAGCCGGATTCACGCTTGGAGGTGGAACAGTTGTATGGTAATCCATAATCTGGAAATCATAATAAAACATAAAATAAATGTCAGAGCAAAGAAAAGGCTGGACTTGTCTGGAGTTCTGTCATTTTTCAAGCGCTAAGTAAAACACAACATTAATAATAAAGGTGAATGTGAAATTTCTTGAAGGATGAAAACTTGTTATTTAAATATTAGAACATTTAACAACTTACATGGAACTGATCCTGCTGATGGTAGTCGCCAACGCCGGCATAATATCTGTATTGCGACTTCATCCAATTATTTTGAGGGTGGTTCATTGTTGAAGGGGGTTGTTGTTGTTGTTGTTGTTGTTGTTGCTGCTGCTGCTGCTGCTGCTGGTTTTGTGACTTATCCATCATCCATGGCGGCATTGGGCCACCAATTGGTACATGATTTCCAACGCTCGTTGATGCATTATTTGGATCAACATCAAGTGAAACACCACCAGTGTTCATACCGGCAGAACTCATATTTGGATAGTTGTTGTATTTCCATGAAGCCGCACGTTCAGTTCCAATAGGGCGTGGCATTTTTCTCATGTCATCTCCATTGTTACCGTTTCCGGGCATATTTTGTGGCTGCTGCTGTTGATTCATTTGTTGCGCTATTAAACCATTACCTTGTGTCGCCTGGACATTGGGATTGTTGGGCGACATCGCTGCTGGTGAACCAGTTGTAACACCACCCATAGCATTTGGCAATCCATTTTCTAGATTAAGCAGTTCTCTCGCCGACGAAGGCATATTGTAACCACTGTAATCGTTAGTTGGATACCAGCGCCCTCCTGCTCCAGATTGTGGTTGTGATTGGGGACGACCGGGCGCTGCTGATAAGCCACCTAACTGTTTTTGTCCACCACCACCGTTATAACCCCCTCCGATGATCATGTTTGCGTTGTTCTGATGAAACATACTTCCACCACCACCACCACCGCCAAGTTGTTGATTTGTTTTATTAGTTTGGGAGAAAACTGATGCTCGTGGATTTAATCGTGACATGTGCAATGGGTTTGTAGAGTTGTTGTTCATCGGACCACCACTGGCCGCACCTCCCATAGAAGGTGCAGATGGGCCATTCCCAACACCACCACCACCGCCACCACTAGCGCCTAAATGATACGGTGGAAGCAACGAATCCACATTGAAATTCATTTGATGTGATAGATTCGATTGAGCCATCTGCTCGTAGTATCTACTTGCAGAAGAACTTTGAACATGTTCCCCTACAGCTCCGGGTCCATTTCGATTAGAATTTGATCCAATAGGGCCAAAATTCATAGATGGGGTCTCTATTTGAGAAGTAACTGGGCGATGCTGCTGACCACCACTTGGTCTCTGTATAGCCAAGCCACTTGGAGGAGGCACCATAGAAGGCTGCACAACTGAATTTGTCAAGCTTTGGCCGCCTCCGATGTTGGGTTTGAGAACGTTGGACAACTCATTATCATTTCCTACACTCAATGTAGTTGATGTAGGTATAGTTGGCAATGAAGAAACTATTGACAGAGTTGATTGTTGCTGTTGTTGTTGTTGTTGTGGTCCAACCACATTCCCAGACATACCGGATACAACTCCGATACCCGGCGAGGTTGCGCTTACTGACACTGGCAGAATATTAAGGTTTGTAGGTTGCACTGTGATAGAACTGCCTGGTGGAGAGGTGGAATTGCTGCTAGACGCTTTCGAGCTCACAGGAGAACTTATGACATTACCGCGATTGTAGCCTGGCGCTTTCGAGGCATCCGCTTTGGGTATTGAATCACTATTCGTTGAGTTATACATTGGTTTGCTCTCCCATTGGCTCTGATAGGTGTCATTGAAAAGACAGTACTCACTGCCTATCTTTGATTGGAGAGGTGGTACAATGGCTGGGGTTTTCATGGACACACTTGATGATATTGGCTTAGGTGCTGTTACTGCCATAGTTGTCTGAGCAGAAATTGCTGATTGCATCGATGTAATAACTGCAGGTGGAGAAGTGTTCCTGTTAGCAGTTAGGATTTGGGGACCACCCGCGGTTATTTGCTGTTGCTGCTGTGAAGTAGGTGTTGCTGGACGTCCTTGTGGTTGCAATGGTGTCTGCTGACTTGCCTGCGACACACTCGCGGCAACTGCCATGCTAACAGCAACATCGGCTACATTGAATGTGCCAATTGGACCGGCCAGAGCGTTGAGATTGTTCATGCTATTAGAGGTATTAGTCGAACCAGAGCTCTTGCTAGAATTCTTTTTCGGTGATGCATGGAACGAAGTGGACATTTGGTTTTGCACAGAGGATGTTGTTGATTGCATTTGATTAACATTTGCGGACCGTTTCTCGCCTACAGTGGTACTGTGACCAGTGCTGGATGTAAGTTTAGCGGCGAATGTTTGTCCTCCACTTGCCACAGCTGCGGCGCTGGCAAATGGTTGAGACTGTACCTGTGTTGGAAGTTGGCTCTTTGACACTACATTTCTCTGAGACATTATGACGTTAGTGTAGGTTGTGGTTGTTTTGGTAACGCTAGACAAAGAATCGCTCGAAATTGTACTACGCGACCTTGGAGCAGACACTGCATTCGATATAGAAGAAGTTGACACTCGAGGATTTTGTTGAAAAAAGAACCCTTTTGAGGGAACTCCACTGGGTTGTGATCGAGATGAGCCGATCACGGAGTTTGAGCTAGTTGAAGACTTTGCTGTTGATTGCTGCGAGGATACTGAAGTTGATGACTTGCTAGAGCTGCAACTTGCTTGCGATGACGACGATGTCGACTTTGTTGATAAAGAACTTAGTTTTGTGGCGAACGAGGTTGAAGTAGTCGTTGTGACTGAGGAGCTACTTGAAAAAGTACTAATCGATGGCGACTGCGTAAGTGGAGTGTTCTTGTCCCACGAATTTACTACCAGTGGCACTGGTTTAATGTTCGGATTAATTCTGGGCAGCATTTGTAGAATGTCAACGTCTGGGTCTTTGATCAAGGCCGATATAAGCATATGCGCTTGTTTAGTTGCATCAGTCAGACCCTTAATGGTTATGCTTCGCTCTGATTGATTTTTGCCTTGTTTTTCAACTTCTATGTGGGCTCCCGTTGTTGCTCGGATAGCATTGATGTTGCTACCCGCCCTGCCAATTACTCGCGATATAGCATTGACAGGAACTTGGACCTTCTTGCATGTCATCTCAGGTGCGGTTGAGGACGAAGTAGATGAGGAATTCGAAGAGGTTTGTTGTTGCGTCGAGCTTTTACGAACAACTTCCTTCCAGCCGTCCTCGCCTCGTTTTGCAGCTACAGACCCGCTTCCTACGGGCCCTGTTTGCGGTTTAATGGGACTTATCTTGGAGGTTGAATGCGGTTCGTCGTGTAGGGTAGACGAACCATTATTTCGGTGTGATTTTTGAATGTTTATAGTATTAGTATCGTCTTTGTCTGAATTTGCAGTGGTATTGATGTTACGAGATGAAAATATCATAGATTTGCGGCCACTTCCTTCCAAAATATTGACTTGCTGCTTCTGTACCGCGCCACCACCACAAGCACTGTTTGCTGCAACATGGGACGATGGGATACTTGTATCAATTGTTGTTGAAGATTTCTTTTCGGAATGCTTCCTTGATGATGGAGCATGTTGGCTCGCCACTATCTCTTCTTTCGGGGCTAGATTTTCTTTTTCACGTTGCTTTAGAAAATCTTTTGCTTCTTTACGTTTAGTATCTTCACGTTTGGTAGGAGCAGACACTTTTTCTGGAACTTCAACAACAACTGTCTGTGCCTGCGCCTGTGCCTGCGGTTGCTGCTGGATAATTTTGGGAGGCTTAGGTTCGGCTGTTTTAGTGGCAGTAGGTGGATCAACTTTCTTGCTCTTGTTACTTGTTGAAGCAGAAGTTTCATCCTTTTTCTTTTCCTTTTTTGTCGGCATTGGTTCCTCATCATTTTGACTTCCACCAGCTGGGCCAACAATTGGCATGGGACTATTTGAATTACGGTTAACGTTTTTCTTCTTTTTATTTTTGTTCTTGTTATTTTTGTCAGGCTGTGCACTCGCTGCTTTCACGTCGGTGCTTGAGCACGAGCCCTGATCGATTCCTGAGTCACCTTCTTCTCGATAAGGGTTTCGATTTACGACGTCAACGTCATCTTCTTCTTCGGCGGCTTCATCCTCTTTATCGCTATCGTCCTCCTTGTCAGAGTCTTTATCACAGCCTTCACCGGCATCATCATTTTCATTCGAACCTTCGAGAAGTCTTCTTTTTTCCTCCTTCTTTTCCATTTTCTTCTTCTTTTTACGTTCCCGTCGCCGTGCTGCTGCAGCTCGTCGACTTTCTTCTCGGGTACGTTCCATATCTAGTTCTTCTAACAAAATAGAGGCATTTTTGTTGGCTTTTACCGCTTGGGCCTCTTTGGCTGCACGGATAATGTTCACACAGTCATAACATTTTTCCAGCAACTCCTTATCACTTATTGTACTTATAAAGCGGTTCATTTCCTGGTCAGATGGGAACTGAGTCACATACTGTACCATCCACTTTACTACTTTGGTGTGACCTTTGCGGAACGCTGCCATTAAACATGAAACTCTTCGATTGTCTTGAGAATCAATATCGGCATTGTGGTTGTAAAGTATCTCGACAACACTTAAATGACCTCCATGAGCTGCCAACCATAGTGGTGAATTTCCTTTTTTGTTCTTTACTTCTACTGAAGCTCCACGAGACAAGAGTAATTCGACAAATTTGAGATGACCTTTGTCTGCAGCTATTGTAAGAGCTGTATCGCGTGATGTTGGGACTGGGGCTGCGTTTACATCAGCGCCTTTGTCCAACAAAACTCTTCCAACATCTATATAACCACCTGACGCGGCCTCCATCAATGGTGTCAGCCCAGTTTTGGCCCGATGTTCGACATTTGCCTTGCGATCTAAAAGAAGACTTACCACTTCGTGACGCCCTTGAAAACATGCAAGGGTTAAAGCGGTATTTCGATTTGTCTCGATTTGGGCATTAATGTCAGATCCTTGGTCAAGCAATAGCTTTACAGCTGCAGTATGGCCATTCATAGCAGCCAACATTAAAGGGGAAATACCAAGTTTGCTACCAGTACGGGAATTTATTTCTGCTCCATTGCTAAGAAGAAGCTTTATGATATTCACATAGCCACCGCTTGCTGCTAGACTCAAAGGAGTGTAGTCCGACACATTGCGGTGTTCTTTGTTCGCACTAACGCTTAGTAAAAGTTCTACTACTTCATAGCGTCCGCCCGAACAGGCAAGCGACAATGGAGTGTCTTTTGTTCGTTCCGACTGAGCTTCTAGCTCAGCACCATGCTTTAAGAGAATGTCAACTACTTTTTCATGACCAGCAGTCGCCGCAAGTATTAAAGGAGTGAATCCTTTCTTATCGCGATGCTCTATATTAGCACCGCGATTTATTAGAAGCTCAACTAGCTCCTCATGGCCACCAGCACATGCTAGTGTAAGGGCAGTGTCATGATTCGAGTCAGTTTCGGAATCAACATCTATAATCTTATCAGGTGTAGTAGCAACAGTTGTTACAGCTTGCTGATACTGCTGGGTAGTTGTGTTGGCTGCAAAAAAAGAAACAATTTAATTTTTATTTATTTTATTGAAGAAAGCTCATTAAATCTACAAACCTTGACTACCAGCTGGAGTTTGACGAAGCAATGAATAGCGATTGCGATCCTTGCGTGAGGCTTTATCAATAGCTTTCTTTGCAATCCCTCCTGAGGACTTCGTTGTGGTAGTAAGTGGTTGTTGTTGCTGTTGAATTTGTGGTTGCTGTTGTTGTTGCTGCTGCTGCTGTTGTTGTTGTTGCTGCTGTTGTAGTTGCTGTTGTTGTTGTTGTTGCTGCTGCTGCTGTTGTTGTTGGGATGTTATGGTGCAAACTCCAATGCTAACATCCGCCGATATCGGAATCGACGGGCAGAATTGACTCGTAGAAGCATTTCTGTTCACAGCCGGTTGGGTTTGAGTAGCCACTTGAACCTGCTGTAAAAATGAAATCATTAAATGAGTATGGAACAAGTTTGTTCACGAATTTTATCAATGACTACTTTCTCAGCTAGCCATTGTTTAGTTTAAGTTGTTCTATGTATTACCTGTGTGTGCTGAGAACAGGATTGCTGTTGTTGCTGCTGTTGAAATTGTAGAATCTGCTGTTGTTGTTGCTGCTGCTGTTTTTGCTTTAAGACCTGCTGATTTAATACCTGCTGAGTCAAAGCAGCTTGCTGTTGCAAAATAAGGTTTGTTTGCGTCACTTGATTTGTTTGCACCACCGGCTGACATATAACGCCAGCAGGTCCCATTTCTTGGACGGTGTTGCATTGTTCTTGTTGTTGCTGTTGTTGGTGTTGCTGCTGCTGCTGCTGTAGATGTTGTTGATGATGTTGTTGCTGTTGTTGTTGCATTTGTTGCTGATGCGCTGATATCACTGATTGTGCATGTTGGATTTGCTGCTTTTGATGCTGGACCGATGGCAGTTGAAATAGCAGTTGCAGAGATGGGGAGGGCTTTTCTGGGTCAACATTGAACACATAGTTTGTCTGCTGTTGGGCATCACCAGATAAAATATGCTGTGTTTGTTGTTGAATTATTTGCTGCGCGCCAGATGACTGCAGAATGGTTTGTGATAACGTTTGTCCGTTATTTGACTGCTGTTGTTGAAGCTGTTGAAGATCAACTTGGCTGTTCGGCAGTGCAAGAATACCAATCGAATCGGAGTCCGTAGCAATTGGTGTCAGTGCGAGTGTAGTTTGCTGAAGTTGGTTCTAAAAAAAAAGGTTTTATTAGTTTTTGTTGCAATGAAATGATTGTTCGCAGTTGCATCACAAAACTCATTTACACTTACTTGAAGCTGATTGCAAATTTGTAGGTCTTCCACTTGCTGAATCTGCTGCTGCAGCTGGTAATCAAGAAGCAGCTGATTCGTTTGCCTTTGCTGTTCGTTTTGTTCTTCAGGCGAAAGACACATGTTGGTGGAACCTGTAGATTGGAGATGCTGAGCATGTCCATTCCAGCGCGTCTTACAAATTGAATTCAGCCCAATATCAGCCAATTCAGAACAATTTAGATTAGTTGTTAGCTCCTTTAGTAAAAAATTAAAAATTAGTTGAATCTCTATGAACAGTTGTGCTCCTCCTTACCTGAAGGGAAGGATCGTGAATGACTTGAAATATTTCATCCACAGTGATGTCGTAGATTCGATCGCGAGTACCATCATCTTCAGCATTAAACTGCTCCAGAGTTTCGCCCAAAGGTGCGTACATTTCGCAATCATCATCTGGGTTGTCGTACATACGAAAATGGTCCTCGTTCTGGGCAAATGTGGCTGCGCCAAGAGAATATACTAAATACTTGTTGGAAAACTGTTTTAAAGCGCAAATATTATCATTTCTTACCCTGCTGTGTGCTGAATTGCTGTTGAAGATTGGTCAACGTTCCCGGCTTGAAGTTGCCTATCTGAGGAAAAACTTGCACCAAGTCCGTAGCATGAAGATCGGGACGAAAGTCACACAGAGCTTGAGTAATATCGTCTGGCTTGAGTGCTACGTTGGACAGTATTAAGTTGCCTAATCGATGGGACAGCTTGCGACTCTTCGTGGGTGAATCGAGTTCAATGTCTTCCTCGTCATCTTCAACCTCATCTTCGTCATCTTCGTTCTCTTCGTCTTCGTTTTCCTCGTCTTCATCGTCATCTTCATCATCCTCATCGTCGTCTTCATCATCCTCATCCTCATCGTCATCCTCATCATCATCTACATCTTCATCCTCATCTTCATCGAACTCTTCGACTGTTGCGCTACGTTTGGTTGCTGTGTTATTGCCAACCGATGGTGTAAGAGCAACTTCGCATACATTTATCGTTTCAGTACCGCCCGAATCGCTGCCATCGATACCACTGCAATCCTGACTGAACGCAGTACTAGCTGGCGGTGACTCAGTTGGTGATTTTGGATGGTCAACGAAAAGGCGTTGAATGGTCTTTTGCATCGGATAGTTTGGCATTTGTGCAGCCACCATTTGCAACATTTTAAATTGAGTATTAACTCCAACGTCGTATTCGTCGGGTTCGGCAGCTGAAGACGACCCAATAGAGTTAATTGATTCACATGAACCAGTTGTCATATTCGGAGGCATTTCCCTGAAATGAGCAAGAAGTGAAGAACACGACTCCTCAATTCCTAGGCATTCAGACGTCTCATACCTAGGTTCATTAGATTGAACCATTGATGAAGCTGCTTGAGAGCAAGCAGCCTGTAGGGCTTCATGTAAGCTTTGTGACCCAATCAAATTGTGTTGCAAGCCTTGTGGAATGGTTCCAGTTTCTCCTCCGGTTGACGTAGAAGGACTTCCCGATATAGGGCTGTTATTGAACTTAGAATGCTCTATTTGAGCCATGACAACACCCCTCATGAACGCCTGTTGGTTTCTGTCAATTTTATTAGCCTCTGATGTCAGCAGCAATGGCTAAGATAAAAAAAAAAACTAAGTAAATCTTTAAAAGGGTAACTCTTTGGTAAAATTTACCAAGTTGTTATAAATAGAAACCATTTGGTTCTGCTGCAAAAGGGGCAAAGCTGGGAACACAGTTTTACGCACGTTTTTGCCATCTTTCTTTGAAACCGGCTTAACCTTGGGTCTATCACTTATAGCTGTACTTTGGGACACTTCAGATGGAGTAGTTATTTGGGTAGTGGACGTAGTGGTCGTGTTACCGCTACTAGTCGCACCTCCAATGGATGAAGATGTAATTCCAGAAGTTGGAGCGAGTAAGGTGTTGGTGTAAGGAGTGAGAGAGTTCAAGGTTCCAGGTTTGAAAAGATCGGAGACCGATGAGCTAGTATCATCTGGGGCGGCTGTCATATTGGCCCCAGCTTGTATGGCCGAGGCAAGTAGCATTGGCATATTTGGGGGCTCATCTTTAGAACCTAAATCAAACTTATGTAAGTATATTCTGTTTAAGAAAAAATTCTTTTTTTTGCCTTACCTGGCGCCACTTGGATTGGGCCGACTCCAGCACTCGTTACATCAAAGGATGGAAGTAATGATGATGGTGGTGCTTTGTTGTCACGAACCATCTGCATGTTCTAAGACAATAGAATATTATTAAGTTGAAATTCAACCTGTAGTACAGGAATTTTTACCTTTTGGAATTCCCTGATTATATTTTGTCGTCTACGGCGCTTTTCTTCGTCATTTGATATCGAAGTCGTGCCGGTTGATAAACAAGCTGGGGTACTACCAACAACACCAGCAGAAGCATCATCTTCACCCAATGGTTGTGATCGCACTTGCTGAGCCTCGGAACTAGTTAGATTAAGCTCAAACGGAGCCGGTGGCTGGCGGTTCTTACGCAAAAGACTTTTCTGCTGCTTAATTGTGTTAGTATTGCTACTGGTAGTACCTGTTGCTGCAATATTTCCATTGTTAGCTGAACTCGAACTAGCGGATGATTGATTAACTGTTGGTGTGCCAGGGGTTGTCTTGCTATTAAGCTGGTGTCTGACTCCTTGAGCGAATCCCTGTTCGAAGCAATGGAAAAGCCTACTTTTTGCAATGAGGGCTTCTTGCTGCTGAGCGTTTAGCGAATTTGGATCGATGGCAAATCCTTCCGTTGAGTTTGCAATTAAAGGTTCGTCTAAATAATCGACCGATGGAAACTGCTGTTGGTGGAATAGTTGTTGATTGGAAACTCTTACAGCCTCAGGTACCTCGTGCAAGCCTGGTGGAGCACTAAGCTGCTGAAGTTGCTGCTGCAGTTGTTGTTGTAACTGTTTCTGTTGTTGAATGTTGATTAATTGAAGTTGTCCTGCAGTGTTGGCGGCGTTGTTAATTCCATTTGCTTGTAGTTCGTTTTGATGATTTTGAATCAGATGAGGATACTTGAAGAGCAGTTCTACAACACGTGTGTGACCACCCTTCGCAGCCTCTATCAACATTGTGCTGTTGTCCTTAAGCTTATGATAAGGATCAGCTCCACTTTTCAGCAAAAGCTCAACTACAGCTTGATGGCCACCAGCACAAGCCAGCGAAAGGGGGGTATGATCGTTGCTTGTTGTTTGCTTATTCACATCTGCTCCTTTCTGAATCAAAAATTTAACAGTGCAAAGGTGACCAGCACGACATGCTTTCATCAAAGGTGTACGACCTCCTTCAGATTCATGTTCTAATTCAGCTCCATAACTAAGAAGAACCTCGGCTGCATCGGTGTGACCATTTTCAGCAGCATGTGTCAACGCGGTGTCACCAGTCTGTGTTTCGGCGTGCACATTCGCCTTGTTTTGCAACAAGAACCGAACCAGATCGGTATGACCTTCTTGAGCTGCCTCCATTAGTGGAGTCGATGCACCTAGTTCTAAATTTGCTCCCTCCTTGATCAGAAACTCCGCAACTTCCATAAAACCACCACAGCATGCTAGGGTAAGTGCCGTTTCTTGGGTTTCTTCTGTCGTTGCATTGATGTTGGCTCCCTTGTTAAGAAGTAAAGCTACCATTTCTTCATGTCCCTCACGAGCTGCCTCCATAAGCGGGGTATAGCCTTCATCGTTGACTTCTTCAATGTTTGCCCCACGTTCGATTAGCAATGTTGCTAATTCAACATGACCACCACAAGCGGCAAGGGTGAGGGGAGATTCAAATGAATCTGTTGGCATGTTTACTTGTGCTCCTGAATCAAGTAACAAACGGGCAACTTCTACATGTCCATCCATTGAAGCTTCCATCAGCGCCGTGTGCATTTCATCCGTCTTGTGTTCCTGGTCTGCACCTGCTTGTAATAGGAATCGAACCATGTTCAAGTGTCCCTTATAGCAGGCCAACGTAAGAGCACTTTCTTTGAATTCGTTAGAATGAGTGTTTATCCCAGCTCCATGCTCAAGCAGGACCTGTAAACAAAAGCGAACAAGTACATCATCAAACTGCGAATTTCATAAGAGACGTCCAAAAAAATATTCCCATCCTTGCGTATCAGATAAGATCAAATGTTTTCATCGACCAAAGTTTAAGACTCACGGATTTTTAACTCAATCGACGTGAGAATTATCTTTAAAGTCTCCTATCTCGGATTTAATCATTTACTACTCGTGCCCAAAAGTTATAAAATTGAATTTTAACTAAATAGCTTTCTTACCTTGGCAACTTCAACATGTCCAGCTGATGCTGCTTCCATCAAGGGGGTATGGCCATTTTCATTTTGTTCTTCGACATTAGCCCCATGCTTAAGTAACTCTTTGACTACATCACAGTGACCACCGGCGCATGCAAACATCAATGGTGTGTTACCTGTGGCACAGTGAGCGTTTACATCAGCATTATGGCTAAGTAAAAGTTTGACAATATCAAGATGACCAGCAGAAGCAGCCTCCATAAGAGGTGTACAGTCCTTTTGGCCCTTATCCTCTACTTGCGCAGCTGACATCGCCAAGAGAACCTTCCCAAAAAAAAGCTCTATTTAGTACGAATTTTAATTGGTTTCAATGTACTCACTTGTGCAAGTTCATAATAACCAGCTGAACAAGCCATTGACAAGAGAGATTCACCATCATCAGTAGATTCATTGATATTGATGTTTCCTTTACCCAATAGTCTTCGAACTGTGTTCACATCGTTATCGTTGCAGGCGGCAATCAGTGTACGCGAGAAAATTCTTTAACAATAAAAAAACAAGTGTGTTAGCGAAAAAAAAGTCAAAATCATTAAAAACTTACGTTTTATCCCTTGGACTACTTGCGCATCGCATCTTAGTTAGGGCTTGCTTGGTTTCGTCAATGGCGTGAGTTGCGTGTCTTAGAACAGGCACTTTTTCATGTGCTGCAAGTAATAAAGCAAACATTTTAGTGATTGTGGCGCTTTTTAAACACCCTACTGAGGTTCGAACCTCGAACTTCTACGCAATAGTACAATTATCAAATTGTACTATTGCACAGAAGTTCGAAGTTTGTGTCAACATATATAGAATAGCAACACATTTGCACAAGCGCAGCATTTGTCACCGGACACGTGGGTTCGAATTCCGCTATGGGCATCTACTTTTCTTTCAGCCTCCCAGTTACATTTGGACGCCGCTCTTGTGGTTATATGTGAAATTACTAACACCTTATTTCCAGCGAAACAGAAGGTGCAAAAATGGGTTGAATGGTTAATGAGGGCAAAACGAAGTTTTGCTGTCATCAAACAAGAACACAGAAAAAGAAAAGAAAAAACTTCTCAATAGACAGACATAACTTCGAGGTAGTACAGCACTTCGTCTACCTAGGATCCGCTATAGACACGGATAACAACATCAGTGCGGATATCAAACGGAGAATAACTCTTGCCAACCGTTGCTTTTTTGGGTTAAGAAGGCAATTGAGAAACAAAACCCTCTCCAGAAAAACCAAGGTAACCCTGTATAAGACCTATATCATCCCAGTTCTGCTTTACCGCGCGGAAGCATGGACCTTATCGAAAGCGGATGAGGAAGCGGTCGTTTTCGTATCGTTTCGAAAGAAAAATTCTCCGAATGGTCTTTGGTCCCGTATGCGAAGACAATGGGCATAGTCAGAAGAGTACGCATCGCGAGGCAACGATGGCTGGGCCATGTAGAGCGGATGGACATAAAGAGAGATATAGAGTGCAAAACTGGACAGAGCTCGCCCGAAATCCAAATCGTAATAGAAGGATGTTGGTTGAGGCCCAGGTTCACCCCGAACTGTAATGCCCACCTAAGCAGGTAAATAAGCTCCTCATGGCAGTTTAATTACTTTCAGGAGAACTTGCTATTTTTTCGCGAATCTATCTATACCTATTTTAATTCAATGTCAATGCATCCCAAAGCATTTAAGAGTTTTTTTTAAACAAAACTCACCTGCAGCTTCAAAGAGCGCACTGAGATTTCCTCTTGGGTCCGTTGCCGTTTCCAATAAGAAATTTCCACTGACTTCATTCGGATCTTGAAGTTCATCGTCTTCATCCTCCTCCTCATCATCGCCATCATCTTCATCATCATTTCCATCACCATCATTGCCACAACTTTCTGGATCTGATTCTGGTATGTCGTCCTGCAAAAGAATGTAAATCAAGTTCATTTCTTTTTTGTTTAATCACATGTTAAAAATAAAAATAATAAAGATAAGAGAAAACACGAAAGCATATAAGTTGAGTTATAATTTGTGTTTAGTAAATTTAAAAAAAAAGGAAGGAAATTATTTGTTTTCTGCAGTGGTAGGTTGGTCGACGAGCTGAGGTTCCCACAAAGACATTATACATGTATTTATGTACTATCGACACATATTCCGTACTTTGCTAGTAAGTTTCTCTATCTTTTTATTTTTTTAAATTTAATTGTAGAGCCTAGATTCGATTAGAAAACACACTAAAGCTACTATACAATCAGTGAATGTCTAAGACCAGGGCATGCGGCAATTGATACGTATTTGCTCGAAGCTACACATATCAATTGCGTTGTTGGGATTTGATTTTTGTTAAATAACGTCTATTAAAAATTTGAGAGGATTTGAAGAATGTACTTTCACACACAAAACATAAATTTATTTTTGGTTATACAGTATCCCCTCTTCGGTTTTATTGTTGTTAATCAAAAACGTTTGCTCATGTTTTGTTATCTGTTTTGGTTTTTAAGCATAGGAATATAGCTATTTTGTAGCTTAAACGCGAACTTACCAATAAATCTGGCCTTAGACACAAGCATGCCAGAAGAATCTATAAATGAAAAAAAAATCCAGAAAAATAAAAAATAATAATAAATTAGTAACTAATGATGATCGAGACAGTTTTTTGTATTTATAATTGTTTTATTGATGACTTTTTGATCTTAGTTGTGGGAGGCAACGGAATACGCCCAAGTATGGTACATAATTACATAAATGGTTGCGTTTACATTATACATTAAAGATCATGATGAAATTCTTTTAGTATTGTACCTTGTATCTATACAACCATGCAGTTGGCAAGGGCGCCCTTGTTTCTATCTCGTTTCAACTTCAACAACAACTTCACATTTCCAATCAAGATTGGGGTTTAAAGTTCATTGTCTTAGCAGAGGAATGTTATACATATTTCAAAAAAAAAAAAAAAAAAATATTGAACACCAGCGAACTTAAGAATTAGCACCTTTGAAACAAAGACCAGTTGCGTTTTCTTTTCTTTTTTCAAATGACACAGCAAATGACGTTATGTACATTGTACATACATCTACATATGTTATAATAGTCAGTGGAAGTAAAGTTTATCTAATAATAATCAAAAACAAACATGAGTTGGGAACAGCTTTTGTTTTATGTATCAGTAAAAAAAAAGCCGGTAGTCGTAAGATTCTTCTTTTTCATTCAAGAAGGTGGTTTCCATCTTACTTTATCATTCTATGACTGTGATTATGTTTTTAATTTTTAACTTAAACCCCCTTTTAAAGCGTAATAAGAGTTAAATATGTGTATATAAACCGAAATCATGACTACTGTTCGTGTCATACCCGTTCCATATTAATTTGCTGTTTGATATGGGCGTTCAGACTTTTCAATATAAAAACCAATAGTTTGGTTCTGGAGAATACACCGACGAGCGACGAGTTGACATACTATTTTTTTCTTTTCTTTTGGGAGTGGCCATCACAACGAGTAGCGGCCGTAGGTAGAACAAGGGAGACTTTGTATGGAATTTGACGCTTTTCCGACAAAATTGTTAAAAAAAAAAGAAGTTTTGTGGGTCGAAACATTAAAATTATTATTAATGTAAAGAAAAATAAAAAATTAAAATTAGACCAATTTTTGGAACTAGCGCACACATCAAGGGGATATGAATAACCTTAATTAATTTTATAAAACACAGTGCGAGCATTTAGGAAAATAGGAGAGGATTTAATAGGAGAAACCGATGCATATTGCTTTAGAATTTTTGTGAATCGTAATGTTTGGAAAAAAAACAGAGTGTGCCAAAGCATTAAACATTCGGGTTGTACGACAAAATGAATCTCTAAAATTGATGAACATTCCTAACGAGGCGACTGATGTTTCTAAATTGTTTTAGGGAGGGGAGGATGCAGCTGTCTATTTCAATAGAGCACAGTTTGTGAAAAAAAACGATAAAAGAGAGAGACAGGTAAAGTTGATTAAAAGTATCCGGTACCTATACAAATAAAAAAACGAGTTGAGAACAAAATTATAAATCGAAAAACTAGAAATAAATCTTTCCAATCAAGAATGTGCGTAAGTTTAAAACAATAAAATAAAATAAAAAAAATCATAATGAAATTAAACAACTGATAAAAAATCCACGTGGAGCCTTGTTTACATTTTTTCCTGTACAAAAATGACGATTTCCTAAATTTTTTGGTAAAAATGGCTCATGTGCATTTTTATGTTGCTGTTGCTCATATACTTTTATCACATTTGTTTAGTTTAGGAGAGGAACTTTTAGAAACGTTTCTATCATTGTATCTAGCCTAATTTTAATGGCATAAATACAAGAGATTATTTACATGTTCATTTGCCCTGTTGATTAATGAAAATTTAACTTTTTGTTGCCCTGCTCATTAATTACATCATGAACATTTTTTTTCAAAACTATTTTCCTTGTGGATGAGATCAACATACCTACCAACATAAGAAAAAAAAGGAATAGGTACCTACCTACCTACAACGATGTAGAAAATTACAGATTTCTGAACTTAAAACAATCAGGTATGACAAATGCATGCACGAGCACCCTACCTACAATCCAATTTTTCACACATTCTTTATTTTTAAACAAAAAATAAATTTCACTGCACCAGTGCTTGCTGCTTGGTCTTTTTGCAACTGGCAGGCAAGAATACATAAACTGTGTCTGTATTCTGTAACTTTATTGAAGTCCTTAAAACTTTAGAGGGGTGGTTAAGTGGTTAGTAAAATTATCTCGCTATCGCGCATTTGAATAGGTATAATATAGATAACGTAACGTTGATTATAATTTTTAACACGCATGTTATTAATAAGTGATGTGTAGGTGGGTCTGTATAGGTATGCCGAATTTCATTTTTTACTTTTGAAACATTCAGTTTCTTTTTTCTAATGTTTGTGAGCAAGTTTGTAGTACCTATCCTCGTATCTACTTAATCTAAAATTAAAATAGTCAATACGTACTACGGTAAGATCGAAAAAATCCACATACCCACCTACATAAATATGTACCTACATAGGTAGGTAGGGACATACCTACCTACCTATAGCTCAGTAAAAGTAGCAACGTGTTTCCTACATAATATGTAGGTACCTACTGCGTCTCAATGAAAATTTTCAACACAATTTATATTTAAATGGGAAATCCACGCCACGCTGACAAAAAATAAATATAATTTATAATCACGCAGTTAGTAAGTTGCGGCAATACCTAGTACCTACATATTTTGCAACCAACAAAATAAACTACATATGTAGGTAATAGGTAGTAGATCGATATTGCATTTTAGTTCGTAATCCTTTTGTATATGTACATAAACACGTAAGTATGTATGTAGGTACATAACTTAATTAGCATACAAATAGTTAGAAATTTACTTTGAATTAATTTACATTAGTATTTAAAGGGTTAACAATATTTGTTGGTTTCTCATGAACAAAAAGTCGAAAAACTATCAAAAGAAAAAAGAAAAAAATTCCTGATTATGAGTAATTTTTTTTGTCATTCCATGTCGTCTCTTTTATCTTGTCAAAATTATACAACTTTCCTTGTCTTTCTTATGATATGGTCAGGTTCTTCACCAACGAACTACTACTACTAAACTTGTCCTTATCCCTATAGTGTAAACATAGACCGGGTGTGCTGTGTTTGTGGATTTGTATGTAGACTGCAGGTGAAATGAATTCAGTGTACATACAAGCGGCTTACACAGTTTCATGATATTCGAGCGAGTTCACCCTCTGCTTCGGTCAGTGTATGCGTGAATTTCGGAAAGTAGGTCCGCTCTACTCTGCAGCATATCTTTGCTTGCTTTTTCGTTCGGCATTGACGGGGAAACAAGGAGAGAGGAGGAGACCCCTAAAGAACTAAAGGGGGAATTCATTTTTTCATCAAACGATGATGCGGAGAATTCAAATAAATGAAAATTTTGTACACATTTTATGATTTGTAAATTGTGATTATAATACCTAAGTACAAGTACACTACAGAATGATGGATAAGTTTTTAAACATTTAAGATCAGCACCTCTTTGGATTTTCCTTTGAGTGTATGTATATAAAATAAGTTATAAGGTTGGTAAGGAGTAAAAAAAATAGCCCACCCAGCTATACCTATGTAATGTAAGTAGGTATTTCAAGTGGGGTGTTCCCATATTTGATTGACAAATGACAACTCATTTGTTTTTCGTTTTTGAAACAATGAAATTTCAACTATACCTACCTAATCACACTCAAACAATAAATGAAGCAAATAATCGAAGTTTTACAATTTATTGTGCTAAAGCTTTAACGGTGTATATCTACCTTTGAAAGTACTTATTTGAACAACAACCAGACGAGTAGACGTAGACAACAAACGTCACAGATGAACTCAAAATACCTACCTAGTTGAATAAATATCAATGACTAACACTGTCATATGTTTTTTGTTTCTTTTTTTTTTTTCGTGATAAAAGATTTGAAACAGTTGATACACTTTTCTGTAGCTACCAACCTAGTAATTATTTTTATTTTTGTTAAAACATTGGTAGGCGTACAACTATGCGAATGCGAAATAATACATTTCATATAGGTACATATTTATTTTTTATGCACTAAGTAGATATAGGTACATATCCATATGTAGGCACATAGGTACTTACGAACTTATAAGTTATAAGGTGTAAAATAGTGCTTAAATTATATTTCCTACATATTAGTTTGTTTAATGAAAAAAAGGCAGATCAGGGGCGAATTACAGCTCACGTTATCGAATGAGTGTTTGGCTTCAGTGATCGAGCAAGTGAGTAACCATTTTAGGATTTCAGCATAGGTACGTGATCTCACGTATCGTATAGTGTCGTATTACACCCAGCAGTTTTGCAAAGACGCAAATAAGTGCGAAAAAGAAAGCAGATGAAATAGAAATACTTTAAAAAGTCTCAACCCGCAAAGTTTTCGGTTGAGGATTGTCAAGTTGTCTTGGATGGTTTTTTACGTTTCTTTTTCTTGTCTTTCTTTGTTTTTTGTCTTTGCTTTATTGTATCTTCTAATGTTCATGAGTAAAGAAGAAGTATGTCGTCGGACAATTTCTTTAATTTTCCATGTATTTTCGTGTATTTTCCATATCCATGATGTCAATAATCATTGCTGCAAAATCTAATTAAATTATTTACCACTTCAAATGACATTTTGCTCTTTATGAAATTTTTTTATGGATTTATAAATAATGCAGCTGAGCTTCTTTGATTATTTTCACACTTTGACTCTGTGGGTGAGAACAAAAAATGAAAGAGAAGTGTCAAAAAACACGCAGCCGCAAAACGTTTGAGTGTTGACTGACGGGATGAGGGTTCAAAAGAAAATATACGAAACACGCAGCAGGCAGACAGTGTGAATGTAATACGGCTCATAGCTATTTGAAATTGTAAAAGGTTACATAGAAAATTCACTGGCATACTTTGGGATTCTATTAACTCACAGATGTTGCTGATGTCAGGCTAACTTAATTTTTTTATTCCTTTTTTCCTTTGTAAAAAAGACATGAGAGTTTCAGAATTGCAACCTAGAGCCTAGACAGTTGTGATTGTCTTCCGATGCATGTGTAGGTACATGGGCAACGAAATTGATAGGTTTTAACGGATAAGTAGGTAGGGTGATGGCACTAGTAGTCAGCCCTTTAACTTTTTTTTCGGGTTAAACTCGTCTTCAAAAATGCAATATTCATTTGTTAAACGGAGTATTTAGTTATTCTGGTTATATGAAAAGCCAAGATTTTAAAAATTTAGCCGTAATTAGCTTATTTCTCACCAAAAATAAGTTATTCAACATAATTGAGGCGAAAGCGCGATTTTGGAGTAGTCAGCCCCCTGAGTTCCAGTTGTCGGCCACTTGAGTATCCAGTAGTCAGCCTCATTAAAGAAATCCATAATTACAAATGTTTAACTACTGCTAAATGTAAACCTTTTAAGCTTTTCTTTCAAAATTTAATTAGTAATTGATAGAAAATAAATGGCTTATTTATTAAAATTAACTTTTATGTATTTCTGGATAAATAATGTAAGAACGGAAGGGATAAATAAATAAACAAAAGATTTTTCTTACTTATTAATAAAACAAAACAAAAAACACTTCATAACCTACGGTTGAAACATTGTTAAAAAAAAAGATTTCGTAGCCTAAATATATGTATACTAAGTGAGCCGCCCGGCGGTCGTTGCTCGGGTCTGTAGTTTTCAGGTTCCCTTTCCCGTTCTTCCGCTTTCGTAAGAGTATGGGGATGAAATATAATTTTTATTACTGTAGAACTTTGTGGCATCCCAATGCCGAAAGAATTTTTGAAATCTGTCCAGTTGTTTCTAAGTTTCCATTTCCAACCCCGTTCTTATGGGAATATTCCGTTCCCGTGGAAATATGTAAATGAAATATAAATCTATGTCACTGAGGGAAAATGTAACATCCTAGAATTGAAAGAATTTTTGAAATCGGTCAAGTAACTTTAACGTTCTTGTTCTCGTTCCCGTGTCTGTTCCCGTGGGAATAAACGGACGAAATATAGTCTTAAGTTACTGATGGAGGGGGATAATGTAGCACCCCTAGTACTAAAAGAATTTTAGAAATCTATCCAGAACTTTCTAAGATTCCGTTCCCAACCGCGTTTCTGTTGGAATATGGGGATAAAACCTCAACAGGAACCATCTCTGGACTAAAATATGTCTACCCTGAAAATTTCATAAAAATCCGTTGGTATAGGAGTCTATACCGGACATACATACATGCTATTTTATATATATAGATAGGAACAACTAGGTGTACCTAGATAAAAAATATCCCTTCAGATTCTGGAACCACTTAATAACTGACTTCTCTGTTCCTACAGCCTAACCTTTTGATAGTCCCTCTGGTGTGTTGGTGATAGTTCAGGGTGACGTTTTAAAAAGCCGTAGTACCACGACTTTCCCGGTCTAGGAATGCCATATTCCTTGCTTGCCTTTCTTATAGGCCAATTTTCTTCTCTTATTCTTTCAAAGCCATTTTCAAGGCCTCTCCTGAGTACTTGTGAAATTCTTTTTTAGTTTTTTATTCATTTTCTGCCATTTCAAAAATGCTGTAATTTCAATAAAAACTCTTACAATTCAAAGTAGGCACTTATTGTAAGAAAAACTTGTCTAATTTTGAAAAGTTGCTAAGCTTAAATTAACTAGTTCATTTTAATTGTAGTTAATTAGTCTAAATTTGGATAGTAAAATATGTTTCCCTATATTCTTGTGGGTTAACTAAATACTAAAAAATAAACGGCTGACATTAGGCGATGCGTCTTCTATAGTCAGCCACGGATTCTACCGCAGCTTTCATAGGGGGCTGACTACTGAAACTTAAAACTTTTTAAAATTTTTTTTCTTGTCAATCGAAAGGGAAGAAAATTTCCATTCATTTCGCATACTCAAATCAAAAAAAAGCAAACAAAAGTTGGTTTCAGTAGTCAGCCGAGGGGGGCTGGACTTAGGAGCATTGAAAAAAAATTGGTCCATTAAGGCAGCCCCCCTTCTAAATAATTACTTAACAACATTTTATGTTTATTTTTGCAATAAAAATTGAAAATGAACTATAAATGACCTAAAACAAATAACATAAAGCACATTCCTTCAATATTTCGCCAGTTATAGCTCTTTTTCCAAAGAACTTCTTCTATTTTTCACTTAGCGAAAAACTCACAACCGACACTATTACAAAAACTTGCAGCAAACTAGCATTTTTAACGAAATAACCAGCAGCTGCATTGGCATACAATTTGGAATCAAGACAGAAGAATAGTTAGGCTTTCAGAAGAAAAAAAATTCATGAAAAATAAGCCTAAGACTTCCCTGTTTTGCTGGACTTTATAACGAAGGGGCTGACTACTGGCGGAGGCTGACCTCACATGCCATCACCCTACTTCTTTTTCGATATGGTTATCACTTAACAAACTTTCTTTGGCTGTGCTAAAGTAATCTGCCTTCGTAATACAAGAAAAATGTCTACAAAGTTCTTATATTTTCATTTCAAGAATATTCAGTGAGCACTCCACTCTCCACTCGTCGAATGAAATTCCGTTCAACTAATGATGAGAGAATGAGAAAATTGTTGTAGGTACTAGATCACTCGATAATGTGAGCGGTAATACCAAATTCACTTAATTCCGTCACGAGTTATTCGATAACGTGTACCGTAACTCAAGGCCCCGACCCATAGAATCCGGTGCGTCCGTTCGCTCTCGGATTCACCTGACAGCTCGATTAAATACACACGATCTTATGAGAGGTGACCCATAAGCATCGGATGCAACGGACGAAACGCAAAAAGTAGCCCAACTTTTAACTTTTTGCGTCCGGCAAAAGAGAGACATGCGCAGTAGAACCAATTTGACGTTCGGCAGAAGAGAGACATGCGCAGTCACAACCAATTTGAAGTTAAATTAAATTGACAATGGGCGCGTTCAAGAACCTATCGGATATCCTATCTCGGATAGCCGTATCTTAGATATGATCCAGATATCTTTTTCCAGATTGCTGCAGACAACAGTTGTGAAATATTAAAATTCGACTTTTGAAAACAGAAAAACATTTAAAATATCATTGCTAGACGATTATAACTTTTTTTTTTCGATTTCCCACACGTAAACAACAACAACAAGCTATCCGGATAAGATTCTTGAACGCCCCCATTTTGACTAAATTTATCTGTCAAAACACCGCAACGGATTCTATGGGTCACCCCTATCCGTTGTGTCCGGCAAAACTCACAGCTGTCAGGTGAATCCGGCAGCGAACGGACGCAACGGATTCTATGGGCTGAGGCCTTCAGCCCCAGACTCACAGCCGACTAAGAATCATGAAAAATGTCAGGCAATTCATAGCAGCTGGTATAAAAAAAAAAACATTTTGTGACCCAGCTTGGAAAAATATATTTGGTATGCATTTAAATAAAAATACATATGTATTTGCAATTATTGGAGCCAAACTTCATTGTATACGCCAATTATGATAACTACACTTCCTCGAAATAACCACTTGGTAAGAGTTCCTTCGAGAGGAGGTCATTTAACAATCTAGAGTGTTCGAGTGTTAAAAAAGAAAAGAAGAAAAATAAAGCGTCCGCCAAATAACTTCTTTTTTTGAAAATGGGCGCAAAACATCGAGTGTAGCTTCGGCTGTGTGGCACGTAGCGCCGCCCTGTTAAAACCAAATGTTGCCAATATCCTCCTCTTCAATTTTTGTAAACGAAAATTCGTTCAGCATGGACCGATAACGATCGCCATTGACTGTAACGGCCACTCCTTGCTCATTTTCGAAAAATGGCCCAATTATGTCTTTGGACCAAAATCCGCACCAAACTGACAGTGACTCGTTTTGGGTGTATCGGTTTTTCAATGTATGCGTGCGGGGTCTATGTGCCCATAATGCGACAATTTTGCTTGTTTACATACCCGCCAAGATCAAAATGAGCTTCATCTGAAAAGATGATTTTTTTTTGGCAAAATCGGCATCTTCTCTAGGTCGATCGCAGGCTCACTTAGCGAAGCGAAAACGCAACATATTTGTTCAGCGGAAGGATTAAAACTAATTATCTGTCAAATCAGACATGAGCTAAGTGTTACCATTCACGAAATAAGCACTAGTTGAAAAAAAAAAAAAAACGTTAGATGGCGGACCCTTTAGAGCAATACTATAATGCTCTGCTAGTAATGACTGACTGTCCGAATCTCACTGCTCAGTGGTCTGCCAGAGCTTATGGGGAATGCCAGAGGATACGGTCGTCCTCAGAAGTCAAAAAGCAGAAATATTTGAATGAATAATAAAAAAACTAAAAAGGGTGGCACAACAGAGTGAGAAGTTCCGGGCCCTAGCGCATTTCCAACAATCATGACTTGTTAGGGGATGAAGGGGACTTACAAATTTTCTGCCGGTTCCGAACGACTAATCGAGAAAGTGCTTTTCATGGCAATGAATTTACTAACGGAGGACTTGCCAATTCCTCATAAAAGGCGATACCCCTGAATGAACTACTTCGAAATACATATTTATTTTGTTGGTCAAAGGTTTTTCAGAATCTTGCAATACTAGGTCAGTGTATTGCCATAAGATATGATGGCGTTCATATCTTATGGCTAGTTCCTGCGGATCAAATGGTAGATCTCAAACCCCTGCAGCAGTGTAGGTACTTTCAACGGATTATCCAGTTTTACGAAAAAGGAGATCCCATAACGACCTTGGACCTCCAGATTGGCGGTGTGCGTGGGGTTAACTACTCAACTAAGTAAAAATACTAACCACCATCTAAAGAGCTCGATGGAATGGGGCCAAGCATAAAGAAAATGAAGAACTGCAAAGTCAAATAAAAAAAAATAAGCTTCGCTATGAGTTCCTAACCCCTAACCAGTGTGGAGACCAGTCCACATGCTATCTATCGTAGCTATTACAGCAGCCTTTGAATATCGCAAAAGGAGACCATTATAGCAGCTTTAACTTCTTAGCCTGCGATAGATAAATAAAATAAATAAATAGGGTGGCGCAACAGAGCGAGGAGCCCCTGGGCCTAGCGCATTTCTCACAACCATCCCTTGTGGGGGAATGGAGGGGACCTACAATTTTCTGCCGGTTCCGAACGGCTAATCGAGAAAGTGCTTTTCATGGCAATGAATACTAACGGAGGACTTGCCAATTCCTCGCGAAAGGCGATACCCGTAGAAAAAACATTTTTGCCTCTGGTGGGATTCGAACTCGAACCTCTGGATTAACAGGCGGACATGCTATCCATCACACCACGGGTACCACCGTTACCCGTGGTACCGTTACCCGTGGTAACGGTACCTGCGATAGATAGCATACTTTTATCGCAGGGTATCTTACGCTTACGCAGCTATTAAAGCAGAGGGAACTTTCATCTTTATATGTTTTTCCACCATTTTGTTACTTTGTTGTTGTGTTTGGTATAAAAAAGTATACTACAAAATGCACACAACACAAAATTTGGCAGTTGCTCTGGTTTCTTGTCTCTGTCATATTCCTGCTTTCTGCTATGAATTTAAAGCAAGTGGAGACACAGCGTAAGTGTCAAGCAAAAAAAGATCAGATCGAGTTAAGTATGATCTTACGGAATATAGGTACGGACTGTTTTTCTTTCCGCTAAGACTCATTGTGCCAAAGGTTAATTATCGTACTAACGAAGTAATACACGACTTTACATTAAGATGGCGTTTTTAGTATACTATAAGAAAATTCTAATGTACATGTATACTACGTAGTATAGTTTTTTGTACTAAATTGACGCAGTTTTTTTTATTAAATAATCAGACAAGAAAATCAGTTGCCTAATTTCTGAAACAAAGGTTCAAATCACAAAGTTGTCCGCAACTATCTTCGAAACATGGAAATTTGCGGAAAAAACTTTGTCACAGATGAATATGCCAAAAAACGCATCAAAATCGAAGAACTATACTCTGCATAATTATGATCAAATTCAAATTAATCTATGCTCTAAGTCGGAAGTAAAACGAATGTTAAAGCCAACAAAATCACAGTTTATATAATCATTCCAAATGCTAGTCATGTGAAATATCTAGTAGCAAGTTCTTTTTCCACCTGATTGCATCACCTGGAATGAGGTGTTCATTTTCTGCAATGTGCTGTAGTCCGTTCTTTTATTCTTCGATGTTACGTGATGTAACATCGGTTGACATTATGTCGTTCCTAAATGCAAAAAAGTTACGAAATGTAACATCGATGTCGTTCCTAAATGCAATGTTGAAGTGTCAGAATGTTACGTTTCGTAACTTTTTCCAACTCATCTCTGGGACTTGAGTTTCGATGTTGATCTGTCAAACCCCTTTAAAATTGTTGTTGGTCAGATTTGTTTTGTTTTTTTTTTTTTCATTAATCTTCCAAATTCTGTGAACAGTTATTGATATTCAATCTTGTTCATTTCAGAATTATCTTTTCTTCATCAAAAACAAGTTTCCTTAAACTGGGTTCGTATTTTAAGAAATACTTTATTCATATTTTTGACAGACCAGCAAAGTGTAACATCGAGTCGTTCCTAAATGCAATCATGATTTTGTAACAAAGTCAAACATACATAGCAACAACGTTGATTTTGACACTACAGCATCGCGTAACATCGAAGGCATAAAAGAACGGACTACTGTCGAAAACCCTAACTCGTGTCGTTTGTTTTAGCTATGCCTACGTCTTCGCCGTCGCGGTACAGCTCATGCAGTTCCTTGTTGAATCTTTTTCTCCACACATTGAAACGAAAAAATCAAAACAAAGGATTATTATGGTTTCAAAAAGGGTTACCTTGGTTTTCTAGGAGAAACCGCATGTCAGTAGGTGTGTTTCTTTACTTTATCACGAAATGGACCCAAAATTCGGCAAAAGAAAAATAAATATATGTACATACAATGTCAGTCTAACCTTATTCCAGCAATTTTTTAGCTCTGCACAAAGGAGAGTGCTCACGAAAGAGTAAAAAATTTCCCCACCATGCGAATTTCTGCCACCAAAATTTCTATGGACAGAAAATAGTCTAAATGTTTTGTTCAAGGCATTTCTTTACTTTTTGGAGAGTTTCTGAGAAAATTTTACCCCCACTCCTTAAAATATGACAGATTGTGTGAAGTAAAGAAACAGACTTAGTTTTTCGCCTTTGACAACAAAGGCCTAGGTGAGTTTTTACCGACCTCGACAGAGCAACATGAATTCCTTTGTCATCCTGTTGCAGTTTTGCAGGGATGCCAAAGCTAGATATGGTTCTTTCTGTACAGCCTTCCTCTGTAAACACTGAATTGAAATCGATAAAAACATGGTATGTATATAGGTATAATAGGTATATGGTAGTATAAAACATTTGGTAGATAGTAGACTCTTCTGGTCTAAAATAGTACGCATAAGGACTTATCGAATTGATGACATGGATTTCAGACGTTCACATATTGCAAACAATGTTAAGCTTAGTTTTTTATCGTCCAAGATGAATGGGACATTCAGCAGCTCAACTTGTGTCTTCATCGCCGTTAATCAGTCTCCAGAAGTTGGCCTTTCTTTTGGCAACCCCGGCATGATATTTTTACATTTTGTTAAAACTTTCGAATCTCATTCTCATCATTGCATTTCTCAATTTCCTTAAATAAGCACTTATTATTCAAATTCCTTTTTTTGAAAGTTTGGTGTTTTTCCCCCTTTTTTTCTTGCAAATCTCGTTACACTGTTCCAAAGCAGCCTTGTTCTCTTTTGTATCAACATTTGTCATGCTTTTTCTTTGGCTGAAATTACCTGCATGCGTTCTTCATCGAACCACGGGTTTTGTTTTAGGGGTCGAGTGAAACCCAAAATATCAGATGGCTTTTTGATATTGCTGCCATTGGTCTTCAATACTTAGAAATAATAATTAGTTTTGAAAACACATTGTTCTATATCACAAGGTCCGTTGTAACAATTTCGGACTACGAATATCAAAAAGGAAGCATCACAGACGACGAGGTGAATGTTTTGTTACAATTTTTGTCAGGGTTGATTAAATTATTTATTAACAAATTGTAAATATCAGTTGAAAAACATTCATTACGAAGATGTTTTTAGTCCTTTCTTTTTGCCATTCGTTGTGCAAAATTATTACCACGGGCCTTGTGATAGGGCTTACTACTTGCAACTGTTAAAGACTGTCGATAGATGCCGAATGTATACCTACATTTAAATAGTTTAGTTATACATAATTTAATCAGTTTACAATTACATCACGGGATGCGTTGATTTCGTTTTGTTAAACACTTGGACTACTTATCGAATGAAAATCATAAAGTGCCAGTAAGTGAATTTTAGATTTTTTTTTTTGCTGTAAAGAGCTCTTGTACAGTAACTTTTGAAACTGTAAACAATCAAGTGCAATCAAGAGCATAGTGCGAAAACACCTCCCTCAGATTTCAAGGATCAATTGTGCTTCTCGGATAACAGAGGATGGTGAGGTGGGAAGGAAGAGTAAGAAGCAGCAGAGGATTGGGTTAGTGAATGGGTTATTGGGGTTGGGAACCTACTGAACAATTTGGAGCAATGAAAGAAATTTTGGAATGCTGTTCAGTGCGAGGGTAGAGATGTCACCCAGTTCGTCAAAAAAGTATTCTCCTACTGTAGAAGTGGAATGATCATTCCTCTGCCTTATCGTCCTGGCATCCTCCACATACAGCTGTGGTCAAAATAATAGTAGTATAGAGCTTAAGAAACAACAAAATTGAAAAAAACTTATCCGTCAATTCTAATTTAAAAAACCAATAACGTGGTTTTCAAAGTGGGGTTTTAAGCTTTTATTTACAAAAAAAAAAAAAACATTAGTTTAATATTATTATCCGATAGTTGCAAGTTTATTGAACAGATGTTGAAATTCAGCGGTCAAAAAAATAGTAGTGATAGGAAAATCTACCTTGAAATGTTACGAAATCGAAAAATTAGGTCAAAATTTTTATTACAATATGTGGCTGAGTGTTCGTACCTTTAATTAGTCCCTTGTTAGCTATAACAGCAGTACAAAGACGTTAAATAGAGTTTATCAGGTTTCCACACCTTCCTGTGCTTATCGAACTCCATAATTGCTGTAACGCTTCGCAAAGGACTGTGTTGTTGCTTGGTTTACATCTAGAAGCATATTTTTTTTACAGCGCTCCATAGGTTTTCAATGGGATTAAAGTCAGAAGACTGTGCGGGCCACTCCATCACATCTACTTTACTTTCCTGGAACCATTGCTTCTTGCTGAAAGACCCATTTCAGCAAGAAGCAACTTCATTTACGGTAGCATTCAACTTCAGTATACGGTAGCATTACTTCCTGCATTATCCTAACATAGAGATGCTGATCCATAATGCCTTCAATCCGCATTATGGGTCCAACTCCGTAGAAGAAAAAACATGCCCATACCATTATGATTGTAAAGTGTGGATTATATTCGGTGTTTGGAGGTCTTCTTACATATTGACGAGATCCTTTTCCACCCCTTAAAACAATTAGTGTAACGGGTTTTCACTATCAACGCAATGCAAAGTGGAAAAATACCAATCTGTGCAATGCTTTTACTCATGCTACTATTATTTTGACCGCAACTGTACGTCGGATGTTCTTATGCCCTAATGCAATAGGCTTTGGTTATAGCCCTTTTGAAAAAACGTTGTACTTCAAAAAGAGTAGGTACCTACTCATCGTAACAATCGCAATAACAAATAGTTTGACCTAGATAGCAAATTAAAGAGTCACCGAATACATTGATTTTATCCAAACTTTAAAAATTTCCACTTAAACCGGCAATTGTGTAGAAAACTGAGAACCCAGAAAAAAACTGATTTGAAGAAAGTAGCTTCGAATGCTTTCCGAGTTATGTTTCGGCATATCTTGACTTTGAAAGTGCCAAATATTGCCTTGCAGCGACTGTGAAGTACATACAGTAAGTTAATATGTTTAACATTCCTTAACACATTTGTAGATTTCAAATAGGTACGGTTTTGGAGACATCTTATTGCGTATTACCTATGTAAATAAGTAGATACTCATTTAAAACAAAATTTGTTTAAAAAACTCACCAAACACCAGTTGTCTTCGTTTGCTTTTGCAGTTTACACTACACAACACCTACCTACCATATGATATTATTTAAACAACTGTCGGCTTGTTTTCTAACTTTTAGTCGATTCAATACCCTACCTATGTAGGTATAAAAAAAAGACAAAAAATGCTTTCTCTTTTACGGTTGTATAGTATTCTGCACTAATCTCATGAGTCATGACGACAGTTTAAGATATACATATCTATAAATGTAGTAACTTTGTTAAAGAATGTCGAAGTGAAAAAATAAATTAAAATAAAAAAAGCCTTAACGCTCAACCCTACCACTGCCGAGCAGAAAATGAAAACAACACAAAGACTTGAAGCAATCTGTTCATAATCAAAAAAAAAAAGTAACTTTTTAATTGCTTTTCTTACCTCTGAGACAGACTCCTCATCGGATTCAGACAAATCGGTGACTCTTGGTGGTGGAAATACTTCAGTATCGGTATCCGAGTTATCACTGGTAATGATGTTCTGCAGTGCAGTTGATATTGCATTCACAATCCCAACAGATGACGAAGACAGCGATGAGTTGGATGATATCGAAGACGACGCTGAACACGAAGAATTCTGCTGATTCAGACCTGCAGTCGATGCCGTTTGGGTCACTACAGTAGATGCGGCGGAGGAGGATGCTAGTGCTGGTACTGGTACTGGTACATTGCAATCCCCAGCTATTGGGTGGCTGCTGCTTGTACTCGGGGCTAATGTTGCTACTGCATTCTCTACATCACCGCACGGGTCACCAACACCAATACTAACACAACCACCACAAATGTCTGTAGACGTTTGTTGGTGTTGCTGCCTGGGTAGTGGTGGTGGTGGCGGCTGTTGTTGGTGCAGTTGTTGGTCAGGCTGGTTTTGGTTGGGGTGATGGTGTTTTTGCTGCTGCTGCTGCTGTCGATTACAAGAAGCAGAAGCAGACTTCTTACTACTACTCGATAAATTATTATTAGTTTTCGATGAACCAGCTGATGTTGATGGCGATGTTGTAGAAGTTGCTGTTGATGTTGGTATAGAGGAGGTAGCAATGCAGGAATCATTTCCAGCAGAAACGGCAGCCATTATGGTCAAAGAAGACGATGTAATCGCCGTCGTCGCCAATTTGGACACATTTTTGCCATTTGCATTTGCACCACCACTTCTATTTATATTACTACTACAAATACTGGTACTAACACCAACACCGCCACCATTATTACCACTACTACTACCCGCCATGGCACTTACTCCACTCACACCACTACCACTATTGCTAGCAATATTGATATTCCCTGGCCCTACTGCCGTAGTGCAGGTTGTAGTTGCCGTTGCAGGTATAGTCGTATTTGTATTATTAACACAACTATCACTATTCTTTTGATTTTTTAAATTATTTTTGTTGAAATTTTTATTGTTTTGGTTATTGTTGTTACTACTGTTCATAGCCGAGGTGCTACTTCCACCTCCGACAGAGTTTTTGCACGACTTTTTGGTCATTCCAATTGTGTTATTCTTCTTTTTGGATAACAATGAAGAAGACAACGACGACGTTGTCGTTGTAGTTGATGTTGATGGCTGCGATACTTTTTTCGACTTTGTGAATATCGTCACCGTTGGCGCAGTTGTTGTTGCTCCTGCTAATGGTGTTGCTGATGTTGGTGAATCGTCCACAAATATAGATGTATTGGTTGTATTACCACACACATTTAAATCGGTTTTTTTATCAGATTCATTATTCATTTTCTTATTCCTTTTTTCTCTGCTCTTTTTTTTTTTTTTTATAATTCTATTTCACTTTTTCACACTATATATTTCTTTATTTAATTTTTATTTCTTTTTGATTTTCAAAAGAAATATGTAATTTCTTTCAGTACAATCAATTCACAAACTTCAAACAGAAAAAAATTAAATGAATTTCTATACCTGCAAGAAAAAATATCACAATTTTCATGTATTTTAGGCAAAATGAATGGGAAATAATTTGTTATCCAATATTTTTCCCCTTCATTTCATCACCAATAACGCAAAGGCAAAAGAAGAATGTTAAAAATTATTTTATATCCGACAGAAAATTTTCATTTTTTCTTTTCTTTTTTTTCTCTCGGTTCTCCGAACATGAGAATTTTTTCTAATGAACTCTGGCTTAGCACTTACACATTCACACAATAGACAGCTTATGAGAGAAAAAAAGTAAAGGGAAAATTTTCAATTGGATTTTTTAGGTATTTGCGAAACGCGTAGCGAAATGAAAATACGTTTAACGATTTTAGAAACTTTTATAATTTGTTTTTCTTGTATTATTTGCTATTACCGATTGATTTTAAACGCGATATTTATAACTTTTTTACAGAGACTTCGTGTCCGTCATTTACTCGAGTCAGGTTCGCCATCATGTCTTCCGGATGCATATTGGCTTGCAGCATCGCTCTGCGGTTAGTAGAAGAACAACTGCTAGAAAATTCGAGCAATTATTGCAAATTACCTGGCGCAAGTTAGAAGTAGCACTCAGATACAGGTTGACTCAGAAAATAATATTTGAAAGGAATTTCATAAAGTAATTTCATAAAAGATGCGTACAAAAAATGTAGTAGATAATAAAAATGACATAAATTTATTAAATAACAATGTTTCTTTATTAAATAAAAAGAAATATTAACGATCATAGCTCTAAAAAGTTATTTTTATACCAATGTTTTCTTACAAGAACATACATGAGTATCAAGCTGTTCTTAAATTTATTAAAAAAAAAAAAACATGAAAAGAAACTTTTTTACTTGAAAAGAACAAGAAAACAGTCGCTTTCGCACGAAGTTTCAACCAATCGACCAATGAGAACTTGGTCTATGTAGCCTACATGCATCTGCAACGACAGATGTGCAGAAAATTAAAGCGGGACGGATAAAGATTATAAAGCAGAAAATTTAAAAGGGAAAAGAAATAAAATTATGGGTGGAGATGAAAATTATGAATTATATGAACAAGTTCATCTGCACCTATAATTTTTCATCCGCATGCTAGAACTAGCCTAGATGCTAGAAAATCCACCATACTGGAGTGGCACTCATATTATCTACGTGGTCTGCGGTACATACATACAGGAATACGTTCCACAGATCGCAATCGCAGTCCGCATTGGTTTGACTTAAGGCTTTTACACTTCTTTGCACCCAACGAAATATATATTGAATTCATCAATCTTAAATTAAGTATATACTAATTTCCATCGTTCCTTGAGATTTTGTGAAGAATCTATTGCAATTTATTGCAACGTGCTGAAAAATACATATTTTTGTTTTGTAAATTGGTCGTGCTCATGTGAGTAGTCCTTTAATTTTTATAAACCTCTTGTTTTGTCTCTTTCTCACAAATAATTTCAGTTTCGCAGTGAAATGCAACCTGTAGCTATTTTAAGTCCCAACTGAGGTAGCCGAAAGAATAGATTTTGCATTCAACTCGTCTAGTCCCGGTTAGTCTTAAATTAATATTAAGTTTTTGTTCAAAAGAACTGCTTTAATATAGTTTCTATTCATATAATCAAATAATTTTCTATTCCAAAAAATATTGCAGTTCGATTATTATTAAACACAACCTTCAAAATCGAGTTGCGATGAATTAAAACGGTTCAACAAAGAAAAGCACCTTTGTCTCAAAACTGTAAATTCAATTCCATATCTCCCGTTGGATTAAAAACGGACACTGCTTAAAATGAGTTTCAAAAGTCTTAAAGTAAAAATTGTTCTCATTGCATTTTTATTGCTGCAAATAATAACATCAAATGGAGCTAAAAAGCAAAGTGAAGGGTCTTTTAAAGACGTAAATGGAATAAATTTTAAAAATTTGAATAGACCATTTCGAATGGCCAAATTGAATTTTGTTTGGACCATTGCACAGCAAGTAAATTATGATACCAACCATTATTTCAGTATAACATGCTTTCTTTTAATGAATTCACCTTATTTCAGACTCTCAGTGAAAACAAACTTAGGTCATTTTATTTGGATATAAAATCTCAAGACAAGGAGATGTTAGGATGGAAGAACACTCAAAAGAAACACGAGGTAGAGAAAGAGGGCTTAAAGGACTCCCAGCTGAATGTCAAACTTGCTGAAATCATGGACAAATATCAAATACTGGATCAATTAGACAGCATGAAAGTGCAAGTTCCCGTTAAAGATAAAACAAGCGAGGTAAATGCGAACTCATATTTTGTTGGTACCTTGATACAACTGTTAGTGCACTGACCATATGGCCTCCTTCTTTGTAAATATTCCTTATCTTATTTTTTTATATCGGGTGTTAGTGTTTTTTTCTCCATTCGGAATTTTAGAAATTCCAAAGTAAAAAAAACGATATACCTAATGTTAATGTCTTAAAAGAGAGAAACGTGTTTCGATTAATGGTCGATAAATGTTGTATTCAAATATATGTTTGATAATAGTTTTTTCTGTAAGAAGCGAGTAAGGTAAAATTTATATTTTGTCAATCACCACAACTTAACCGTAAGGTCTGCTTGTTAATAAGCAAAGCCGATAAAATATAATTTTTAAAGATTCATAAGATCTATGAAAAAGTCCTTAAGTAGAAAGTTGGTATAGATCAACGGACAATGTTGAAGCCCCTGAGTATAGCTTAGAGAGTTTACGAAGTCTGAAAACTTGTACAGCAGAATTTTAAAATAGAGAAAACGTGAAATGTTAGCAAAATAAAGGACTTTTGTAACCACGGGGCTACAAGAACAATATAAGGCAAGCCATTCACAATACAACTAAATTTTTTTACACAAAAAATCAAATTTTTTGAAATTGAAAGTCAACTGGCATGTAATTTTCAAAGCCAGCTGAGAAGCAATTCGAGTAGCCATTGAATTGACAGCTTCATCAAAACACCTTAAAAATTGAAAATTAATTGAAGAAAGAAAACAGAAACTGATCTTAAACAGAGTGTTCAAAAAAATTATTTCTTGTGCTACTCGGAAAACAAATAATAAAAAAAAATTTATTGAAAATTGATTGCCTGACAAATTGTAAGTCGCCTACGTCACAACCGAAACACGTTCAGTAATTTGAAAGATTAAGTTTGTGAGCCGATGGCTTGCCATTTGTTGATCTTGTAGCAGCAGGGTAAATCTAATGTTATAGAATTTGTCACTACTATTTAAAAGTCTAACATGTTTAATTTGTGGCTTGTGGTTGAAATTACCAATTGAATTCCTTACTTACTGGTTGTAAGTTATATTAAATCAGTGCTAATCTTTTTACCGTTACTTATAACTATATATAGGTTTCAGCCTTGTTCTGTTAAAAAAATGATTGTTTGGGCAAGTAGGCTTTTCCACTTACAGGTAGATTTGTGTCACGGGTATCATTGAAAATAAGTCTGTGGCAAGACAATAGCCATGTTTTTTGTACGCGGATATAAGCTAGGCCCAAAAAAATGCTTGACGAAAAACTTACCCTTGTTCTTTCTCTGCCATTTTTAAAATGCAATATAAGTATTTGTTTGATGAATATTCAATTAACTAGTGACATTTCCAAAAATTCATCTACAACAACATTGGAAACACTTGCAGTTTTATCCACTTAAGAAATAAGCGGGAATATTTATCGACGCTATCCGCTTACTTTGTTATTGTTATTATCACGCAATAATTTGAACAGGGGTATATCCGCGTGCGAAAAAGCATCCAATAATAAATCGTTGATTTATCAAATAAAGACGGAAGTTCATATTGGTTGGTTTGTTAATGCTGGATTTACATGCATCTCTACTGCAAAAGTGTAGAAAATTAAAGCGGGACGGATGAAGATTACAAAGTGCAAAAGTTAAAAAGAGAAACAAATACAATTATGGCTGCAGATGAAAAATTGTGGGTGCAGATGAATACGTTCATCTACACCTATAATTTTTCATCCGCATCCTATAACTAAGGAAGTGCAGACGGTGCACTTTAACAAAATGAAAAAAAAAATTCAAAAATGTTTGAAGAAAAATAAAGTAAACCCAAACGATGCAGCCAGATGCCTTATTTTGTGGAACCTAAGTACGAAATTAATTAAACAAGTAATCCACTTCAAAGAACCAAAAACGACCAATGGCAACCACTATCACTCTACTGTCGGGTTGACATTTGGTGTTCTTGTTCGAGTTGTGACTTGTGAGTTGGTTGAAGTGACTTGTGGACTGTTGCTGTCGGTGTATTCTTTTTAATTTGTTTTTAAATAATACCAAGCAAATAACAGAAAGATAAATGTTGCATTGAAATTAAAATATATCTAGGAAATGTCTAAAACTTTATTAAAATCTATTCTGTAGCTTTTTTATCGTATTATACTTCCCATTACAATAAACAGTAAAGTTACTGATTGTAACAAACTAAAACTTCTGGTAATCTCTGCAATCCTAATCTCAACAAGTCATAAGTCACGACCCCCACATCGTTTTTTATAGTAAAAAAATGTTAATCCCAAAAATAGTTTCTTTGACTATTACTTTGCTTTTGATTGTTCAAAGCAATGGAGATAGTAAAAAGCATAGCCAGAAATATTCTAAAGAAGCTAATACTCGTCACTACACTACAGAAAGTTATGATCCCGACTTTAGAAATCTCCAGCGGCCATTCCGAATGTCCAAACTAAACTTAGTTTGGGCCAAGGCACAGCATGTAAAACTATAGAAACAAAGAATTTTATTGTTACAAATTCAATTATAATTGTTTACCTTTTGTTTTAGAGACTGACGGAACCCAAACTAAAATCTCTGTACATGGAATTAAAGATTCAGGATAAGGAAGAAATTGCATACAAGCAGCTTAATGTTCAAACTAAAGACAAAGAAGGTCTCAAGTTAAACGAACTAAGACGTAAGCTAATTGGCATTATGAGCAGCTATGATTTGCTTGATCATTTTGAAGATACACAGGATCCCATCAAAACCAAGCCATACAAGGTATGTACCTACTTGTTTTTTAACTTCTCATTTATTGATTTTATTGTAGAAATTCCATGAGTCAGATGACCACGTCAACAAGAGTATGTTCAAAGACAAAAAACTGAACAGGCTTTGGGAAAAAGCTGAGTTGTCGGGATTCACATCTGAAGAACTCAATTCCCTTAAAGAAGAATTCCATCACCACCAAGACAAAGTGGACGTTTACTACAGTTTGTTGGAAGATTTAGGATCCATGCCAAAATCTAACTATCATGAGAGTAAATTGAATAGTTAAATTTTTACATTAGTCCTTCTACATATAGTTTCTTTAATTTCAGATGCTGTAAACGAAGATGAGCTTGAGAACTTCAATATGATTCCCTCGGCAAAATATAACGACAATGAGATCCCTTCAGCATCTATGGAAGAGAACACTTACCACAATAACATTAATCAATTGCGTGACCAACATCGCGGTATAAAGGATCATTATGATCGCTTAGAACGAATGATCTCAAGTGGGCCACACAGTCAAGATTTCATTGAGCCAAAAGTACAAGGCTTGTGGCGTGTTGCAACATCGAGCAATTTTTCTGAAGTAGAACTTTCATCGATAAAGAACGAATTACATCATTTTGAGAGTAGACTGCTCAAATTGAGGCACTTGCATGCCGAACATGCTATGCAAAAGCAAAAATACAAGGTATACACAAATTACTTTTTCATTACCCACTCGATATTAAAAAAAACATTGTTTTTATCAATTTAGAACGAAAAACATCAAGACAAAAATGATCGTTTTGAGGAGATGGAAGACCACATCAAGAAACAAACCAGAAAAGTTGAAAAAATACAGGAAAACCTTGAGGGTCAAATATTCGGGCATACCGAACTTTAAACGTATTATTCCTTCCAAGGATTTCATTAAAAGTCAAATATAAATTTATTTTTGTGTTATTCATAGTTTAAAGTAAATAAGTAAATCTTTATACAGATTAAAAGAACTCAGTATCACTGAGCAAGGAAAATCCTTTCTACTTTGACTTTCATCAAAGCACTTGAATCTAGGGGTCAGTATATCCTCATATCCTGTGACTTTACATGCCGTGCTCCTGTTGTGCTCGGTGGCCTCCTACTTAGAGGAATAAAGAACAAGAGGGGAAACCATTGCCTCTCTTGCTCCGCAACTTCCATTTGTTTACATTGTTGTTTTTGTAACACGAGATCCATCTGTGATACACGTATTAAGCTGGGGGTGAGATTCTGTAACTAAAAAGCTAACAAACGTTTTCGTGTGTGCGAACGATTTCCCTATGTTAACATCTTAGATTAATAAAGAACAAGATGGAAAACCACACTAACACATTGATACCTCCCCACAAGCTGGTGCACGCACTCATTCACAAAATTTCACTAGCACTACTTTATATTCGGATCTCAACACTGGGCTTACACAAAATCTCACTAGCACCACTTTATATTCGGATCTCAACACTGGGCTTACACAAAATTGTACCGTAGTATTGGTATTCTCGTCTGGGAACCGGTTTTTGTTTTTTTTTTTTTTTACTTTTAGTCACCTTAAGGCTACGTCTGGCAGAATTTTTGGAATTAAAACTTTTTTTTGGGTTTGTAAATAAAATTTATTTGTGATTATATACTTTTTAAGTATTTGGAAATAAAAATTTAAGTATCAAAATATTAAAATATTTTCTTTTTTGTTAAACATTTCTCTGAGTAGTCTCCTCCCTTCTATTTCCTCTTTTTTTAAAAACGTTTCTTAAAAGAAATAGACAGAAAAGTATGATTGTTAAAAAAATATATACTAAGGCAATACAGTAACCAATAAATATGAATTCATTTTTCATTTGTTTGATGAAAGAGATTCCAACTTAAGTTTTCGATTCTCTTCTTGAAGCTGTGTTGAAAATTTAAGAAGTTAATTAATTGAATTAAAAAAAAAGACAAAAGTAAAATAATTGAAAGCGGATATCAAACTATGTAGACATTTTTTGAAAAACTTATCTCAATCAAAATATTGAAATGCAGAAATCTTGTAGATATTATGGAGAGCTCAGAAAGCCTTCATTCATCTCTGCAGCACAATTATTTACAAAGCACCAACACTTTTAGTTTTAATTTTTTTGAACAAATTGAAAGTGGACATTAAACTATGTACACATTTTTTGAAAAACTTATCTCAGTCAAAATATTGAAATGCAGCAATCTTGTAGACATTATGGAGAGCTCAGAAAGCCTTCATTCATCTCTGTAACGCAATTATTAACAAAGCACCAGCACTTTTAGTTTTGATTTTTTGTTTTTATTAAAAGCTCGGTAGAAATTTTTTTAAAAACTTGTCTCAATCAAAATCTTTAAATGCAGCAATCTTGTAGACATTATGGAGAGCTCAGAAAGCCTTCATTCATCTCTGTAGCTCAATTATTAACGAAGCACCAACACTTTAAGTTTTAATTTTTTTTTGTGTTAAGAAAAATTGAAAACTAAAAGTGCTGGTGCTTTGTTAATAATTGCGTTACAGAGATGAATGAAGGCTTTCTGAGCTCTTCATAATGTCTACAAGATTGTTGCATTTCAATATTTTGACTGAGATAAGTTTTTCAAAAAATGTGTACATAGTTTAATGTCCACTTTCAATTTGTTCAAAAAAATTAAAACTAAAAGTGTTGGTGCCTTGTAAATAATTGTGCTACAGAGATGAATGAAGACTTTCTGAGCTCTCCATAACGTCTACAAGATTGCTGCATTTCAATATTTTGACTGTGATAAGTTTTTCAAAAAATGTGTATATAGTTTGATATTTAGGTTTTGGTATTAATAAAAAGCTAAGACAAATAACCGAGCTGAGGGAGCGAATCACAATATAATGAGTCCCAATAGAATCAGTATAGTTGCATTTTTATGAGTTTTCACATTTTGCCCAGCTTTACAAAAAAAAAATTGAGTTTTTAAAAAACTATAACTTTGGTGTTGTTCAAACCCTGCCCTTAAGAATATTTCAGTGTGGTGAAAATTAAATTTCAGGTTATGTTTTAAATTGACAAGCAAAAACAATAGTTTTAAACATGAAGGCTGATTTTTATTATCCAAATACAAAAACATCTGCTTTCAATAGGATATCAACGGGTAAAAAATAAAAACTTAATAAAAATATTGTTTTTGAATATATATCACTGTTTCAGAACTCCAAATTAAGCTGCGTAAACGAGATTATGACTTCTCGAGATGTAAAAAAATTCTTTCGGATTGCGATCGACGAAAGGATGAACAGAAGAAAAAACAAAGCGACAATAAATGTGACCAGGAAGAAACCAGGACGGAGAATATTATCAAAAAAGATGAAAGCAGCGATAATATCAAAGATGTGGCAATGGAGGCAGATGAAACTGACCAAAATGTAGAACCTAATCAAACTAGTGGTGCTGTGGAAGCGAATGCAAATAAAATGTATGAAGGAAACGGTTTCTGAAGATACATTTCGGGTGCTAAGGAATACAAAAAATATTGTCGTCAAGAAAGCAGATCCACTGGGGCATCCATTGAGAATCAGTAATGTTTTCTGATAACAGTTGAATCTCTTTTCAATAAAATAGTAATTGTAACTTCTTTTAGGCGTCACAAAAGAGAAAATTTCTCCACATAGTGTCAAACTCATCAATAGTGGACATCGCACTCATCTTACCAACAACGGCTACTCAAGGCAACCGGCTGATGGAAATTTCTTCCATTATTAAATGGTTAACAAATTACGTCAAATAGAATCGTTTATTTGTAAAAATAAAATACAAAACACGCATTTGAAACTTTACAAGGAAGATTCCTCGTCTAATTTTATATGTTTGCTAGGGTGTTCACTTTCAGCTTGTAGAGAAGTCGTCTTCTGTTTTTTGTTCTTATTTTGATTTTTAAAACTTTTTAAGATTTTGTCCTCGCCAATCCTAAGAAAAAAAAAAAATTAATAAATCAAAGTCAAGTTTTTTCACATACACTTACATAATGGTTGCCCTAGTTCCTGGACCCCAGTGCGCTGTTGGGTTTTCCGGGAACCTCGAGAGGGCATTCTTCCTGCTGTCAGGGTTGGCATCGGGATGTATATCGTTCAACTCATACTGCACTTTGGAAGGTATGCTTAAAATCGCTTTAACTGGAGTTCCTTCGAGCATTCGATCTGCATTGACGGGATGAAGTGCGTTCCAACAGCGAAGTATATCCCAGATTATAGAGGGTGGCGCATTGGTCTTGACGGAACTCTTGCAGGCATGAGAAAAGGACACTTTGTACCCAGCGTGCAGTAACGCTGATCGAAATTTAAGTACAGGCATGATTTCCAACTTTACTACACAACATAGTTTGTCCAGCGAATAATAGAGTGGTACATCGTCAAGCTCTTCGCTAATTACACTCAACATTCCAACTAATCGTCTGTTAGTGCCCAAATGACTGAGGGGTTCCTTTTGGATTTCAGTCAGGAGTTCATCCTTCATCGACGAATGTTTTGTCGTGTATGGGGGCGGACCATATCGGACCACCTAACTGAAAAGGAAAAGTAAAATAGTAAATATCAAGTTTATTCCACATCTTTTTCTCTTACATGATGTTTGTGCCCACAATGAGTGCAGTTTTGACCAACTTCAGGTCCAGTTGGGAGGCCAAATTTAACTCGATTCGGCATATGTTCTGTGGGATTAGGTTTAGCTACTCCTAAGGGTTGCAATGTTAGTGTTTCACAACCCGTGCATTGGTATATCATCGACTGTTTGCTGTAGTGAAAAACAATGACACAATGACAGTCTTTTGCAAATCAAAATGTTACATAAAAAGCGCTCTTACCACAAACTGTATTTACATGTTGCTTGGCTTACATGAACCCTCACGAATATTCGGATAAAGAAATTTGTAAGTCTTTAGTTGTGAACTACTTTAACGATTTACGCACCATTTCGTGACATGATTTGTTTCTCAAAGGAACCGATCCGTATTTTACAAGCAGGCTAAAATAAAAATTACCTTGATAACAAAAAATTGTTGAGGATTCTCAATGTGTGTAATATTCACACGAAATATTTCGCCCGGAGACAGTACTTGCCTCGACATTACGTTCCAAATGCTTGCGCATAGCAACAGCCCTCTTGATCAAATGGTACAGATCCTCTGGGATGTCGGACTTAAGGCCAACCGACTTCATGATACGAAGAATCTTGTTTCCATTTACGAAACGCACAAATGTATGATAAGCTCAAAATTCACATCAAAAATGCAACTATGACACGGAATTTTTATCTTCGATTGTCGAAGATAGAATAGTGGTCACTTTAATATACAATTTTAACACAATTTATGGTATTTTATTAGGAAAAAATGTATTACGATCTCGACTGTAAAGAAATTCCTCTTCTGAAAATAAATAAAATGACTGAAATCTGAAACGTCAAATGAAAATAAACTCACCACACATATACTTCCACAACTTTTTTGCGCCATTTTTTTTCAGCTCACACGTATTCACAGATAGATGCTGCGATTACAAAAACAACAATGTAAACAAATGGAAGTTGCGGGGCAAGAGAGGTAATGGTTTTCCATCTTGTTCTTTATTAATCTAAGGTTAACATGAAGGAAATCGTTCGCACACACGAAAACGTTTGTTCGCTTTTTAGTTACAGAATCTCACCCCTGAATATAAAGCTGTGTTAGTGAATTTACTAGCGCCACTTTATTTTGGGATTTCGAAACCATGGCCCTGTTCTGTAACTATAGCCTCGGCGATAAACGGTGGAAAATGGAACGAAATTTAGTAGAACACCGTTTATCGCCTGCTTTTATCGAGGCGATAGTTACAGAACAGGGGCACAGTTTCAAAATCCGAAAATAAAGTGGTGTTTGTAAAGTCAGTTCGAGGGCAGATGCCGTGGTGTGTGTGTGGTTTTCCCTCTTGTTCTTTATTCCTCTAAGGTTTGAGCAAGAGGGAAAACCACACACAGAAAAGTTGGTGCTACTTGAAAATATATAAAGACATGTTGATTGAAAGCCAGTTGCCTGGCAAATTGTAAGTCACATCCGAAACACGAACAGGAATTCGACAGATTGTATATGTAGGCTGATGGCTTACCCTATCTTGATCATGTACCCGCAGGGTATGTGGAAACTTGCTAAATGATTCAATTAGTAAAACCTTTGCAAAACAACACTCTCAATACTGTTCGGTGAAGGGACTGTCAAATTTTATAAATATTTTTACTTTGGGTTCAATTCAATTCAATTCAATTCTGAGTTTGGAAATAAGTGATACCTACCCCTTAAACAGAAATAATCCATTTTTGCAAACTGCTAGAAAAAAAGTTCGCCAAGACAGCTGTTGCAAAAGATATGTCAACAGAAGCAGAAGTGACATTTGACAACTGAGTCAAAAAACTTATTTTAATTTTTTGGAAAAACATTTTATCAATTGCGACGAAAAGTTTTGATTCAATTTACACTTAAGTAATTATAAATCGTGCTAAATTAGTTCATATTGTAGCTTAGACTTAATTTGAGTACTCACCAGTTAGAAAAAATGTTCAAATAGATAAGATATAAATAAATTGAGAAGATTTCTACTTCTAATGTTATGGCATCTAGCATAAACAGTAGTGATTCAGATGAGAGCAACAACAAAGCTCCAGATAACTTCCATGTATCATCTTCAAACGATACTTGCGCCGAAGATGTCCAAAACAACTTCCGGCTCAGGTGTCCACTATGCACGACACTACAAAAACGTTTCCATTGCCGAAGTTGCATTCAAAAAGGAGACTTCATACATTCCTCGCATCATTTTGAAGAAAGGTAATTTAGTTTTTTCAATACGCAAAATAGTTTTAATTTAACATACACTTGCATGTTCAATTTAAGTTTGGCCCAGAAACAAAAAAAGTATCTTAAAATTCAAGCGAGTTTAAAGGTTTACAGCAATCGCTATGAACGCCTCATCAAAGAGCAAAAAGCATCCGAGAACATGAATTTCGAGATTAAACGTAAAAAAGAACGTATTACTTTGTTAAAACAGCTCATTTCAAATAAACGAGTTCAAATAAACAAAAAGATTGATGAAAAAAACGAACTATCAAAAGCAAATTTTGAAAAAAACAAACAGCTACCAAAGTATCCAATCAAGGTTAAAGAACTAGAAGATTACGTTCTTGATCGCACAGAAAAAATCAACAAACTCCGTGAAAAGAACAATGATTTGCTTGAAAAATTGAAGAAAGTATCATGCGTTGATATTCAGAAATTGGTTGAATATATATTCCCCATATCGGAAGTTGTTCTTAAAGATGAAATTCGGGGGAAAGCGATGATGATGGCACATGGTGGTACTCTTGCAACTGTTGCCGAAGATTCAGATACTGTTGCTGCACTGGCAGATGCCAAAAACACATCCTACATACGTGGCAAGTGGGTTTTTCATGGCAGTGGTATTAGTGAAATGCAATATCGCATTGTGGCACCTTCACTGCCAGCTAATGGCGACTATTCGGCATATTTGGATTGGTTGACTGAAAACAAAGACGACGTACCCAAGTCGGACACAAATGAAATTTCTCCAAGTAGAGTAGCGGCGTTTCGCATAGCTGGAGCACTCACATACACAACCCAATTGACAAATCTGTTAAGTTTCTACTTAAATGTTAGATTGCCTTACAAGCTGGCGTACGGGTGAGTGTGTTTCAAAATTTTATACTCTTCAATTGCTATAAATTATTTTTTTTTTTTAATTTTTACAGCGATTTTTGTAAGAAATTGAATGAAGAACAGTTTACGCGCAAGGTCTCTCGTTTGAACACAAATATAATGTACCTGGCATACACGCAACGTGTTAAGCTAAGACTTTTAAACGAAAACCATACTCTTGAGAATGTAATAGCCACTTTAGATTCAGATAAAAGTGAGCTCGGACGATACGGGCCAAATGAAGTTGCTTATGCCCCATTAATGAAGTCTGTGGACTCGTTGCTTGTCGGCATCGAAACAGGAACTGAGTCTGAATCCGAAGGTAAATTTGGAAAACATCTCACCGGGTTATAATAAATCTTTCTTCCCACAGATGAAAACTCTTTACGTTTAGACTGGGAAGCAGTGTCAAGTTTACCAACTCAAGATATTGCGCCACCAAACATGTTGCCGCCAAGTCAACAAACAACCAGTATAGCGGAGGGGCTAATGACAAGCGCAGCAAATCGCTTGGCCTCGATTCTTCGTTGGGTAAAATAATTTATCACGTAGCACTCCATCCGGATTTTCAGAATTTATATATAAAAAAAACAAGTGATTTGTTTTACTATTGTATAGAGATATGGTTCAATAATAATCAAGGAAACTTGACTTAGGATTAGTATTTAAAAATAATACGTAATGCATATTAAGCAGTTTTACGTATAATTTTTGTTTTTATGTTCACTTGTTCTTTGATCATGTATAAAAAATATATACACACGTACATATGTATGTCCTTTTACTTTAATTTAACTTTTTGGTTTGCTAATATATTCCCCAAATTTTTGTAAAATAAAAAGAAAAAGTATGAATAATTTTTTTTTGTCTTGGCAAAAAGCAGCAAAATTTAAAACTCTCTCTCTCTTGTTAGACCGCGATGAAACAAATTTTCTCAAGGGGTTAGATTTTTTCTTTTTTACCTCATTTATGTATAGAATAGGTAAGTATCAAATAAATAGGGTGGCGCAACAGAGCGACGAGCCCCAGAGCCTAGCGCATTTCTCACAACCATGCCTTCTGATGGAATGGAGGGGACCTACAATTTTCTGACAATCGAGAAAGCGCTTTTCAGGCAATCATTTACTATCGGAGGACTTGCCAATTCCCCGCGAAAAGTGATACCCGTGGAAGAACATTTTTGCCTTTGTTGGGATTCGAACCACGAACCTCTGGGTTAGGCAGACATGCTAACCATCACTCAACGGGTACCACAACTTGAGTAAGCATTGCTGATAGAAAAAATAAAAGCAAATCATATTGAGGTTCCAAAAAATGCAGCAACATTAATCTTTATTTTATTGCTCTAAAACAAATACTTTTTATTGTATTGTGAGTGGGTGTTGCTAGCAGCGGCGAAACCGTGGTCATTCCAAGGAAAGAGCTTTTAAGAAATTCATACTTTTTTTAAAATTTACGCGCATTTTAAGGGTTATGAAAACCTCTATTATCATAGTGCAAGAAAAAGAGAAAGGATTAAGGGGGGTAGGGGAGGGGGTATAGGCGGGTGTTGCGGATATATTGTATCAGGAAAGGAATGCAATAGGCTATTTCACAAGAGCACTGGTCGCTGATCACTTTTCGTTTTATCGCCTTTAAATTAAAAAAGCCAATGATATTTCATTGATGCTAGGCAATTATGTTTGAGACAAGAGTGTATGGCGTATAAGTAATTTTGAAAAGAAATGGTGACTTTTTATTTCAAGTAGCAAATTGTTCCTGGGCAAAGGGGCAAAAAGGATCTATAAGGAAAGGAGGAAAGGGAATAATAATTAGGTTAGGACCTGAAAAAGTTAGGAAGATAAGGAGAGGAATAGGATCGGTAGGAAACTCGAATGTTGAGATCCGGAGGACGCAGGCTGCTGGCGATGCTCGGCAAACAGATCTTCGGAAAGGGGGGGGGGGGGGGGGGTCTTGTGGGCCACCAAAAACCAGAACCCCAAGTCATTCAGTCCAGTGGAACTAAACCTGAAGCCCCGCCGCCTGATCTTGCAAAAAGGAGATCGAATCTTAGAAAGAAACCTAGACCCAGAACCGAAAAAAGATCAATACCATGGCCCCACGTTGGGAGCCATTTGTTGCTAGGCAAATGGGAAAAAAGGATCTGGAAGGGAAGGAGGAAAGGGAATAATAAGTTAGGTCAGGATCTGGAAAAGTTAGGAGGATAAGGAGAGGTATAGGGTCAGTAGGAAACTCGAATGATGAGATCCGGAGGATGCAGCCTCTGCTAGCGATGCTCGGCAAATAGCTCGTCAGAAAGGGGGGGGGGGGGGGGGGGGGGCGAGTGTCGTTTGGCTGTCGACACACGACGGTTGTCGATAATCGAACATCGAAAATGAAATTTAGTATTGCGTATACTTATTATTCGATACTCTCAATTTTGAATTCGGTCGTTATCGTCTGTATTTTTGCGTAGGAATATCGCTGAAACTCAAATGCCAAATTATAGGATTTATTCACAATGACTACTTTCATTATTCACAATAATAGCGTTTTTCATTGACGAAAAGAGCTACTCCTTTTGTGAAAAGATTTACTCCTTATTTCCACTTTCCATGTTCCATTGATAAAAGGAGGAAATCCGGAGTTACTCTAAACGCCAAAAAACTTTTCCCATTTGGTTGGGAAATCTACTCTGAATTCACGCACACATGCAAAAACATTTGTTCTGTCAAACGTTAAATGGAAAATAATTTGATTATTTTAAACTTGCTGTGCCAGCGTTATGTTGAAAAAATTGCTATAAATTATGAGGAAACCCCCCTATACCAGGAAAAAACTTAAAAGTATGTTTAATCTCGATTTGAGATTAAATCTTTCGAATTTCAATAAAAAACGCTATAAGAGAAATCCTTGTCGATAAAGATGCGCAATACCAAAAGGAAAATTTATCGAAGCTTTCGACCCTTGTCGCACCGAATGTTAGGCGACACTTGCAACAAAATAAATAATTAGAAAGAAACCTAGACCCAGAACCGAAAGAAGATCAATACCATTCCTGAACAATGGAATACAATCGGAATAATGGGTATACCACCGACCTGGCTTGCACCGTCGTAACCGTCCGAGCGGTATTCTCTCTGGTTTCCTACAATTCGGAGACATTTTACTTCGTGGCAGTTCTCCGATCGGTTGATCCAACGTCCTCCGATGAGTTTTTCTTGCTGAAAGTTTTAGTTTTGGGAAAGCAATGCGTTGCCGCATTCTTAAATGACACGATGATTTCTTGTTAATTGTTACTCAAATTAACACTGCAAACACTTTGATACATAACTCTTTTCTTTGTAAAATTTCTGGAACTAAGATCTGAACTAAATCCGTACTAACCTTTTGTTTGTAATTTTGAACAGTTGTCAACTCAGAAGTCAAGTCCGTATTTTCTCGAATACACCCGATTCAATGAATGAATTGAAAAACCTGGAAATATTTGGTAAATGTAATTTGCAATCAGGTTCGCTTCTCAGAATAACTAAAAGGAATACGGATTTATTTCAACTACCCTTAAGTAATCCGTAATGGACTGTTTTTGTAGAAAAAGCGTTGTAAAATAGTTTCTTGATATAAAAGAAGTTGAAATGTGAGGCAACAATAAATTTATCTAGTAACCTTCATACCAATATCGAATGCCTCAAAACCATTGGACGGGATTGTGAAAACGAACCAAAATCAAAACTATGCATTTTAACATAAATTTCTCCTTTTATTTTCCTTACATTTTATACATAATAAAAACATCTATAAGTATGTTGACTTTTATTATTTAATTTCTTAAAATGAAATTCCAAATCGACTCGTAGGACACAAGTCAAATTGAGTGCTTTTACCTTGTTTTATTTAATTATTGTAATCTATCTCTTTTTTTTAAATTATAGCATTTGGAATTGAAATCAAATCATAAATCAATTTTAGTCAAAAAAGAAAAAAAAACAAGATGTGTAAATACTACAGAAAAATAATGTAATTACATATCGCTCAGTTTTTTGTTTCCTTATTACTTTTTATTCGTAGTTTTCTTATAAATCTATAGAACGGGGTGCTTTAAAAAAAATATATATATACCTCTTAACAAACAAGTCAATACTACACAATTTTTTTATTTCATTTCAAGCAACTCATGTGTGAAATGATTTGAATGAATAAATAATTTAACCAATAATACATTTTTCTCTTAACCTTATGCATCAACCGGGAGCATAGTATACGTAAAGAATCAATGTTGTAAAATTTTAAAAGTAAGAAGAAACATGAAATGTACTTCTAGGCGATAAAACAGATAAAACATAGCAAAATCATGCGGAAGGACCATTAGAATTATTCTCACTATTCACTGTTAAGCTTCGAGTCGGCGGCATTACTACATGAAGCAATATTTTGGGGAGCTGAAGTTGCTGCCGGTGGGGTGTTGGTGTCTGGGGATGCATCATCCTGGGACATATCCTCGTCTTGTATAAGATCAAGAATAGATTTAATGTAATTTTCAATAGTGCGTAACAACTGCTGTTCTTTTAGACGTTCTTCGGCTAGATTCTCCTCAACAGAATTTCTTAGGAGCTCTTTTTGCTTTCGAAGCTCTTTGACCTCCTCGTCATCGTCTTCGTCATCAGCGTCGTTACTTTCGTCAAGCGGCTTCTCTTCTTCGGTTGTTATTGATGAAGTCAATGATGTGGAATCAGATATCTTTTGTGTTGTACTGCTTTCCGCTGCACTCGTGGCAGGAGATTCTTCGCTTTTTGTCTTAACGTCGGCCGCTGCTGGAAGAACAACTTCTACAGTTTTTATATCATTACTTTTCACAGCATCTTCAGTTTCAGTAACTTCCATTGAACATTGCTGGATTAGTTTAAGCTTTTTTTTTGGTCGCACGTCATCTGCGTGGACGAAAAAAAAATATTGATGGTATGTGCGAGTAAGATTACATTTACTTACCATTTTCAGATATATCACATGAGTTCTTTGTAAGCACTGACTTTAGTGAAGCTCTTAGCTGTTTTCGGACGGATGTAGGTACACCAGTGGTCTGTGCTATAACACGAATCGCAAATAAGTCTCCACATAACTCGTCTAGATCAACTTTTGCATGCAAAGAGTAGCTTATTGTATACAAAAGACGTGGTATTGGAAGACTAGTTTTAATCTAAGTAAATGGAAAAGCGGTTAAATAAATAACTTTGGGGATGTAAAAGTGTTTATAGTACAACCTTAGGATAGTATATTTCCAAGAAGTTTCGAACGTACTGATCGTTCAATGATATACGTTCATCTCTAAGAATAATATGAACATATTCAATCAAGTTTGGGTTGGCTAGCAAGAGCTCCACGTATCTGTAACGGGAAAATGACGAAAACATTGACAAAGCATACGAAATAATCACAATTAATTAATTCATTTTAGTAATTATTGCAAGCCGTTCCATTTACTCACTTGTTTGTGCTCTTGTTGTTGTAAATTCCAACCCAGAATTTTGGAAATAGATTAAAATGCAGCGGTGCTGCTTCTATAGCCGCTAAACAGCTCAGCTTGACCAGAGACTCATTCAGTTGATTAGTATTGACAGCCATTCGCATCATTACATCAAGAAAATCATGGTAAGGTCTATAGAATGCCTCTAATCGTGCATCATATTCTTTATCGACACCCCTTTGGATGATTTCATTCTGAGGTATGCTCATTTGTACCATTGGACGGGGTGGACGTGGAGCATTCTTTGATAGCGAGGGCCACGGTGCTTTCGTACCACGTCTTGGAAAGTATGGACCAAGAGGTCCAACTGAGTTCGGTGCATTTTGGGCCGATATATGGCAATTCGTAAATATAGGTGCAAGAATATTAGTTATGTCTAAGTTTGGATTGCGAACAAGTTCCTTAAGCACGTCCAATGAAAGATTACAGATCTCTTGAGGATTGTAGGTATTTAAAAATGTTGCCAGTCGTTTCACAGCTTCTGGCAAACCCTTTACAAGATTATGTTGTCCTAATGGTTGCTGGCGCTTCTTGGGTGGACTATCAATGCGTGTACTTATACGTAGAGTTGTTACCAACAATACTAACTCTGTAAGAAGTTCTTGTAAATCACCAGATACATGACAAGCAGTAGCTTCATGGTGCATTGAATGTAACGTATGTAAAGCCTCAAAACACATTTCAATTCCTCCATTGTATATCACAAGCAGTCGATCTTCATCGTTGTCAACTAATATAAATTAAAAAAAGGCGAATAAGAACAGGATTGAATAGCATTCAAGCTTTGATAAACAACCTAATATTCTAAGGGCGTTGATAAGGGTTCCCCATGACACTCTTGCATCCAAACCTGTCAAATATGCTGAAAGAGTTGTTCGTCGGAACGTTGAAACATCATGTTGTTCTTGTTCCGTAGCATCAGGATGTCGAGTCGAAAATAATGTCATCAGTTTGAATAGCTCATCAACTGCACCAGGATACTGCGTTGGGTGGGGCGTTATGTTTTTAAAAGCCCATTGGAGATTTTGATGTGCAGCTAATTGGCGGGTGAGAGATCTGCTCTGCTGACAACATAGACGCAACAGACCATAGTAAGCAGGTAGCATGGAACGGTTATACGCTACGATTTCCGAGTCATCATGGTCCGCTCTACAAATACTTTTGATGATTTTTCATGGAGTCATTATTATTACACACAACTTACAGAATATAGTTAAATGCAATATTTCGAGTTATTTCCGGACAGTTAGCAACAATTTGGGCATTCTCAGGACAATCGAGAATTGAATGATGCCAGAATGCCAGCAAAGCATGCTTGTTATGATGAGCAGGAACGCTGGGTTCCGATAACCGCGGATGAAACAAATCCCACAATGATCGCATATACGGACCAAGCTTGACAATGAAGAAACTTAAGTAGATGAATCCCCAACATTATGAAGAAACTATTTATTTACCATCAGTTTTTCAGTCTTCGAAACCATGCAGTATGTCAAAAGGCTAAAATATGATGTCAGTTTAGTAGTTCCGTGAATACCAATATCAGCATACGACCGACCAGGTCTCAGTAATCGCAAAAGTAGACTGATTATATTGTGGAGAATAATTTGTGCGTCACTACTAAGATCCCTGTAAAACATTAAATGTCTGTAAAACAACAATCATATCTATAGAAAACACACAAATTTCTGTATAAATAACATACCTTTGGGATACCGTTGCATTATTTAACTTATGTATCGAATACGTTCTATAGTGCGCCCGGAAAGGCGGGGATGGAATCAGCGATACAAGTAAAAATGAAGCAGCTGTTGCAAAACAACAAACAACATGTATTGGGATAAAATTGGTAAAACAATCAATTTATTTACCATTGCGCACTCTTGAATTGTTGTGGGCTAAAAGAAATTGTTCGACCCAACTCTCAGCAGACTGAAGTATCCATGCATGAGCTATTTTATTTTTTGGCGCTTGAAACGCTAACCAATCAAGAGCAGATTGTGGACAATATTCAGCAGCATCCCAGACGCGTTGCAAGACAAGTTGGGAAAAGCAAGGTAAACCAGATGGCCCACCTTGCGGTTCAGTCAGGAGTGTCAATAGTTTAAAGAATGGACCACACAATTCCGTGTGTTTAGTGACGGAAGCAAAAAGCATAGTAATAATCTGATTTGCTAATCTATCGTCCCATCTACACAGAGCGTGGATAAGATGCCTTGTTTGGTGAGGGTTGATGTTGTCCTTAATTTGTTGATATAAAAATGGAAATCCCTAAAATCAAGAAAAACAAAACAAAACAATGATCAACTTCGATTTAAGAAACAATAAAGTTTTACTTTTCCGCCAGCTATCGCATTGTAGTCCTTTTGCGACAGGCGAAGTCTAAAGTCTTGTCCTCTGGACCGTTCAACCAGGTTAGCAACCAATGCAATCATCTTATCCAAAGAAGCCGGCCGAGACTTGTCTACTGATAGCGCTTCGTCTGATGAATTATCCTCATTGTCCGACCCGACGTCAATCTGTAAAATTCACAGTTATTGAATCTATTGTCTTTGTGTTATTTTTTCATATTCGTGCTTACACAATCCTGACTTTTGTTTCCCAAATAGAAATCAGCCACACTTCGAATTACATTTATGCGCAAAAGAAACACAGTCTCTTCGTCACCCATTCTCGAAAACTCAAATAGGAGTCCGAAGAACTCGGACAGATGTCGAAGATGTGCTCTGGCACCATGCTCCATCAGCAATATTAGTGATGATATGAACCGGGTAATGCACGAGGCAGTGCCAATGACCTCTTTGCCACTCTCCTCCACTTCAGTTTTAAGGTATAGACTCGAGTGAGATGATCTGCAAGAAATTGTAAATGTGTTTTTCTTTTACTAAAATCAAAATTGGTTATCGTTTGGTGTCTCGTTGTGCGATACTATTCTGGTTATCCCTGAAAAAACTCAAATTTTGTTTTAATTTTATTTTCTTCTCAATAATGACCGCTCGCTGGTTCGCTGCACCGAAAATCAAGGATTCTCTTACATCACAAGCAGAAACCCCAAGGAGTATACCGCGCTAACGAAATTATTTTTGTCTTTTTTTATCGGTTTAGCTTTGAACTCAAATGTTAACCAGATGTTAAAATATTTATAATATGTAAAAAAAATCACCTTAAACGTTGTATAACATGAATTACAAGTCGCTGAAACATTTGACGAACCATTTGGTTTGGACATTGAATTAGCACCTGAACGGGCCACCAGGGTTCTGTTGACATATGCGTAAGAAACCATTCGCATGCCTCTTGGCTTGCATTGAATTGTTTTGTTAACAACTCAACCCAAAGCACCATTGTTGGCTGTATTTTAAGTACAAAAATAGATTTATTTAAAAAAAGCTTTTTGGTACTTCAAAAAAAAAAAAACTTACTTTTTCCTTAGCATGAATAAAAGTTTCTATAAAGAATGACACTGAAAGTTTAGCAGCCATGCATGTGACATCATTTTGCATCAATAAGGTTTGTGGTATATGGCCACAAATTTGCCACATAAAACTGAAAAAAACAACATACAATATACATAAACAATATAAATTCTTATTTAAACTCACTTAAAATAAGTGTGCTCGAATATATTTCTGTCTTGTAAAAAATGCCGGTTGTCTTGCCAAATCCAGTCTTCCAATTCTTTGCTAAGCAAAGATTTTCGTTCAGATTCTTTCACTTTTGATATCACACTACTACTGCTACCATTACCTGTAAGAATTTCTTATGTAATAAACGATAATATATTGATTAATGTACTTACCTCCAATACAGCTCTTAACTTCTATATCACATTGTTGTGTTGATGGTGTGCCTGCTAGTACCCCTATATTATTGGTTTTTGTTAAATTTTCAATACTACTCCTACTTATATTAGCGGCATTTGCTTCAGTCTCATTTAATTCTGGTTGATGCTGATCGCTGAATTTAGATGATGTCGATGGTGATGCAGACGACGATTCTAATGCTTTAACCGACTCCTCTATTGATTTCATCTGCATTTGCATTAAAATATTGTGTGAACTACATGGGTTTTCTGACATTTTTGTACGTTGCCACGATTGATTGGATGGTGAACGTCGCTCATAGAACAACATGTAAGCTGAGTTGGTTTTTTCAAAACTAAAATCCAAATATTTTTCCGTCACAGAGTCGTATGTTTTACTCTAAAATAAAAAGAGTAATTGCATTTTACATATGAACGTATATATGCTTTGATCATTACAAATTGAGAAAAAAAGAACCTACTGTCATTTCACCCCCAAAACATTCAGCAGCAATTTGTGATGGGTCGAAAGGTTTCACTTCGGCATCATTAAAAAGAAACCATCGATCGTGTTGTTGAGTATTTTCGTTTCTTTCCTTTATAAAACTATAATAATGGCCACCATCCGCTGTACCTGTGTGCACTGTTACTCCAACCAGCTCGTATCTAAATTAAAACGATTTATTGTATTTTTCACTGGAGCTACTTGAAAACGACTGCCTAAGCCCGACTTACTCATTTGTTTCGTTGTCTTCTTCACCCAAGCAGTGATCAGAGTTTAATGTTTTTCCAGTATCCTCTTCTTTACTTTCAATAGAGTCTTTGCTCTTTTTAGACGCTTTGTTCTTTCTATCCTCTGTTGGAAACGAAAGAAAAGAAATGTATCAAAATCTATGTATTTTATAATATTAAAAACACTACTCATACCCATGTACTGGTGAGGCATGAGAGTCTTCTCTACGTAGTTGGACATATCCAGCCGCATTGGAAACGAGAAATGTGTGTTGACCTTCTCTTTTAGCATCGTCACCATATTGAATGTGTAGCGCATCGTGTTAAAACATAAAATCTGGGGAAGTTTCTTGAAGCAAGCGCGCTTCTCAGCACGAACCTTCTTGCCACATTGTGAGCAAGTGTACATGTTGTCACCCTCCAGTGTATCTTTCACCGTTACCTCATCTAATGATTCACCCAAATTTCTCATATCAGCAACTTGACAACGCACAGTATAAAACTCTTCAGCCGTACGACTAACATGGCCACAATCCAACGAAACAACATTGTTACTCAACGTTCCACAAAATAACCTTTTTACAAGATCCTTTAACTCCGGGGTCATCTCTTCAAGCTTAGACACAAGATCTATGAAAAACTCAGCCATGTCTTTTTGTTCTCCTGTGTTCAGGGGCTGATGATCCATTTGATACACCCGACAAAAAGATCGCGGATTGTATGACTTTCTTTCTGATTCAAAAAGATAAGCAAACATTCGTTGAAGCTCGTGCAATGTAGCTCCGTGTTTCTGTGCAGCTTGTGGGGGAACAACTAAAACTGCTTCGCGTGCCTGTGGCATCATGTATAAATGTTGTATGCACGATGCCATATAACAAGTCGCACCTAAATTTGTTAAACCAACATATCCGCATTCTGAGCGTCCATCATCTCGAGGCCAATAGTCCCAAGGGTAAGGAGGATGGGGACCTGGTGTATGCTGCTCCAATAGTTTTCCATGCAACAGAGAGTAATTATTTGCACAATTTTTGCTTAGCTCAACCAGCAAATCGTAAGCAGCTGCACGTGATGTTGGCGATTTGCACTTTGGCTTCTGGCGATTTATTGGCGAAGGCATATCGAACAGAAATTCAAAAATCTTTTCAATGAAGCCAAGCGCATTTGCGCTAAATTTGAACGGAGGGTCATACTTAACAAGATTCGTCATTAGGTTTATAAGACCAACTAACCCATCATCCTGATAACCATGACGGGTCTCATAAAAGTCCCTACTGAGAATACTTTTCGATACAGTGTGACACAATCCTTCGATGTCTATTGAGCTAGCATTGGGTTCGTCTAGCGAAACCTTAACCATTTCCGGTGTTAAAGTATCAACAAGCCGTGCCAACAGCCAAAAGTAATCTCGGCATGCCGGCCCATATGGTTCTTTCCCATCATCCGATACGAAGTGAGAGTGAGACTGTTGGAAAAAAGTCATTTTTTCGGCAACAGGAAGAAACGATATTAGTTTTTGTAACAATGGAGCCAAAAGCTCTTGGTAGCTTTGCGAGTTACCCAAGCAAATTCGATATAAACCGGCACATATTTCACGCCGCACTGATGGCTCTGGATCTTCTAAAATAAACTTACGCACCCAACCGCAATACTCCGGTGCATTCCACAGAGCAGAACGTGCATTTTCTGAAGAGTGTACAAAGCTGACCATTATATTCATTGCATATTGAACCACCTGTGCTCGACCCCAAAAACCAGTCCGTATGTGAAGGTGATTAGTGAAATGAGTGTGGGCTTCATCGTTCAAAATTGAAGCCAATCGTTTTAAGCATGAATCGACCTCCATCATTTCAAGCATGAACGAATGGGGCCTAGAAATAGCCACAGGTATGTCCTCCGATCGATGTTCCTCGAAACCCAAAAGCCAAAGGATTCGTAACAAACTGGCGAGACAATCATGTCTCCATTCGTTGACAGTAATGACAGTATCCGCACCATGATGATCGTTTTGCAACAATCCGCTGATAAAAATGTCATATAAATGTTGCAAACCACCACACTTGATAAATATCTCATTCCACTTCATATCGTAAGCAGATGGTGATGGTGGATTAGGAGTTGAGGGGTAGTCCTCTTCTTCTTCACGCTGAAATTCATTGTCATCATTTTCTTCAGTTTTTTTCTTTATCGGTGTCGTATCAGTGTCTGTTGTTTCAAACTTAGTAGATTGTTCGACATTTTTTGTTGTACTTTCAGCGTTTGTCGACTTATCGTCACTTACTGTTGCTTCAGCTCCGCCACAGCTTTCGGAACTTTCTCCAGGACTTACTTTTCTTCTGCGACTGCTTTTGCGTGGTGACTGACTTGATGTGCTTTTAGATGAGGATGAAGAGGACGTGCTGAACAGGCGGTTAATGCTTTTTTGCTTTAAGTTATGGAAGTCACCATTGCAACAACTTCCCGAGTTTGAAGCAATATTGCTCACGGCTAAGCTCTCCACAATATGCAAGGAATACATGAACTTTTGCAAGTTTCCAGGATGTAAAAGATCAGCTAGTTTTCTCTTGATTGCATCTTTTCGAAATTTCCGTTCTTCTAAATTTTCTGCTGTTTCACACTCGAAAAGATCAACGCTGAGGTTTTGGAAAGATTCTAAAATGTTTGGATTGGTAGGTAGTATGGCAAGTATATCCCATACGCGACGTGACAACAACTGAGCTTTTGTATGCGTCTGAATGTTGTTGTTGCCATGAATTTCCATATCTCCAAGTGTTTGCATCAATCGGAAAAGTTTTTCGAAATACTTTGGCTGCAGTAAAAGAACTGTTGGTAGACACTCTTTGGGCGGGGGTGGTTGCAATGTCGGATGGTCTAAAGGCTCCTTGCGACGAGCACCGCGTCCACCCAGTGAAACGTAAACGATCTTGAATGAATTTCAAGCATAACTTTTGATCATATGCGATTAGTTTACTTTACATACCTGATTATCTTTGAAACCCACGTCTCCTAAACTTCGTTCGTCATACTCAGAAGTCAACTCTTGTCCTTGTGTTATGATTCTTAGCGGTCCTTCACTCAACAGTAGACCTAATACAGGTGCAGTTACTCCAGACGCACGCGCCCCACCTTGTAGGTTCTCCCACCTTTTGTTGCAATTTACAAAATAAGGAAAGGTTTGTTTTGTTGGCACTCAATGTAACACTCACCATTTTGAAATTTCTGCTTTAAGTTCTGCAATTAAATCACAGGAATGCATGTGTAACAAAGACTTTTCCGATAGTCCCGCTGGTTGAAGGACTATTCGAATAGACGGGCCTGTTCCTTCGTTCTTAAGATTACTATGTGAACCGATGCCTTTTCCTTCGATAGCCCAACGTCTCAAGTGAAAAGCATATCTACGCCGAAAAGTTTCCAAATGAGTGTTTAATAGCATCAGACCCCGTTGAACACACATCAACGCGTATTCTTCCTCACAACTAAAATAAGTAATATTAGCAATTGGCAGTTGTGAAAGAACAACAAATTACCCCCTTAATCCATTTGCCGCTTGAATCAAGTGATCCATGCATTGAGATACAAATTCTTTCTCAAGTCTCAGCTGCTGGCCCATGTAGTACATGTTTATATACTGGATAGCAGCTAAGGATACCTCTGTGTTATGCGCTCTTAATGCGATTTTCCATAAATGGAACATCCCAACAATATTGGACGATGTGGTCGAGACGGAATCCATTTGTTTTTCATAATGCGCAATGGCAAGTCTGGCTAAACTACAAAGTTGTTGAAACAACATTAACGCAACCATTGAAAATTCTTCGGGTCGAAGTTCGGGCAACTTTTTTAAATACAAGTGCTGTAGGGCTTCAATTCCTAGTGCATGCTGATCACCACCTTTTGCTTGGCTTTGAAGCCATGAAAAATAGCAATCACAACATTCAACATCATGGGCCAGCCATTCCCATAGAGCATCGACTTGTTCAAGGCTCAATCTAAAATTTTGTTAGTTAACTGATTGTTTTAAGTATCAAATAAAGCTTACCTAAAATTTTTAGGAGATCCTAATGAACTGAACACTGAAGAAAGAAAATGCAGCCTCACGGACACTTGAGTTTTGTGCGAGTACATTGGAGATCCATTTGAATTAAGCACAAAAGTGTCACTTTGATTAGCTTTAGCCCTAGCGTAGGCTTTGATATTATTAAAGAAGTGATACATCATTTTGTGCTGTCGCTCGGCCCACATTGTAACTTGATGGGTATCAGCAGCCCTAAATTGTTGAAAGGAAGCGAAAAGCTTTGGCAGTAATTTTAAGCTAACAATAACACTTTTATTGTTAGCCAGATTGTGTAGGCAGCCTTCAATGAATTTTGTACGTAACAACCGATCGGTACTAAAGCAAAGCAACGTAGCTAAAGCCTTTTCAGCTTCCGAAGATAGAGATTCACCCAATTGGCCCTGAAAAGAATTCAATCAATCAAATTTACAGGATACGTCACAAGTGCTACTTACAATTTTATCATCTTGCAGAAGATCCCACAACAGAGTGTTTCCAGGTAAGCAAACATCGTTTATCTTGAAAGTCGGTTGCAATTCTTTTGTTTGTTCTACAGCCGCTGATTCTTCTAATTTACATCGCAGGCCCTTTGCACCCGAACCAGATTGAATCACTTTGATTGATTCACCTGATACAGATGACTCACGCATAGCAATCGCTGGTAATGCAAAACCAGGTATACAACTATGAGTACGACTGACAAGCTGAGCAAGTTCTTCTTCACACGGAGATTCATCATCGTCGAAATCGGCTAGATTTTTTTCCGATTTGTTGCTCATCGGCGATGAATAGCTTCCATCATTCTCAACCCCACTTAGCAGCTCGCTAATGTGTGCTTCACCAATGGCTCTTATATATGGACCTTCACCTTGCAAGTGCTTGAGCACTGCTGCCGCTACTGGATTATCACTACAATCGCTGTCATTTATAACTTCACCTTCACTATGGGATTCCCCTTCCCAAATCGTTTCTACTAACTCATGGGCCAAACGAGTCAATGGAAGATTATTGTTTTTCCTTCGTTTGCGTGTTTTTTTGCGAATCGGAATCACTGAGGGCTGATGAAGTTCTTCTTCACTACTAGAATTGTCCACAATGTTAACCATTCGATGATTTTGTAATCTAATAAACATAATTACATTTCTTTTAATAATATTCACACATTTACAAGGGTATTGACATAAAATTACTTACGTGAGATCAGTTTTGGCTTTTAAAGCTGTAATCTCGGATATTTCTTCACCCTTACTTTTGGCAGTTTCTAAGAGTGAACAAAAATAATTGAAAACTAGATGAAAGTAAATTGAAATGAATGTTAAGTACTTCTTGTCACTGGCTATTTAATACCGAAACAATTTGTTTTTCTTAATATAAGTGTAGGTTATCAAAAGAATGTTTTATTTTAATCTATTTTGTTAAAATTGGAGAATTATGGCGATTCTTCTCAATTTTCATTTCATAAATCATTACACCAAGGAGAGGGTGTACAGTAATGAGAACCTCTGGAATGGGAACTTGTTTTGTTGTTAAAATACTTAAACATAAAAAAGCTTCAACACTGTCTACTGTTTACATTAACTGTAAAAGTCGGCTTCGAATTACAAAAAGTTTTTGTGGGAACTAGAGCTCGGGTGTAAGATAGGGCTCAGTACATTGTTTCATCAGCTATGTGAGTGAGTTATTAATTAAATAATCATTCGTAGAATCTTATTGAATAAGAATGCTCGCTTTGAATCATTGCCCGATTTGAGGCTGTGATTATTTATTTATGAGCAACCTTCTCCGAGCTTTCTCAACGAAATTCCAATCTATTTATTTTTATTACTCTAAAAAAATTACCTTCTGTGGGGTCACAAACGTGGCGCTTTCTTCGAGCCTGTTTACAAGGTGGTGGTGCACCCGAATCAGATCCACCATTTTCAATGTCAATAGGACTCTTTCGGCTTGTAGAGCTGCTATCATCCTGCTGATCTTCATCAGTATTGCTTCCATCCATACTTCCACTGTCCGAACTTGATGCAGTAACATTAGCAGCAAGTATATTCTCTGGAACTAGTTCAATCTGGGATCGCCCACCATCACGGGACCAAATTAGTTTTGTCAACGCTGATGCAATGTATATACTTTGCTCAGTATGTTCTTTTGGGTCTAATCGACAAAGCAGTGAATATAAATGCAATGCAGGACGCGGAGCAAGATTCTTAACCAACGATGGAAGAATATCATAGATGGGTTTCGAGCAGTGTTTCAATTGAGCAGCCTGCCATATAAGATTTACTTGCTCTTCAGTTATTTGATTTTCTACTGCAAGAAAGTTCAAGACAACATGCGCTTGTTTTATAACTTCAACGTGTAAATTTGGCCCAAAAAGGTGTTCAATAATTTGGTTTTCAGTAAGCCAATCGCCTAGTTTTTGTCCAACCAATTCAACTTCTCCAACCGTCTCTGTTGTGCAGATTTCGTTAAAAAGATTGATGTGTGCATTTATTTGTGCCATTCCTGTAATTAATTGTGTAAAAAAGAAAACCATGAGCAAACGATTCAGATGAAATCGATTTCTTAAATTAAAATACCAGCAAGCCGCATTGTTAAAGTTGTAGAGTTAAAATATTTGAAAGCTAAAGCTAGTCCTTCGATATCAAAATTTACTGAAGAGTCAAGTGGATCCCTTACTGCAGACCAAACAAAATCCGCCATCGATCGAGTAGCTGCCGATCTTAGATTTTGATCAGATAAGTGACACATAAATTGCAACACCTTACTACGAAGTGGAACAAACAATTGAATAATGCACCTGTAGTTGAGCCAAAGCTTAATATTGGAGACCGTAGCTGTTATGGCATGTGCTGTGGTAACTGGCAGTTCGGGGTGATCAAAGCATGCCATCATTGCAGAGAAACCTCCAGAATTGCAAAACAAACTGATATTGCGTAGCAAATAAACTGGGATTTCATTGTCATGCAAATCGCACACAATACTCAAATGAGCAGCTTCTTCCGACGAAATTTCGTCCAGGCGTGAGTGTGTTCCATGCTTATAAGCAATATAAAGCGGAAAATTTAAAAGAAATGCTTTAGATACTAAAATTAAAAGTTTCTCCACTTCGGGTAGAATCCATTTCTCCTCACTCTGCACAATTCGCTGTAATTCTTCGTCTGCCGAAGATGTCGATGCTTGACGCTTTTCCGAATCTGATTTGTTGATTTCTTTTGCATCTCCTGCGGTTATTTGTGATTTTAGATCGTTACACTCACTCGATGTTGGCTTTATCAATGGACAATGTACATTACTTAGTGACAGGCATTTAAATTCTTCAATGAGCTTATGAATATTTTTTAAGTAGTGCAGAGCCAGACATATCATAGACTGAACAACCAAATTGAATCGTTCAAAGTTTTTTATATCTCTGTAGAGGCACATGCATTGCCTGAAAGAAAATACAAGTTTGGTTAGGTTTTTTTTTTTTTTTTTTTAAATTTGTAATATGCTTTTGCTCACCTCTGCGGCCATGATTGTATGTAACCAAAGGCAATTTCAATCTCATTTTTAAGAAGAGCCGTATGTTTTGCATCGTTGCTGGTGATCCTCGCCTCGTCTGAAACAAAAGTAGTTACAGTTTATTAGCCAATGTTCCAGTATTTTCGTAAAAGAATCTTTTGTCAAAGCATTCAACTACTTAAAAGTAGAAAATCTTATAAGCTTAAATAGCACTCAATTCTAATTAAACTTATTATTGAAAAGAAGAACAAAAATACTTCCGATTTGATATTTGTTTGTTACCTGAATTCGCCTCAGCATATGCCTAGTGCAATTAATTAATAAATAAAAACAAAAAACAATCAACATGGCTCTCAAAAACCTTCTTTTTCTTTAACCGTTCCACAAGCATTGTGATTCGAATGGATCTAAACAAAACTTTCCCACTTGCGCTTACCTTCTTCTTTTCCATTTCCGGCGTTACGAGTAGTGATCTTGAAGCGATCACAACTGTGATCCGCCTGTGGGGTACACCCCACTTGCGCTTACCATGGTACATAAAATCGCAGTTGACGCTTTTTAAGAAATAAACTACCTTAAATGAAAAACCTATCAGAGATTATGCTTTGTAAGACAATAACGGACAGCTTCAAGTATACAATTCCCTTGAGCAAACAATATTTCACGATCGTGAATTAAAATCCCATACATTTTATATTCTCTTGGACGGACAACTCCGTTAGCCGAACAACCGTTGCTTTCGTCTAAAAGAAGATTCAGTGTATGGAGAAAAATTGAACTCTTAAAATTAAAAAACACGTGGAATATCTCAACTAAAAAACTCATCACAAAATGTTTTCAAGATTTACAAATAAACACAAAATAGCTATGCTCCCTTCAACTTATTTCATGGAGTATTCGACTGCAATCAATTTTTTAATGTTTGGAGATCGAAGTTATCGTTATTTAAATTATTTATGTTATTGTAATTAAGCTTTGTTTCGTGTGTTTAGGCAAAAAAAAAAGAACTATCAATTTTGATACAGTAACTGCTTTCTGTTAGGGGCCAGTTATATCAGAATTGAAGAACAAATGCTATACCTACCAATCGATGGCAAATAACTCAAAAATTATTTTTTGCAAAGAAAATGTTCAACTGAACTGATATTTCTCTTTGAATGAACAAAAAGAAAGAAAGTAAGTAGTCAGCAAATGAGATGAAGATATTCCGTAACCTTCACGATAAAAAGACCATCTTGGAAAAAATTTAGCACTACCGGTTGAGTTAGTATTGTCATGTTCAAAGAAGATATTCAGAGAACAATGTCAAAGAGGCAATGCCTTACAACGTTCAGATAGGATTTCGAAAAAAAACCAAGGCAGACCAAAACCATTTCTGATACAGACAAATGCAACGAAATCTGCATTTCTTGGCCTCAGACATGAAACAAACAAAATCGAGAGGTTTGCCGACGCATTTTGATGAGTTGTTTTTTGTAGAGTTGTAATCTCTTCGATTAGTCTTATGACTAAACGAATCTGGCCATGTGTGAACTCGAAACGTCCAAAGAGCTTATTGAGTCTAATTCGTCTGCACATTAGTTCCACGATAGGTGTCCTTACAGGACAATACCTATTAGGTGGACACGCCAAAAGACTTAGTGTCTACTCAAATAACTTTTGCAGAAGCTGTATGGATTAGGAGGAAGAGGAGACAGTCCAACATCTCCTTTGCTCATGTCCTGCACTTGCTAACAAACAGAAAGCTCACCTAGGTGATTACTTTTTCGGCGACACCAGTGAACCTAAAAGTATCTTCCTTTTCGTACAAAGATCTGGATGGTTTGACTAACTGGTGATCAACCTTCTGGTCTCATTGGCATCACAATGGACCCTCTGTGGTCTAAGTATGTCGGTGTCCGTATACCGACAGCCACACACCTAACCTAACGTAATCTCATCAAGATAACAATCCTCGTAGCACCGGAAAGGAAACAGTGACATCTTTTCTCGTTAGCTTTAAACGCTCATCAAAAGAAAATTCCTATTTCCATTTATCTCAACTTTTCCTGATAGTTTTTCTGATTTCTATAGCCTCTCACTATCACTTCATTAAAATACGGCGACAAATAGTGGGAACGGGAATGAGATCCTATTAAACCTACGTATCTTTCCAGTTTCCACCGTTTCTCGCCGGATTTCATCGAGCATAATTTTCTTTTCAACATTGAGTTACTCCAAATCGAGACATAACTATATCACGAAAAGCCTGCGAATTTTCCGAACGCTCCTGGATGCTTCTTTTCGTCTGAAGGAAAGCGACCTATATTTCTTACTGAAGTTCTGGGTTTGCTATTAATGTCGTTTTCCAAAAGTATTTCCACTCCTTCAATCTATTTTGATCGACTTTTGTACTCCAGAATTTACTTTTGGAAAAAGACATCATTTGGAGTGAATTGGAGAGTTGGAGTGATGCAAATCTACCACTCAAAATCCTCAATTCACTCCATTGACTTTTGGAAATCGACATAAGAACAATAAATATGAATTTATACAAATCGTGTTAGACACTTTGCCTCTAATATCTACGTTATTCAATTTTTACCTGTTTTATTTATAATTACATACAAATAATCACTTAGATCTTAAACATAACTTAAAAAGGTTTAACCCGGTTTAAATTTAAATAAATCATAAGAAACAATACTATGCACACATGTATGTATTTCGTCCTGCAAATAATGCTTTCTATACATTGATGTAGGTTAGTTAAGTTTTAAGTCCTACAACTAGGTTCCCTCCATAATTTTGTTAGACCTTTTGCAATTTTTTTGTTTGATTCTTGGCTTTCAACGTCACTGAGTTTTAAAGATTTGAGATTTGCCGTTTACTTGGGAAAAAAAAAACTCCGGTAAACTGGCACACATTCCATTCAGTGCTGCCGTTCGAGGAATTGACAAAAACAGGAGATTTCCTGTTCAACGGGTTGAAAAAACAGGAGATTTAATTTTTTTCGAATAGAACGTCCAACTGGACTCGAATGTGTTAGTGAACCTCGCTTACGTCGGTATTTATCAATAACGTGCTGGCATCACCTTAAGTCAAATAAAGATTTAGCAATGTTTCTTCTAAATTGTATAAGAATGCTATGCAGAGAGTTGAAAACCCGATACATCAACCTTACAAAATGAAAAAAATTCTAAGGTGTCTGTTTCGTCTCAGCAAACTAAACTGGAAATTCATTTATTTATTTTTTATTTTTTTTTCAAAACAAAACTTAAATTATTATTCAAAGCAAACAAAATAAATAACTTATAAAATTATCCAAAAACTAAACAAAAAAATTTCATGTTCACTATTACATATTTTTAAATGTATGGCTTACTAATCAAAAAAGAATTAAAAACTAAAATAAAATAGGACAATATATCAGTCTTTTAGTTGAAATTATTATTTAAAATATAATCACTTATTTTCTCATTGATTTTTCATTAAATTCAAATGTGTTTCCGTAATTTGGAATGCCGTACAATTCAAATCATCTTCTTTTAAGTGCGATCTTATGACAGCAATTGCATTGAGAGTCTTATTCCCTAAACAGTTTCGTTTTTTTGTTTTTGCTTCGGTAACAATGCTGAAAATTCGCTCACATTCTGCATTTGAGTGTGGCAAACTTAAAACAATCTCAGCCAATTTAAAGATATTTTTAAAAATTTTTTCATCGTTGTAATCTTTGATACCTGCAATCATGTTCCAAAATTCTTCAATGCCTGAGTCTTTTACTTTTTGTCTTTCTTCTTCTTCGTAGGCAAACTATGCCACTCGTTTAAAAGATCAACTGTATTTATCAATTTTGAAAAATAATTACAAAGTATTTGCAAAGAATTCAAGTTTTGTGTTCTGTTTAAATTAAGAGCTATAAAAAATATTTTTCGAATATTTTCAACATCTTCAATCAAAAAAACTGATTTTCTTAAAAATTCCTCACATTCGGCCCCCAAATAAGTCTGAGACAAGTTTTTATAATTATCAGCATCTGAAATACCAACAGAAATATTTAATTTATCTGGCAAAATGAAATTAATAGCCATTTTTAAAAAAAAATTCTCAGCTTCCGTTTGTATCCGATGTATTAATACTTTCTTAAATTGGAACAATGCGTTAAATTCATTGAAATAATTCAAGCCAAATTTGGGAAAAAAAAAAAAATATGCTTGTACAATAGGTAAATTAAGATTTTCAAGAATTTTTTTTGTTGAAGGAAGATTGTCTTCGTAATCTGCTATGAAAAACATCAAAATAGGGATGAACTCGAGGTAGAACTTGAACAGGTATGTTCTTTTATAATATCTTTTCTTGAAGATGAAGAATATTGTGGTAAGAGGATAAAAAAAATTCTTATGAACTTATGATAAATATTTGTAAAAAGTAATAAAATGTTTGACTACTGAGTTACTCAATGTAATAGTTAGAAAAGTCAGAAAAACAGTAGAATTTTGAAAAAAATGCCTTGGTAACAGGAGACAGGAGATTGGACTTTTTTAGAGTGAAAAAACAGTAGTCTACTGTCATGACAGTAGAAACGGCAGCACTGATTCCATTCCTCATTGAGACTTTTCCCAAACTTGAATGTATACTATAAAAACTGTGTTAAGATAGCTCGCTATGTATTACACTATTCCTAGTTATTACTGAAATTTTCTTGTAAAAAAAAAGAAAGAAAAAATTGAGCAAAATGTACAATATGAACATAAATTGAAATAGCATCACAAGAAAAAAAGAACTAGTATCACGGCATTGGCGAAAAAATGGTAACGAGGAGACATAATTCCGAACTTACATGTCTCCAGGAGATGCAAAAAATCAGCACACACGTCGCACATTATTTATAAAATACTCTTTCTTTTCCCATTTACAATTACAAATTTTTAACTTTGCAGTAAACACTACATTAGTTTGAGTTGAATTTATCAATTAGAAGAACGCTTTTAATTATTCTACAATTGGGTACAGAATTATGAAGTTTAAGAATTTTCCTAAAATGTATTTTTCTTTATTGTAATCCAGACTTGGTGAGTTTTCACAGGCAGGAATCTTTCCTTTTCTTTCCTTGTCAAAAATCAACAATGGCCGTTTCACACATAAATGAACGGGAATAAAAATGGTAATTGGAAAAAAGAAGAGGTACGTTTGCTTGTGCAATTTCGATGTGCATCTTAAGGCCGTAGCCACACTAGTTTCAAAAAATGTCTTTGATTTTATTGGCCAAGTTCACTTTGGCCGATTTGTTGAAACTTCATGCGAATTAAAGCGAATAATTTTTTGTTTTCCTTCTCTGTTACACCAATTTGTAGCGTTGATTCAAGAATGTAATGTATGTAGCATCAAAGTGAATACTACACTAGAAATAGAAGTACTGAAATTCGATTGCAGCTGGATAAAAGTGACCGTTGACAACAAAAAAACAAAATAAGTAGGGTGGCGCAACAGAGCGCGGATCCCCTGGGCCTAGAGCATTTCTTACAGCCATTCCTTGTGAAAGAATGGAAGGGACCTACACTTTTCTGCCGGTTCTGAACGGCTAATCAAGAAAGCGCTTTTCGTGGTAATAAATTTACTATCGGAGGACTTGCAAGTTTCTCGCGAAAGATGATACCCATGAAAAAACATTTTTGCCTTTGTTGGGATTCGAACCACTAACCACTCACTGGGTTAACAGACGGACATGCTAACCATCATGCCACGAGTCCCAAGGGTTGAAGCAACTGTTGAACGAATCGACTACACCACCGTGTAAATTCAAATCGGATTAACGGAAAGGGAAAATAGTCACTTTATTCGCACGAAGTTTCAGCAGTTAATGTTGAATTGATTTTGGGAAATATTCCCTCAACTGCTCACAAAGTCCATTATTATACGATGTCTCACGAGACATGTCTCATTTTTGACGTTCCTTTTAAATTTCCATCCCGTGAGACAATCACTATTACATGTTCAATTTTGAAGGCTCACGTCTCAAATTTGACAGTTCTCCATTTCTCTTTCAATCCTTTTCTTGTTGTCACTTTATAAATTTCAAAGTTTTATTTTTCTCTAAATAAAGTAAGTTGCTTGATAAAATTACAAAAATAACAAATTGGTTTTACAACTTTTGATTTGAAAAATAAAAAACAAGACCACAACGAAAATGAAAAAACATTCAGTTGACGCTCATTTGACCAACACAAAAAATACATTAAAGCAACATAGCAAAAACGAATATGGGAAAAGAGAAACGTCAATGAGACTGCTAAAAATCGGCACGGTACTCATCGGGAATTTTTTTGTGCATCTCATTTCCTCACATCTCCTTTCTTTTTCGCACTCATGTGAGACTGGGCTCGAATTTGTAATTTTTTCTTATTTTCCATACATCAGATTCTCTGTTACAGCTCTATTTTACTATTTTTGGAGGCATCGTCCAGCAGTGAAGAAAGCTCTATGTCAATTTCAATGTCAATATTTCTTTAATTTTTAATCGAGAGAAAAAATTTCTTTGCAAATACTAAATTTTTTTTTGAACACGTCATTTCGAAAAGCTTTGATGAACTGAAATCAATGGTGGTGTCATTTTATTAAAGCTGGAAACTATTAATCCACAGCAATGCCATCCCTGTTTTTACTGTGGAAAATTACGACAGTAAAATGATTTGTTGTTGTTCCCCAAGGGAAATTTTTACTGTAATATATACTAGCATAAAAAAAACGCACCTATTGTTGCTTTTGTAACACGAGATCTATCTGTTACACGTATTCAGCTGAATATAACGTTGTGTCAGTGAAATTACTAGCACCACTTTATTTTGGAACTTCAAACATTTTGATCCGAAAATGAAGTGGTGTTTGTAAAATCAGCTTGAGGGCCAAATGTCTCTCCTTTGTGCTGTACAGCAAATAGACCAGTATAAATATCCCCTACTACACGGGACTAATTTGCTTTAAAAAAACTTCTGATGGCAGTGCCTTTCACACCTGTAATTTTTTTGACATTTTGTTTTTGTTTGTGGTATTCTGCTGCTCTCTTCTATGTTCTGTCTTTCTCATTCAAGTTGGAGTGGCGCTAGAGGCAGCAACAAAAAATTTGCCAACCAAATATTTTATCGGCAATCAATTCATTCATTTTCCTCCGCAATGTAAAAAAAATAATGTCATAAAGTCTCTGTATAGTAATAAGTATATAAATCGATTACGTGGTCTTTTTCGGGTTTAAGTGAAAAGAAACTAATTGAACAATGTTGCGAATTTCCAGAAAACTGACATTGATTTTATGTGCGATATGTGTTGCAGTTTTTCTATTCTTATATTTGCTTATCAATTATTCCGTACCGGCGGATAAGCAGGTATTTATTATGTTTTTTTTTTTCATTTGTTTTAAGTTTATTATTGTTTCTATTTTATTTCATTATTGTTTAACAACTTAGCCAAATGTCTATATCATTGAAAATAAACTAAAACAACTGGAAAACGGCTTACAATTGAACAAACAGGAAATGGGGCACCTTAAGAAGAAGCTTGAGACGTTCCAAAGTAACAAAAACAAACTGGATCCCGAGGATTTAGATTCAAAAGAAAAGCGTCTATTGAAACACCCTAAATTTGGACCACAACAACTGAACAAAAAGGAAATGTTCAAAGAAATGGTTCTAAGCGCTGAGGACACTTATCAGTGTGACATCAACACAGAACCTCAAACGCAAGCGAATATTCAGGTAAGCTAAAAACACCAATTACCTATCTAACAATCTAGGAATGTAAATTTTCTTGCACAGATGCTAGAAGTTTATAAGAACCTTTCATTTGACAATGTCGATGGGGGTGTCTGGAAGCAAGGTTGGAATATAAAATATGATCCTTTGCAATTCAATGAACATCATAAGCTCAAAGTGTTTGTCGTCCCGCATTCACACAACGATCCAGGTAATCAACTAGCGTAATACCTTTCAAAATATGTTATTAATTTGTCCGATTGTTTAAAGGTTGGATAAAGACATTCGATGCTTACTACGAGCATGACACGAAGCACATTCTTTCCAACATGTTGCGTCATTTAAAAGAGAATCCTGATATGAGATTCATATGGGCAGAAATATCTTATTTTTCAAGATTCTTTGAAGGACTGGGTGATAACTCCAAAGCTGCAACAAGAAAGTACTTTAGCAAAAATTATTTTTTTTAGAAAATATATATAGCGAACGCTTTTGTTATTTCAGATTAGTTCAGAATCATCAGTTGGACTTTGTTACTGGAGGGTGGGTGATGCCTGATGAAGCCAACTCTCATTGGCTAAGCATTCTTATGCAGTTGACTGAAGGCCACTCATGGCTAAAGAAGAATTTTAATACAACTCCAACTTCATCATGGGCTATTGATCCATTTGGACACAGTCCGACGTTGCCTTACATATTGAAACACTCAGGCTTTGATAATTTATTGATTCAAAGAACACATTACTCAGTAAAAAAGCGTTTGGCTCAAATGAAACAACTTGAATTCAGATGGCGGCAAATTTGGGGTGAGAGTTTGATAATTCTTTAAGAAATTAGTCGATGTCTTTTTTGGCTTTTTTGCCTTTTTTGTGCTGTAATGTTGATGAAAATAATGATTTAGATTATTTATTTTTTTTCAAACAGATGTGTCTGGCCGAACAGAACTTTTCACTCACATGATGCCTTTTTACTCCTACGATATTCCTCACACGTGTGGTCCGGATCCAAAGATTTGCTGCCAGTTCGACTTCAAACGTATTCCTGGCTTTGGAATAGCTTGTCCATGGCATGTACAACCACAGGCAATCGATGACCAGAATGTAGCACGGCGGTGAGTTTAGAAATACTCAAGATATCGCAAATGGATGGTAACTTTTTTATTTTCCAACATTCCAATAGGGCGGAAATGCTTGTTGACCAATGGCGAAAAAAAGCCGAGCTGTATAAAACGAATTCAGTTTTGATTCCACTGGGTGATGATTTTCGATTTAGTCAGAGCACTGAGTGGGAAGCACAGATGCGCAACTATGAAATGCTTTTTGACTACATCAACAATGAGCGCAAGATGTATACAGAAGCTAAATTTGCAACTCTGCAGGAATATTTTGACTCTGTCCGCAAGGAACAAGATCTATCATCATTCCCAACTCTGAGTGGAGATTTTTTCACTTATGCAGATAGAGACGATCATTACTGGAGCGGCTACTTCACATCTCGTCCTTATCACAAGAGAATGGATAGAGTGCTTTTGCACCATATAAGATCAGCAGAAATGCTTAACGCGTGGAATTTATGGGACCCCGCCGCTAAATTTGAAGAAATGCTTCAAAATGCAAGGCGGGAATTATCACTCTTTCAGCACCATGATGGCATAACAGGCACGGCAAAAACACACGTAGTGCTTGACTATGCCAACCGTACACTGAATGCCATAAAAGATTGCCGTTTTGTCATGCAGCAGGCTGTCTATCGATTGCTGACCAAGGCTTCAGTAAGTACAAGTTCATATTAATTCAGCAATGGCTGATTTCTCCGGTTTTTTTTGGTTTGTTTTCATCGCAGATTTACAGTCCTGATTATAAGTTTACATATTTCTTCTTTGATGAATCCCATTGGCCTGGACCAGACGATGGTCGGACGACTATAATTCTGGGTGACGAACTGCCAACAAAATATGTTGTGTTTCACAATTCATTATCTAAGTGGAGGGAAGAATTAGTTGAACTTTATGTTTCTAAGCCTTTTATAAGTGTGCGTGACTTGGATGATAAGGCAATTCCTGCGCAGATAAGTCCTGTTTGGTCTTGGCATGGCCATCATGATGGCAGTGCAGTTTTTCCTCAAGCGTCAACAACCAAATACCGGCTTTTGTTTAAGGTGAATTTGCCGCCTATGGGGTTGGTGACTTATGTCATTCGGTCAGAGCCTGGTGAAACTATGCCCAAGTAAGTTAAGAATTTCTCCTTAGATTTAGTTTTGTTTTATTATTTTATATTTTTAGGAGCACAACTTTAGGCAAGAACAGGATTCTCACAATGTCACCCTATTCGGTTAATCTCGGTGACTATCCAGATCAAGTAAAATTCGCAGAACCTCGAGACATTTCGTGCCGTGTTGGCGATGGGCCGACGGTAGCTTTCCACGCAAATGGTCTCTTGAAATCAATTCAACTGGATGATTCTTCCCCGCACATACCAACAAACTTGAATTTTCTACGTTACGGCACACGTATGACCGGACCGATGAGTGGTGCGTATCTTTTCCTGCCATACGGCGAAGCGAGTCCTCTTCCCATTGTGAATCCGGTTGTGCTCATACAAGAGGGACCACTTGAAGCAAGTGTTACAACTGGGCTGCCATTTGCTGTGCATCAAACAATTTTGCGCGGTGGTCACCCAGAAATTAGAAACTTTATAGACATTGGAGTCTTGGACAACACTGAAATCGTTATGCGGATAGCTACACGTATTCAAAGTGAGGAGACATTTTACACCGATCTCAACGGACTGCAAGTAAATTTAACATTAAATTCTGAACATATTGAGTCGTAGGACTTAACAGTTTTTACTTTTATTTTAGATGATAAAACGAAAACGATTCCAAAAGATACCCCTGCAAGCTAATTACTATCCAATACCTTCTAGCATATACATTGAAGACGACAACTTGCGGCTGACCATTGTATCAGCACAGCCACTTGGTGGCTCTTCGTTGCGTGCAGGTGAAGTTGAAATCATGCAAGACAGACGCTTAGCTCAAGACGATGAGCGGGGCCTAGGGCAAGGAGTTCTTGACAATAAACCAGTACAGCATATATTCCGACTGGTTTTAGAAAAAATCGAAACATGTTCAAAACCCATCGATGAATATGCAGGTGGATTCCTAACCAAAATTGCTTATAATGAATACCAGACCCTTCTTCATCCTGTTGACAAATTTATTTGGGTGGAAAACGATTGGGTTGGTGTTGAAAGGTCTTTCGGAGAGGTCCATGAACAACTGGAAGATGGCGTTGAGATAGCCGTCATGCGAAACCTTCCAAATCTTGAAAATAGTAAAAAGAAAAAATTGAAACTGAATACGGGGTTGATTATTCATAGAAGCAACCTCATGGAATGCAATAGCGATAGCCATCGATCGGGAATTGTAAGCATATATTATAAAAATTCTGACTTAGTCAAATCTTAATGCTGTTTCTTCTGTTTCTGTGTTTCTAGATTAGTATTAAACGACTTTTAACTCTTTCGGGTGAAGATATGAATACCAACATCTACACTACTCCCTTGACATTTATTGGCAAAAGGAATGAGATAACAACAGATGAAGTTAACTTCTGTCCTATGGATACCAAAGCATTTATCATTCAAAGATGACAAAACTCAAGCTACAAGCTCTAAATAACTCAATGATATTAATTAAGATCAAATCAGCGTATCTCTTGAAACTATTCCCTCTATCTAAAGTTTTTTACGAAAATATTTTTTTTATTCAATTTTGTGTAGTTATAATTTCCTCTTGTAATATTTATTACCCTTTCCGTATAGGTAAGATAAAAGAAACTTCTCTATTTAAATTACGTAACAAAAACATCTCTCCACAAGGGCCCTATGAATCTCAAACATTTTCTCATCTTTTTTTTTTTTTTTTAAATTAATGAAATAATGACAAATGGGCTTGAACTCGAATTACGTATAGTAAGAAAGGATTTCAAATAAATTTATTGTTAAAAAGGTCCTAGATCATGAATCTTATAAAAAATGAACACATACAGTCTCATTACTGTAATATGGCTAACAGTTTGAACGAAAAAAATGTTTTTTTTATAATTAACGCACACATCAAGAGGATATGAGTACCCTTATAATGTTATAAAACACAGTGCGAGTATCTAGGAAAATAGGAGAGGATTTAAAAGGAGACACCGATGCACATTGCTTTTAAACCTTTGTGAATAGTAATGAAAGGGAAACCCGAGTCAGGTAGTTAAGGGTGGTGTGAAATCACATATGTTCATGGCTGTTCTGATTTCCAGCCGAATTTGTTCTTCTTTGATGGTCTTATTTTTGAATCGGAGTCTCACCCAACTTGATATCATAAAAATCGAAATCAAGTTACCCGACAATTCAGTGGAGACAAAAAAAATTTACATACATACATTTTGGATATCCAAACACACGACGTGTCGTTAATACTCGTTTTTTGGAAAAAAACATGGGTGCAAGTTTCAGCACTTGAATTTGTCAATTTGTAAGCTTAATGTGCTTTTTGTTGCCATGTGTGTGACACGTGATGAATAATGAAGTAATGAAGTGAAGGACGTAACATGGAATGCGTTAAGATATTAGACTTGTAAAATGCTTTGTGAAAACGGTATGTGAGTAAAATTGAAAATACCAGACATTACATTTTATAAATTGAAATTTAAGTTAAGTATCTATCGGCGCATAAGAGTTTTCTTTATCTTAAAGAACGTTGCCCTCGCTTGCTGCATTGAATTTCTTCTGTGAAGGGTTTGCTTTGGCATTGCTAACTGTTTCGAGATATTTGACGCAACCATTTGGTTCTTCTCAAACAATATGAATTTTGATTTCTTGCATTTATTTTTTCCGTACTGAGATTTCCCATTGTGATCCTGAAGTTTCAGTAAATACTGCCCTAAAAGACGAACATGGGCGCTAGACTTTCTGGTTTGCCTTATCACCTACACGGCGAACATTCAATTCGTGTTGATTCTTCAAACTATAACGTGCGATAAAGAAGCACAAGCAGTTATGCTGCTGGTATTTTTCCAACAAAAATTAGGGTTGTTCATGAGAATGAAGGCGAACATAAAAGCCAACGTACAGTAGAAAATCGAAATTTTTTGCCAACAGCAAGCCCCTACACGAAAAAAACACAAAAACATCTATCGGTAGGCTTTTGAAGATTTCTTCTGAATAAATGTTTAAAAGCAGCAGTCATAGAACACAATCCTCTTCAATTCCTTTCTGAGTTTCCTAGATTCTTCACCTTCTATAACTTTTTTTCAATAATTTTGTTATGATTTCTGTCTATGACCCCTGTTCTGGTTTTCGTTCGGATACCATGTCCTCCCATTTTAGAATTTTTGCGGTTCTCGATTCCGAATTCGTACAATTTCAATTCGCTTATCATTTTGCTAACGGAATTGAATTCGGTTGATGAATTATGAAAAACACTATTTATTGCAATACATGACAAATGGTGAACTAACTAACATTTTTATGTACTAAAATAGAACAGTTTAATTTTTATAATACAAAATCAGTAGTGAATCCGTTCTTAAATAAGAACACACTTTTTAAATTTCGGTTTAAATTTCGGGTTTCGTTATTAATCCGGCCGAAAATCAGAACAGCCATGTATATTTTCGTTTCTTAGTATTTTTATCAAAAGCTTTTTCGCAATCGAAAAACATACAAAAACCTCTTTGTTCATCTCCTAGTTGAACTTTTTGAATGCGAATAAAGGTTAACCTGTTTCAAAGCTATTTCTGAAACCGAACATTTTTGATTAACCGATTCCGCCAACGTCAAGATAACCTAATTCAAAACGTGCTAGTTGGGAATTCTGAACAGCCAAAATTGCAAAACAGTGTATTGTTTTCTTAAGCCAAGATATACTACAAATTTTTTTGAAGTTAAAAAAACAAATCAAGTGTTTAAGATTTTTTTTTAAGTTATTTTGCTTAATTTTACAAATTGATTTTATAAGTGTAATGGCGACACGTTTCGGACTCTTCTTCGACGAAGCTTGCGCCCGAAGATGGACAAATCTTAATTTTATTTGTTTTTTTTTTTAAATTCAAAAAAATTTATAGTATACTAATATAACACAAATTGTAGACAAGAAAAAGCCAAAAATGCTTAAGTCAAAGTCAAGACCCATTTTAATAAATTTCTCCTTTTTCTTAGTGATGTATGTATTTAGTATTTTTATGTCCAAGAACTTATTCTTTATCCTAACACGCTAACTATTAAAGCCAGTATACTGAAATACGAAAAAAGTGGATGATCTGGAGCACAAAAGAATCCTACAAAGTAACGCACAAACGCACTGACAGCGGGAAATACATAGTTTTTTTCATGTTGTGGTTTCTGCTCATTGATATTTAATTATTTAAATAAGTTAAAATATAAAGTTTTGCTTGAGTACTCAAAAACAAAACAGTTGATTAAAAAATAAATCTTTTTGTGAAGATAACCAAGTAAATCTATGTATATAAAATAGGATGTATGTATGTATGTCCGGGGTAAACTCCTAAACCACCCAACGGATTTTTATTAAATTTTCAGGGTAGACATAGTTTAGTCCAGAGATGGTTCCTGTCAAGGACTCCCATATTCCCACAGGAACGGGGTTGGGAACGGAAAATTGGAAACTACTGAGCAAATTTCAAAAATTCTTTCAGCATTAGGGGTGCTACATTATCCCCCTCCATCAGTAACTTATGCTTTATTTCATCCCTTTAATCCGACAGGAACAGAAACATGAACGGGAACGGGAACATTTAGAATACTTGACCGATTTCAAAAATTCTTTCAACTCTAGAATGTTACATTTTCCCTCAGTGACATACATGGCTGTTCTGATTTTCGTACGGATTCAAAACGGAAACCGAAATTGAATCCGTACGGATTTAAAAAGTGTGTTCTGATTTCCGAACGGATTAACTACTGTTTTTTGTCACAAAAACGTGTTGGAAATTAAATTTTTGTGTTTATTGGAACTGTTTACAGCTTTATTGCATGTTAGTGCTAATATAGTTTATTATTTTTCATTTCTAGCAATAATGTTCTACAGAATTCATTAACCGGATTCAATTCCGCTAACAAAATGATAAGCGAATTTAAAACGTACGGATTCGGAATTGAGAACCGCAAAAATTCTAAAACGGGAGGATATGGTATCCGAATGAAAATCAGAACAGGGGTGATAGACTTACATTTCATTCACATTTTACAATGGAAACGGAAGATTCCCACAGGAACGATGTTGGGAAAGGAAACTTAGAAACTATTGGACAGATTTCAAAAATTCTTTCAGCACTGGGATGCCACGTAGTCCCGCAGTAACTAAGGGTATGTTTCATCCCTATAATCCCACGGGAACAGAAACAGGAAAGATAACGGGAGCCTTAAAATTACTTTACCGATATCAAAATTTCTTTCAACTCTAGGATGTTAAATCATCATTCAGTGACATAGGCCCTTATTGCAAGTGTGAGTGTCGTCTAACATTCGATGCGACAAGGATCGAAAGCTTCGATAAATTTTCCTTTTGGTATTGCGTATCTCTATCGACAAGGATTTCTGTTACTGTGAATAATAAAAGTAGTCATTGTGAATAGATTCTATAATTTGATATTTGAGTTAGTTTCAGTCATAGTCGAACGCAAAAATACAGACGATAACGAACGAATTCAAAATTGAAAGTATCGAACAATAAGAATATGCAATACCAAATTTCATTTTCGATGTTCGACTATCGACAACCGTCGTGTATCGACAGCCAAACGACACTCGCAATAAGGGCCATAGACTTATATTTCATTCACATATTTGCACGGGAACGGAAGATTCTAACAGGAATGGGTTGGGAAATAGAAACTTAGAAACTTCTGGACAGATTTCAAAAATTCTTTCAGCATTAGGATGTCACATAGTCCCATAGTAAGAAAGATTATATTTTATCCCCATATTCCCACGGAAGAGGAAAAATGAGAACGGGAACCTTAAAACTAAAGACCCGAGCAAGGCCGGGCGGCTCAGCTAGTTTACAACAAATACTTTGGAAATGTAACTTAACTGCTTCATAAAACATATTCAGTTAAGGGACGATTGTTTAACCGTCTATTAAACATTCATTAACTGCCCGACAACCCAATTTAATGGACTCGTAAACAATCCGTCGAATATTCCAATCAAGTAAAATGAACGATATTGTGTAGTTTATTATACAGATAACAAGAAAACCTGCAGAAAACAACAGATTCCTTGGCAAAAAAAAAATTTAAGTACAAGGGTGTCTATGATCGTTAATTTTTGGTATTCATATTCCGAAACTGTAATGACGGGCCTTATAATAGGGACTCTTGTGTTTCATCCTCTTTCAATAATGGTCTTTGAATTTGAGTATTGAAAAGGCATTTACTAATCATTCATTACTAAAAATTTATAAAAAAAAAATCACATTAACGAATATGGCGTATATTGCGTTTGTATACTTCTCCCTTCTGAGCCTTATTACGGTTGTTGTCTTGTGCTTAAGTTAAGCATCTTTGAACATGACGCGCGTATATATTTACAATGTATACTGTTTGTACTCACTGCTTGGAATTAAAAAATGGAGCACTTAAGGCCGTGGTTTTGTTATGCTTGAAAACACTTTTTGAGCTTAATCTTTTTGAGACAATTCTAAACTCTTGGGGAAATGTTTTCAAGAAAAAGCCTCTTCGGTTAAAAAATTTTAGGGTAAAAACTTTCTTAAGAAAAAGAAGGATTAAAAAAAGAAAATCATTTCACATTTTGTAAACAGTTAGGGTCTCAGATTCGTAACTGGATTCTACAATAAAAGTGGTCAATTATTTCATATTCCTTGTTCGTTCATAAGAACGTTTGAGTAATTGGAATACTTTCGAATAACAAAGTAGAAAAGAGTTACATAATTGCACCCCTGATTCATGTAACCTTAGCCCAGTAAAATCATAAGCAAAGTTGGCCTGGTTGAAATTCTTACGGCACTGCAGCTCCTCGCTTTGTAGTAATTGGTGCGTTGAAAAAAAACAAACCAAATGTTTGTACGAAAATTTATTTATGATAGTGATACGTAACAACTTCTTTAAATAAAATACATTTTTGAATTTTTAGGTAGTTTTATCTTATCAGACATTAAACTTGCCGAGAGAACTATTCCTCAATTAAATATCTATTTTTTTAAATATTTATTCACAGTTTTTTACATAGAGGCTGACTGGAAAGCTTTTTGTTTTCTCTCAACGATAGAAGTGGTCAATCAGCAAAGCAATAAAAAAGAGATAAAGAGGCGCTCGCACAATGTCTTTAAATGCATTTTTAAAGCATTGTAATGAATAACAATTCCTTGGAGATCATTTTGGCGTTTTCGTATGCCCTGTATCTCGCAAACATGAGTTCGAAAACGATTCTTAATTGTTGGTTGCTGTAATCAGCCAATACATTATTCGATAGTGCCAATCATACCTTAACATGGTTATTCATAAAATTTTCATTCGATAATTCAAAGTACAACGGTACAATTTAGTACTTACAGGCTGGCAAATAAACTACATAAATAAGACCAATAAATTAAGGTTAACTAGATACTTTAGTTAAAGAACGACTGTGTGTTCTAATATGCTTTTTGAGATGGTCGCTACGCAAAAATTTCTTCTCGCATTGGTTGCACGCAAAAGGCTTCTCTCCCGAATGTATTCGATTGTGTCGTTTCAGTTCGTCTTGTCGTTTAAAGGCCTTTCCGCATCCGATTGCAGGACAGTTGTATCGTTTTTCTACAGACATTGGTTCAATTTTGATGGTTTTTGAAGGTGATTTTTCTGTTTCAAGAATTTGCGTTATAACTGAACTTTTTGAAGTCGAAATATTAGAGGCGTAGAATTCAGGTTGTGTTGCAATCGTTTCGGCTTCGATTTTGATTTCAGGTTCCGATTTTATATATACCGTCTCGTTCTGTTCTTCCAACCTTGTTTCTTGTGTTTTATCACAAATTGTCGAATCTGTAATTTCGTGCTTCACCCATGTCGACATAGGAGAGATGTCACCAATGACTGGTGGGTCTACAATACAGCTTGGTCCTTCGCTCAATGAGACCTCAAGCATAGGAGTTATATCAATTTTCGCATGCTTCAAGTGCACCCTCAGATGTTTGGTAAGATGATCACTTCGAGTGAACCTTTTTGTACATTGGGCACACTCGTAAGGCTTTTCTCCAGTGTGAGTGCGATTGTGACGCGCCAGTTCATCTGATCGAGTAAAACCTCTCATACACAATGGTTGCGTGCAGATAAATGGTTTCTCCCCTGAGTGCCATGTTAAGTGAGAGCGAAGGTGTGAGCTCTTGCCGTAGGCTTTATTGCATCCTTCGATAGGACACAAGAAACGTCTTTTTGGATCAATATGTAATGGAAATGCCGCAAATTGCAATAAATCTGGCTTAAGATCAGTGCAATCTGGCTCCGACGTTATGGTGTTAAGAGTGGGTGTGTTGATATCAATGGGAGTGGCTGTTTGCGTTATGTCCTCAGCCATGTTTCAATAAGGAAATGTTTCCAAAGCAAATACTTATTATTATGTATTTTTTATTTAAAATATCAACTTTTTGATAAGAGTAGAAAACTTGTAACACCCACTTTAAGCAATATTAACAATCTTATTGTAAATATTAAAAAAAACACTTCTCCAAAACGGAACACCAGAAAAAAGAAAAACCAAAATCTAAAGAGTGTTCAATGACCTGTTCTAGAACAGTTTCAGACAGAAAAGATCAGCCTTTTGGTGTTCAATGAGAAATTTTCTGTTCTTTTCTGATCTTTTTTGTGTTCAATGAGCTGTTCTAGAACAGTTTAGCACAGCATTTTCTGCACCTCCTCTTGAGCAAGTGCAAGTTTGGTGAAAACTGTCAAAAGCAGCTGTTGACTTTTTGCTCGTAGTATTTTAAGCGCATTTTAATTTTAATTTGTTGTGAAAAGTTCAAAAAAATTTTAAAAAATCAGGAAATCAACACCTAACCTTGTGCTGAAAATAAAATTACTTATTCGTGACGAAAATACGCTAAATTAAATTGATATCAGAAAAAGAAAAATTGGTGGTTGTTTTTTTTCGTTTTTGTTGTTGCTTTTTTTGACAAGTTTGCTTGTTCTAACTTGCCTGACGTTTTTCACTGCTTCTGTGCTGTGCTGTGCTGTTCTGATCTAAAAAAAAGCCATTGAACACATCTCTAGTGTTTTTCAAACGCCTTCTGCTGTCACTTGCTGTCATAACAAATTACGTTTAAGGTAATGCCAAACTATCGCAGTACTAGTAACGAGCCATAGAAGAATTTTTCCTCCAAGTAACGAGCAGTAACGAGCACAGAGAGTAGGTAATACAGAGTGTCAACTGTAGTTTTTTAATACAAGGCGAAGGTAATTTTTCTGCTGTAGATCTATTTAGAGGAGGTCATTAAACAAAACCAAAAAGCTGTTTGTAATGACAATTTTTTCGCTCCGAGCAAGAATATTTTGACCAATCCCGATATTTTTGAGTATAAACAGAAGAGGAAATCATTTGGAATCGAATTTTACGTGGAATAATTTGAACTAACATTTGATGTTAGTTTGTGTTTTTGGCTCCAATGGTATCAAATTTCTATTTTTACTTTAGTAGATACTTAAATGTTTTTTCAAACCAGGTCACAAAATATTTGTTGGTTTTTCTTTATTTCAGCTGACTTCTGGTACCAGAATACCAGATGACTCTGCTCCAAGTTGTCTGACATTTTTCATGTTTTTGCACTGTTCTGGGGCCCTACTCTGTAATTCGTATCGAAAGCAAAAATTTCCGAAAACGAATATTTTGTTCTCTTTATTTCTAAAGCGGATTCGAATCTGCCACTTTCGGAACGGCAAATCCGAAAACGATTTTTTTATTTCATTTATTTATATTTTTACTTGTTTGTAATTTGCTTTGATATTATTTTTTTGCTTGATTTGACAGATGTCTTGAGAAATGTTTCAAGACTTCGCAAATCTATTCCGTTAATGAAAATATTAACAAGTACTTTTTTTTCGATTCGAAAACGAAATACAGAGTACGAATTCATAATCGGCTCGAAAATCACTTTCGAATAGACTTACGATTCGAAACGAAATACAGAGTAGGGCCCCTGAGCATTGAGGAATAAAGAACAAGTGGGAAAACCATTACTTCTCCAGCCCCGCAACTTCCATTTGTTTACATTGTTGCTTTTGTAACACGATATCTATCTGTGATACACGTATTCGGCTGAATATAAAGTTGAGTCAGTGAAATTACTAACACCACTTTATTTTAGGATTTCAAACTGGTTTTTAAATCTGAAAATAAGCTACTACCGCTCTTTGGTGATATTTTAATGAAAACTGTCAAAAGCAGGGGTTACCGCATCAGTGATCGGGTGAGTGAGTAGTGTTTTTCTTTCAAAATTCACTATATTACACATCAATTTGCTGTTCATTTATAGACCTCAATTCCTTAAAAAACTGATAAAAGAATGTCAAATCGTGGTCCTAAAGTGCTCGAAAACGCACAATTCAGTCACGTATTACTCGATCACGTGTGCCGTGATTCGACCCCAGCTGTTGATTTTAATTAATTAATTTGTTATGAGTTCAAAAAAACAAAAAATTCAGAAAAATAATAGGTACCAAATTTTATCCTGAAATTACTCATTTACGTCATTACAATCATGCATCCAATTGAGCTGATATCAGAAAAAGATGAATTGGTGTTTTTTGGCTAAATTTGCCTCTTCTAAACCGCCCGACATTTTCCCTGCTCATGATCAAACTTTCAGTTGCATGGATCTCTTGTAAAAAATGAATAACTGTATAACTGTCGTATGGGCTAGGTTCCCGGCGCTATGTATTCCGGACGATACAAATTTATTTGTACTGCTTCCTGTGACTTAAATAAATTTTCACCTGTGCTGTTCTGATCGGAAAAATTATGTTGAACAATGCTAACACAACTAATGTAAGTTTTGCCAAAGCAAAAACACCCGAAGACCGTGCAGCTATGTATGTATGCCTTCAGCTTTATGCAAAACTCAAACAAACAAATAAATTGAGACTTCAATGTTAAGTAATTTTTACTTTATTAATACGTTACACCAACTTAAAATAGTTTACAGCGATATCCACCGAATTTTTAAACTTAAAGATCATCAATTGCGTTGCGTAATTGATGCTGTTCGTTTTACTTTAATTAAATTTAATACATAACAAAAAGGATAAGGAATTATTTTAAAATTTTCTACACAAGCTACACTTGCTTCTTTTTGCAATAAGACCTAATGAATCCGAATATAAAAACCAAAAATAAATGCGAACGAGCTATTTTAAATATTAGTTAATTTAATGTATATTTATATATATATTTTCATACATATATATGTGTTATAATTTTTAATTGTAAAAATAAAAAACTGGTTGATCTAATCTTTATACAGTTAAGCGGAAAAAATAAAACAAACTATTCAATCGACGCTGAATCATCAAGTGCGTGTTAGCATCGCTTCTGTTTTTGCTTTGTTTTCAACAAGACGATATGGGGTCTGGTGTCCTTAACTTAAAACTACGTACATTATATAATTTTGTTCTTAAAATATTATTTTTTACAATGTGCTTGTCAGAGGCTAACAAATACACAACTTAATTCGTCGTATGTTCAAAACAAAAAAACAAAAAAAAAATATATTTACAGGAATGGCAGCGTGAACTGACTGGACACGTGCATAAATCTACTGAAACTCTTCAAAAATAAATTTACCAGTAGAGTCGAAGGTGGAAAACTGTTCCATGAACAGGGATCCCGTATGCTAGTTGGAGTTTTCAACACCCATTTCGGGCAGTTCACCAATGGTGATCATCATTTTCTCCTCGTCACCACTATCGTCTTCTGCGCAACTGTCTGATGATGGCTCCGGCGATTGGCTGAGTGTTCCACCCATGTCACTGGTTGAACCTGCAACCGATGGTAGTTCAATCGTTACAATGCCATTGGAGCTGGTAATGGTTTTCGCACCAGTCATATGACCTAGTCCAGTCACAAGGCCTTCGAGTTCTTTATCCTCTTTCATAGACGAGTCCATCAAGTCGAGTTGGGAGCGGGATGATTTGTAGTGGGTTTTTATGTGTTTCGATAGATGATCGCTTCGCATAAACTTCTTGTTGCATTCTCGACACTGGAATCGCTTTTCACCTGTATGTGTGCGGCGGTGGCGTTGCAGCTCGTCAGATCGGGTGAAACGTTTGCCACAGAAGAGCCATGAGCAGACAAAAGGACGTTCGCCTGTGTGCCATCGTAAATGGGCTCGCAGATGAGAAGTTTTTCCATACACCTTGTTGCAACCGGGGATGTGACAGATGTGTTGCTTCTTGCGGTCTGAGTGTTTTTCACCTGCTTTACAGCAATTAGGACAAGTACAGGCAACGCGTTTGAGTCGCGGCTTTGCTTCCGAGCCATCGTTCACGCTTATGTTCACATTCACTGACGTCTGGCTTTGTTGGGGCTGATGGACCGACGATTGAGAGGTGACAGTGTGTGGCTGTTGCACTTGCTGTTGATGGTGTGCAGTGGATGAGCTGGTCGCTGGTATTTGCATTATGTTGGTGTTGCCAACAGAAACTGTGGTAAAATTCTGTGGATTTTGCTGCTGCTGCTGTTGAACTGGGGACGCAACGTGAATCGGACTGGGAGAGGAAACTTCTGTTACCGTTATAGACGTATTTTGATGCTGCTGTGCTTGTTGTTGCTGTTGTGCCTGCTGTTGCGCTTGTTGCTGTTGCTGTTGGGCTTGCAACTGCTGAAGTTGTTGTTGCAATTGCTGTTGCTGCTGTGGAGTGGCAGCAGTTGCCGTAACCCATTTTATATCTGGGGGTTCCTGCTTAATATTAGCGATAAGTGTTTGAGTTATCTGGGGGGGAGACTGCGGCTCGTTTTTTGAAGCCGTAACAATGACTTGCTGTTGTTGTTGTTGTTGTTGTTGTTGCTGCTGCTGTTGCTGGGCTTGTTGCTGTTGATTCTGTTGGTTGTTGCTCTGCTGAGCCAAACTAGCAGAAATCACTTGCGTCGAACCGGGAAAGTTTTGAAATCCCTGCAGGTGTTGTGGAAGCTGGTGAGCTTGAATAATCTGAACATTTCCGATTCCAGGAATATTTTGGATAGGCAAAGCCTGAAGCCCTGGGAGATTAGGCAAATGAATAATGTTACTGGCGTTAGCAGGTGCTGCAGGACGAAACTGTTGCAAAGCTTGAGCTGGAATCACGGTTAGCTGTTGGCCTTGGGCATTTGTTATCGTGATAGGCTGATTATGCTGTTGTTGTTGGTGTTGCTGCTGCTGTTGCTGCTGGTGTTGAGCCACAACTGCATTTGCTTCTTGTTGGGCCTGCTGCTGGCTTTGATTTATTTGCTGCTGTGTGCTACCACCTCCACTTGCTCCAGATGGTGTACCACTTTGCTGCCCGCCTTGGGAAGAACCACCCTGGTTTGCCGCTGCCGCTGCCGCCGCGGCCACATTTTGTAAATTCGACTGGTTGATGATTACATTTTGGTGTTGCTGTGCTGCATGCAGGGCCATTGGATTGATAGGCGACAACTGAACCTGTTGTATTTGACCATTTGGGGTGATAACATTGGCAAACTGTGTGAACTGAGGAATAATCTGCATTTGAGGCGACTGTTGCATCAAACCAGACATACCCAATTGCTGCACGGGCACATGGACCGTTTGATAAATAGTCTGCCCATTAGCCGTTTGGATTGGTATTTGAACAGCAACAGTCTGGGAGATTGGAGCTGAGGGGAACTGTACAACGTGTGGTAGAGATGCATTAGCTGGTCGAAGATGAATATTTTGTCCTTCTACTTTGATTGTATTCAAATTCTGACCCAAAAGACCACCAATGTTACCAAGAAGACCATTGGCAGCGGCAACTGAAGTTGGTATTGTGATATTCGTACCTGGGATGGTTATGGTTGCCGGAAGCGTAGTGGTGTTAGCCGTTTGCTGGTTTGCTTGGTTCTGGCCTTGGCTGGATTGTGGCGACTGTGATTGAGCTTGTTGCTGCTGTTGCTGGGATTGTTGGGCTGCTTGACTATTGGCCGTGGCTTGTTGAACAACAGCATTCGCATTAGTAACATTGGCGATCGGGATTTGAATGTTAGTACCAGGGATAGTTAGCATAGCTTCTCCATTGCCTCCTGAACCTGAATTGGGTAGTTGCATTGTTTGCCCCAGGTTTTGTATAAACTGAGCTGGAAGTACTGTATTGTTTGAAGCAGTAGGAAGCGGGGCACGTATAATTTGACCATTGGGGGTGAGAAACGCTTGTTGACCATTGAAATTAATGGGTTGGGCCCCTGCCAGCTGAGAATTGACATTAGGAATAAAAAAGGCCTCCTGTCCATCTATGGTCACTGTTTGCATGGGTTGCACAATTGAGAACATATTGTTTCCTGCAGACGGATTTTGTATCACCGTCTGACCACCCGCCTGGATGAACTGATGTGGAATATTCTGCAAATTTTGGATATTCACAATTTGCTGTTGCATTTGTGGATTATTAACAAATGCTTTCACGGGAGTAGCGTTATTCGTTGTCGTGTTCGCAGGCGAAACCTGGCCAATGCCATTATTTTTGTATGTTATCATATTTCACGTAATTTTCTTTGCCTTGATCTAGAAAACAACACAATTTAAATCGTTGTACGAGCTGGTTTAGATTGTTTTCACAAAATTATTGAATACACAATCGCGGTTTAAGCAAAATCAAATAAAAAACTTTACCAAACGCAGTTTAGGGCGATGCACCATTTTATTTTTATTTTTTTTTTCGTCTAGTTCGATGCCACTCGCGTATAAAACTTTTTTTCAAAAATATTTGGAACACTTGAATGCTATTAAAAACACTTCACTAACGGCAAATGTTTGTTAGTTGAATTTTTAAGTAATTTACTATTTGAATTGGAAGAAAAAGACATTTTTAAAGACAAAAAAATTTCTATTTATAAATTGTTTATTGTCCCGTGGCGCGGCCATTACGAATTTATTTTCAGAAAGTGATGCCAAACAATGCGTATATCATGTCAAAAAAAGAAAAGAACATACAACGAGATGTACATGGGCTCTTTCAAAAGTTTTGCAAAGGGTATGTTATAAGTACAAGCAGTTGAGCTGATTTTTTTTTTTTCAATTTTTGTTGACCCGGCTGTTTAATTTTAGTGATAATTTTGCTAAAGGCAAGTTTTTGATAAATCCCAGTACTCACTTGTCAACCATGTTGCGAATTTATATAAATTTGACACTTTCTTTTACTAGTGGACTTATGAAGCCGTGTGGAGTGCTCATTGACTCGCAAAATGTACATGAAGTTCTGAGAGTTTGATTGCAAAAGAAAAAACAAAATTGTTTGTAGTGAGCAGTAGTGCGTTTGGTTACTATTTGTGATAATTTCTTGCTCTTAAAATTAAAAAAAATATTTTGTTGGTTAAACGTAAGCGTTCACAGCGCATTCACAAGTGTGGACTGGTGAGAAATGTTCAAAATTCCCTTTCTCCACTGTCAGGCGTCCACGTTACGAGGAAGTGAGCACTAGACTTAAACGTGACAAGAGTGATGAATTGAAAAAAAAACGGAAAATGTTTTCCAAAATATAACCCAATTAGTAAGAAAAGTTGGTAAACAAAAATTTGTAACTGCGGAAAAACTATGACAAATAATGCAGTTTCATGTTTTTCTCTCACTTAAAGGTATGTTTGTCTTTTCATCCTTTAAAATTTAAATAAAAATACGACTATGCACCCGTGCAGGGCACGCCATCTAGTCAGTTTCTTTTTGAACCATGGAATACTTTGTCACTGACAGCTGTTTCCCCCTTGACATCATAACAAAACTTGAGCACGGAGCGAAACGAGTCGCATTATGGTGAATATAGATACATATATTCGCTGCTGCCTTAGGTGCAGAGCCTGGACTCCGTAACGTTTAGGACGACTATCATCTGTATTTTTCAATTTTTAATTTGGCATAACTTTTTTATTTATCAAACGATTGACATGAAATAAAAACTAATGTTAAGTGAAGCTTAGCACAATATATTACTGAAAACCCCATCTTGATAGCGTGCACAAACAAACAAACTGTTACGTTTTTATTATATGTAATAAATAATAAGAAAAAGAAGTTAGTAAACTATCTGTTCTTCAACTTCTGAAAGCTAATCTACATGAAACCATCTTTTGACGATCGTTTAAAAAGTTACAAAAACAAGGCCCAGAAGGAGTAGGCAAAAAATATAAAATGCATATTTGTCTGAAAGAGAGGGAAGACCTGAAGTGCAGACGTTTCCACTTCTTCAATTAAAGGAAAAATACAACTTCTAACGAGAAATTTGTATTGACAGAATGTGCTACTACGAAGCCAGCCTAGGCTGCAAATTGAATGACGTATTCCATTTTTAATGTGAATGTTTGCTTTAATAGTAAATCCATAACACATAGACAAAATTTAATAGCCTTTCTCAAAGAAACTTTTATTTGGTCCTTCCTTTACGTACATCATTGAAAGTAATTAACAAAGAAAAAATTAATTTTTTTTAGCTTCTGTTGAACTTTATTTTGTGTATTTCGGACCTTCAAATTTATAATGATGAGTTTTTTTATATTTTGTTCATAAGCTTTAGTGAAAATCTTATCATAGGGAAATATGTTTTACAAAGCGTTTTCAGATAAAAACGTTTACTTCATTTTAACTCTTGTGACTGCGGGTGCGAATGCGATTGGATTTCATTGTGTTCACGCAGCTATGGATAGAGATAGAAAAGTTGTTCAACAAGAAAACAATAAAGATTCTCGCAAACCAAAGCGTTTTTGCAGTTGCTGCAGCTGCAGAAAAGATGTTGTCATCATTTTTGCTGGTAACTTAATTTTGACATCTGTAACTGCCGCTGCCGCGAATCCAAAAACCCTTTGGTTAGGGTGGTCATTAAACCGTATACCACGTTTAAAATTTCCTTCTGCAAAAATTAATTAGAAGATGTTAAATATAAAATACGAGTAGGTACGAGTAATTAGTATCCAGTATTTATTTATTTCATATTAGTGCAGTCATTGAATCGAAAAATACGGCCTTACCTCCGAATTTTTTTACTGTGAACCGATTTGCATGATTTGCAATGATGACCGATTTTTTTATAAATTGTGATAGCATGAAAATTGAAGGAGTTATGGTCGAAAAACCCATTGATTTAAAAGAAAAAACATTAGATGCTCCCCTTATTTGCAATACAGCTCACTTATTTTACGTGCAAATGACTTTTAATAGTGCTCATTTTAAAGCTTATTTCAAGCACTACAAAACCCTTTTGTATTAGAATGCATAAAATGCATCATCTAAAATAAAAAACGGCTGTGATATTTAATATCTAGCACTTATAATACTTTATAAAAAACCAAATTGTTCATTATGGCTACAACTTTGTTCTTTATAAAATTTTCGATAAAACGTATATTTTTGGAGATATTTGCAAAAACCGATGAAAAACGTGAAAAAATTGCGAATTTTCAAATGCCAATAACTTGAGAAGTATTGGATTTTTTGAAAAACTTTATAAATAATTTTTTGCTTAAAATTAGGCCTGCTTCTTCTTCGAGGTTATTTAAAAAAAAAATTCACCCCCGAGAAGGGGTGGCAACCACCCCCAGGGTGGTTGCGGAGTTCAAATCATTTTCACTTTTGAAGTTAAGGGTAAGATGAGCCTAATTCCAAAATTTCATGCAAATCGGTTCACAGTAAAAAAAATTCGGAGCAATAATGCTTCAATGACTGCACTATATATCGCTGAACAAGGATCTAATAAACCACCAAGTCTTAGACATATCTTTGTATGATTCCAATGCATAAATTCATTTAAACAAACAATCGACCCGAACGCATTCAAATTAACCAAATCAAAAGGCATGCGTCTTTTATCTTCACAAAACATCAACTCATACTTCATCAGTATCTTTGGAAGGCTAGTTGATAATGTTGGGTGAAGTACCTACATAACATCCCCTTAGGTTGATTTTCAAAATTAAAGATAAGGATAAATAAATATTATTTGAGATGCAGTCACATTTTTTTGTTTTAAATCCGTGTTTCTGGATAAATTTCGCCGTAAGCATACTAAAGATCGCATGTCGTGTTTGTTTTTAAAGAGCCAAGATAAAGTAACTGAACAAACGATAAGATTTTATATACATGTATACATACATGTGTATAGTTTCTGTTTACTAAAGAAGATAAGAGATAATTTGAAAGGATTTGATATTACTTGTGAGCATATAGTATACTTGTTAAGAGGGTGTGTGAAACGGACAATCTTTAGCTTTATATTCACATGTGGAGGTATGAAGAGAAAAAGACATCTCATTTATTGTTGAAATGAGAGTTGAATGGAAAACAAAATTGCTTTCATGGATAGGTTGTAAAAGGAAAACATTCAATGACAGTTTGGTCTTTGGTACATTTATGTATATACGTAGGTACTCAATATGTATTACAAAATTCCTATTCATAATAACAACCACATATATCTTTTACATACGAATAGCAATAAGTAGATTTTTATTGAAAATTTAAATTGTAAATAGAAAAATCTGTTTTAAAATTGTTTTTGAAAAATAAAAAAGTCTTCAAAATATTGTTTTGAAACATCAATGTCTAAAGAGGACATCATATTGTGTGTTGCAGTTGATGCTCATGCTAGTATCACTTTCTAACTTCCATTGCGTAGGTATTCCCGTGTTTATTAAAAACAAAGATATGTGATTCTACATCCTTTCGAGTTCCAACTCAGGCTAAGATTATGTTCCCATATCCCCGCATGCAAAATTGTTTTTTAGAATGTTTCCGGATATTTTCACTTCCACAGTGTATAAATGAAAAAAACTACATATTTTCCAAAACAGACTGCTTTTCTGAATTGAATTTTTATAGTTAGTACTTACTAACTCATACCTCCTTACCAGAAGAAAAAAACATGGCAGAATAGGTACAATTTAAAATCAACTTAGATCAGAGAAAGAAAGAGCGAGAACAAGATTTAAGGTAAAAGAGTTGTAGGTATTCACAAATTTTGTTAACACAAAAAATCTAAATTCACTTTCAATAGGTACAAGCATTGTTATCACGTTATGAAGCGTTTGCTTAAAACCTTTTTGAAGTTATTCTACGTGACCGGACCGCATCAATGCCAACCCAACCCAGCATAGTATTTTTCGAATAAAAGCTGTTACAAATAAATAAATTGTATAAATTGTAGAACTAGGAAATATCTCGTTTCAAATTCATTCATTTCGCCAAAAGTGGTTAAATTAGGGGTCAGTTATAGCTATCAGAAAAATGCATCAGCAGAAGTTGAACGTGAGCAGTCTGAAAGACTTAGAAAATGAATTTTAAGAACAAGGTAATATTATTATGTAATCTTTTAGAAACTTTTTCTGAGTTCTTAAGGAGTCAGTACTAAGATTCCTGACGCTTAGGACGTGGACTGGGGAGGGAAGGGGTGCAAGAAATCACCCCTGCATGGGTTTTTCGAAGCTAAATATAGAAACGTAGAGTAAAGTACAGATATTCAAGCCGCTCAACTCGGTTACGATTTTCTTTACCCAGCTCAATTCTACCGACAAATTTCAATGTAAAGAAATCCAAAAATAATGTGCATCGTCAACCGCTTTCTAATCCTTTTTTCCTTTCCTAGCACCAGAGGCTAAAATGTTTTTTCTACGGGTATCGCCTTTCGCGAGGAATTGGCAAGTCCTCCGTTAGTATTCATTGCCTTGAAAAGCGCCGTTCGGAACCGGCAGAAAATTTTAGGTCCCCTTCATTCCCTCACAAGGGATGGTTGTGAGAAATGCGCTAGGCCCAGTTGCTCCTCGCTCTGTAGCGCACCCTATTTATTTTTATTTATTTTAGCACCTGGACTATGCTTTGCATCTTTATATGAATTACGCGTGAATTATAAAAAAAAAATTTACGCAGCAGAAAACGAATGAAAACTACTGCAAAATGTACATTTCCTAAATGCGAAGTATACTACTTGCAAAGGATGTTTTTGGAAGTAGACAATCTTATGTCTGCAGCACTGACAGCTTTTGCGATTTGCCGTATAGATATGATTTATCTATAGTTTGGTTTGCCATTTCTTCGTGAGAGAATTGAAGCCTCATGACCTCTGGATACGGTGCCGGGCGCCGGCGGCGGCGTACATTCAGTGAATGAATCAAGATGGCTCTTGATCCCGAATTTCAAAAAACTTCGAGTTTTGAAACTGTGAGTTGGTTTCGAATATAGAGCGGTTAAACTCGGTTAGACTATTTTCTGTGGGGGTATGGGAAGTCGCTTATTTGCAGCGATAAGCCAGAGACGATTTGAAAACAATATTCTGCACTTTATTGTCGGTTTACGAGCCCAAATGCTGCGAAAGAGAGATCGGAAATTCGACCACAAGATGGATTGCACTCACTTGGATGTCTTCAAAATATCAGCGTCATTTCTTCAGAGGTTGATGTGCCTCTTAATTTAAAAAAGAATTAACAGCTTTCTGGACATGAGTAGGTAGAGGAATCTTGATATTTTTGCATTTTTTGTTTTAGTGTTCGAGCTTAAGCCATTTTGGACCATGAAAATTGAAGCTCAAACTAGAGAGACAAGGAAAACAAAGCTACATGATCTTAGCGCTTGTTGTTAAAAACAAAACAATTGCTATAAGACTGCTTTTTCTAACTAAGCTTAAACTTAATTTTATTTACACAAAATCAAGCTTTTACCTTTAAACCCAAGCTTTAGCATTTTTTTCAAAATTACTATAACCGTACCCGTTCCATACACTTTTTGGATGATAGGTATCTACCTATGACTTCATTAATCGAGTCAAAAATATTTAGCTTTCTGTCTTAGCATTTTTAAGGAAAACATTTGCAACAAGCATACACTCATAATGACCAAAATTGAATGTGACATTCGATAGAATTGATTACTGTTACCATCTATCCTGCTTGAATAACAACTGTCAACGAAACAACATTGCAAATTAATTTGATGGAAGGTACTTTTGATAAAAAAAAAATTATCGTGGTGGTCCACTTAGGACTCCTTATGTCCTTATTCTTAAACAAGTGTACATTTACATTAACTTCCCTTCAAAAAGAACTCTCTTACTCTCTTATCGTTAAGTCCCTTATCCCTTTCCTTCAGTCCTCAGTCCTCACTCCTCACTCCTCGTCCTCAGCCTCAGGGCTGTATCATAATTTTGTAAGTATCTTTTGCCGCTTCAACTTCATAAAAAAAATAACGTAAACAGTGCTAGATACTTTGGTAAAACTACACACCGACACTAGTTCATTCTATGCTACCGCTACTGCAGGATAAATACAACCTCTCTCCTCTTTTTCTCTTTCTGATAATACCTATTTGAATTTATTTACACCCAGCCAAGACCCAAAACCCAACTCGTCCACTAATATAATCGACAACGTTACCCTTTTTCGCATTGCCGCGCCGCGCCGTACCACTTGCCATTGCCACTGCCAGTCAGCCACAGCCAACATACCAGCACCAGCCAGCATTCCACTGCCAGCCAACAGCCCAACAAGCAACAACCACCACACACACGCCTGTTCAGGCTTAAAGAGAAAATCCACTAGAATTTGTGTTAAAGAGAAAAAACCTAACCGATGTGGATAGTGGATTTTCTTTCGTATCTGTGTCAAATTATTGAGTCACACCTATTCACCTACACTTGAGTATTTTCTTTCACGCATGCGGTTGACAATTCTATTTCACTTTTCACAATCCATCTTCAATAAGAACAACAGAGAAAACATCATATCATAGCAATACGAATCGAAAGAGCCAGCAACAGTAAGCACTGCTCGAACTCACTAAATGTCTACGAGATACGTAACCTAACCTAACTACATAACCCAATGAAAATAATAATCGTATTTGAATTTGTACGTCGTCGTGCACACGAACAGAGTGGGTTTCGTTAGTTTCTGCTGGTATTCCAAATATCACTTTCCTACAGTGCAAGTACTCAGTCAGTTCATAACAGAAATTCTCTGCATTAAATTTGTCATCAGCACAGATACTAGTAATATATCTATTAACATTTCCTTTATTATTCTTTTTATTATTATTAATTGTTTCTTTTGGTTCAATCTACTTCTCTTCCCTATTCTTTGGTTTGATTGATAATAAAGAAAATAAAAATAAACTCTGACTGTGGTGATCAAGGTGGTTATATAAACGTTTTTAAACAAGTTAAATTTATAAGTTAAAAAAAAAAAAACATCCTACTGTACGAGAAATATGGGAACAGTTTTTCTTTTTTTTGTGTATCTATAACAAATTCGTACAAACACACACATTTTTAAGAGTATCGTCGCAGTGCTTCGTCTTTACTTTATTTTTTTTTTTTGTTTAATTAAAATCAAAACGAAAACGTAAAAAAAACGAAAAAAAAGAAAAATAAGTTTTTTCAGTTGGCTCTAATTAAATTTATTCTCAGTGTCAACCACGAATGCATACATATAAACGTGTATACATAATGAAGTGTGCTACTGTGTGCATTGGTATGGTGTGTTAAGCCTAGTGCCCTACAAATGGTTTTCTTTTCGAAAATAGTTCAGCGCTAAGTTCTATCGGTTGAAAAAGTATATTGAACGAACAAGCAGACACTTGTGAAGAAAATTCAGAAATTTCAACGAGTTCCCCAGTTGTGTGGTGACATTGTTTTTTTTTTGTTGCAACACTTTAAAGAAAAAAGAAATAACCTATTGATTTCACATCTCAACAATAATAAAGTTAACGTTAAAAACGACAAAATCTTCAAACCAGGACTTTGTTTTCTGTTTTCAGGTGTATTTTGAAGAAGTTACTATGTAAAACGTACAGAATCCCCGTCGAAAAGTTTAAAAAAAAAACCTAAAACAAAATAAACAAATTAATACAAAATAAATGGATTACTAGTGCAATTTATGTTCAATATACACACAGTATCGCAAAAAGGTGATTACTACTACAATTTTTTTTGTTCAAAACTTCAATACCTACGCTTCTCAAACTTCACAACAAATCAAAATCAAATCAGAAAAACGACTTTCACACAGAAGCTTCATAATTTCCATATGATTTCTTTTGGCGTTCATATCAGTATCAGTATCAGTATACAATCACTAAACATTAATATTTTGTTTAAAAATAACTTGAAAACCTAACTACCTTACCTACATAATTTGCTTTTGAACAATTTGCTTGAGAATTTCATTGAAAAATGTACAATTTTTTGGAAAATCTCTGCACAGTCATCTATGTAATTGCAACAACAACACAGAAAATGAACCATTTTGTACATACCAACATTTATAATATTCGTCAACCCATCTACTCATTACCACCCAGTCAGTATCAGTATCACAGTACATATCGCAGTATTCACAGTATCAGTATCCCTAAAATCATAAGAACCTGCCTTCGCTCCCATTCTTTTTGATTTGTTTCTTTTTAAGTTTCTTCTTTTTCTTCTATCTCATTTTATCATTGCTATAAAAATTATCTTGCCCAATTTGTTTTTTTGTAAAATATATTTGTTACATATTTATCTTTGTGTGTTTTAAAAATAACGAAAAAAAAAAGTTATATTCTATCTAGTGCAATTTTCAAATCTAGGTAACTTACGTCTTTGTAAGGAAATGAAGACGAATTCGTTGCATAATAACTGTAACAAGAGGGCATGCGCATCAATTTCCTGGTCTTGACCTATATACAGCGATATACCTATAATAATCTACCTTCCAACCACCAACTCTAGTAGTTAGCTCTATCTGTATATGTATGTTAAAAGATACACAAACAAGCAGATACTACATAAATACCGAACGTCGAGAAAATGTGTACAGGGAAAGTTTTTTTTTTTTTATTATTTCATTTTTGCCTTGCAGTAGCTTTTCCCATAATGGCGACAAAGCGCACATGTCTTCTTCCCACCCAAATCGACCCTTTTTCAGAGTCAGTTATCGTTCCATACATGAATTATTTGAAAAAAAAAAAAAATTAAATGTATCTTTTTTTATGGTGCTTCTGCTTCACTATTACGCGCGCGACGACGACCGCGACTTTTTGATTTAAGTTTAACACAATCTCATAAGCTGACTTTGTGAGTCTTAGAATAATGGTGGGAGCGAGTGTTGCACCGAAAACGAAAACGTTGCCTAAAGCCCCTAGAGCCTATGCCAGTCAAACACAAAGCAAAGACAATTCAATGTCACTTGCCTTGATATTTTGTGACAGTCGAGAGTGTCAGAATAAGCTGTCGATGGTATATTCGCACAGCTGTGGTGTGAATATTTGAATAACACCTGAGAAATCATATTGCAAAAATGTTCTGGTGTCAAGGACAATTATAATTATTTTCTCATTAAGCATACCATCACCGACAGCCAAAACAACGCGAACTAAGCCACTCAAAACCATATAATGAAACATCGTTGGGCTTACATTAGAAACGAATTGATTATAAATTTGTTTATAGTTATATTTACATCGTAGTGTTAGTGTTGTTCTGTAACCATTTTTTTCCGAAAAACATCTGATTAGGATCAATTGCTCATTAGGATGTAGTTAGTTCAAAAAATAATACTTAGGGATGTGAATCTGCTAAATGAATAGTTGAGTGGCTTTCATGTTTGACAAAATATTTACTTAGACCCGTTTTCCGAGTAGCGAATCAAACGTTGGCTTATAACGCTATCCAATTTACAGAAATGTGCGATCACTTTTAAAGAACTTTGTTCGAAAGTTGAGAACTCGTTCTTTTTCTCAGTTTTTTAAGGCGGGTCTATTACTCCAGTCCAGTTTTTCAGAGCGTTATTTAAAAGAGCGACTGAAGGCCTATTACGTAAATCATAAAACAAATCGGAGGCCAGGGCTAAAAGATAGGAAATGAAGGCAAAGAACCTCAAAACACAAGGCTACAAGTCTACAAGCCAATAGCCACATGTAGGATTATGTGTAATGGACCTTGTAGCAGATCAAATAAACTTGAAGCTTTTTGTTACAGAAATTTCTTACAACTGTGATAGTTGACTTGTATTACAAGTAATTGTAGTTTTGTATTACAGGACAAGAAAGCCACCGCTCTTCCATAGATAAGAGCTTGTTTCTTTACTTTCTGGGTAGAGTTTGGGATGAAGCAACGGAAGAAGTTTGGGCTTCAGTTTTTTGATGTTCTTTTTGTCATTTACATCCAGAAATAAAAAGTATAGAAACGCATTTTGGGATATTTCTGGTTGTTTGACATTTACAATGCATTCTCAGCAGAGATGGGAAATAACAATAAACAAAATTTTGCTTTGAAAACGTGTTAAAATGTTTTTTTTTGTTTTGGGAGAGCCTCAAGCTCTAAAGCCATGTCGAATAAAATACATATTTCTGGGATTGTCTCAGATTTAATACACATTAAGGATGATAATGCTGCAACTTGCCCGTAATTTGCTAGCTTCGGATTGAGTTGGAGCCAAGATAAGGGTCTTTGCTCTCTGGAGGTGACTTATATTTTATTTTTGTCTAGGCGACCCCCAAGTGTGGTGAGAGTTAACTTATGAAATTGTATCAACATCAGATTAGTTTTTGATTTAAGTTCAATTGGTGGCTAAACTTGGAATCACTACTAATTAAAATGGAGATGTATAAAAATCTTTGGAAGTAAACTTATAAAAATAAATTTTTTCATTTAGCTGAAAACTAATTTAACTGATCCTTAAACGTTTTCATTTTTGGTTATCGGATGTAGAAATTTAGAATCTACTGCAATTTTAAGTTAAGTTGAATATTTGTTTGAATTTGTAAATTCACAAAATTGGCGCCATTTCGAAAAATTCCTACTAGAAAGTTATAAGCCTGAAAAACTTTTCCAACATTTGCGACATGCTCAAATATTGCATTTAAAAATGTTCACCTATTTTCAATACACATATGTCTAAATATGCAGCTGAGGTGAACTTAAGATAGATCACGCTGTGGTTTAAAAACGTGTTGTTTACATTTGTCATTTCCAGTTAAAAAACAATTGTACCTAATTATAACTGAGAAGATCTTGTTGAGAAACTAATTTGTTATCAGATTTCATTAAAAAAACTTCAAACGGGAATTTTCTTAAAAAGCACAAGGCTAAAGAATCAGAGAATTCAATTTTCAAATACAATCCACATAAAAGTAACATCTCAATTACCGACTTGTACAGTGGAGTGTATAATTAGTTTGCCAATAACAAACAAAACAAAAGTGGAGATTTCTTAACGAGCCGCAATCATAAAGTTTTTTGAGAAGAAACCCATTTAATTAATGAAAAAAATGGAAACAAATAGACGTTAATTAGACACACACCCTCGTTTTTCCATACATTTAATTACAAATTAGTCATGTGATGACAAGATGTACCAGCAATTTACATAACCTTCGCGATTTATGGTTCCTACTAGAACCTTTTTCTATACAATTGTTGAAATACAAAAGTTGCACTATGTATTTTGTACGTGATATACGTAGAACGAATTTCTTCGTTTTGCTGACATTGCTTTATTTTTCTGTACATATTTTTTATCGTCGAATGATTCAAACTCAATATCTAAATTCTAATCTGAAATTGACAATACTTTCTAAACACAGTATTCATATTTAAATGTGAGATGACAACTCAAATTTGAGGCTAAAACTCATTGAAATCTAGTATCAACGATCAGCGAAGAAGCACTTTGTATGTTAAGCAAGTACAAAGTACATGGTATAATAGTTTTGTTCATTAAAGGATTAAGTCAGTCTGGAGAAGCCCTAAATTGTTCACATTGAAATCGAACTGGGAAGCAGACTGCTAGTAAAGAATGTAAGCCATAAGATGTTATTCATATGCAATATGCATCTGCGGCTGCGCGCGGTGCAGCTACTTAAGATATGTCCCAAAGAAAATTGATTTGAATAAAAAGACTGAATGTTTTGTACGTCACTATAACTAAAATGCAACAGACCCCTATTGAATGTTTTTTGAAAGACATTCACTTAGGAGGGTCCATTAAATTCTCGATCTTTTCTTGACTGATGTTTTTTCGTCTGATTTGATCTTATAATTGTGAATTAGCTAAACGTTTATCTACGATTAGAGGAGGGAGAATATGTTGTAGTGCTTTTATTGATTTCAAATAACAATGTACTCAGATAATCGTCCCCAAGGCCCTTTCAAGAGGAATCATTCACTTCTTATTGTTTACTCGTATTAATTTATTTAGTGTTTCCTGAAGTGTCTCTTTCAAGCAAAGTTTACTTAATTCATTTCGATGAATTCAAAAAATTCAAAATTCTTTTTTTTCCACAAACGGACCACCACACATTATTTGAACAAAGTCATAGTAAGCTCTTTTGCTGTAAAAAGAAGTGCTTTGCTGATCGGGTTTTAGAGGAATGCCATTTCTACTTAATATCGACACCGTAAAGTTAATTCGTGTTTTGTGCTTGAATAGTACTTTTCAGACTTAAAGGCAGTTTTAAGATCACGCAAGACAATAACGCCAAAGAGTTGATTGGGAACACAAAGAACAAAAAAAAATTATCTCTTGTCTTTTTTTTTACTTCGTTTATAGTGCGGAGCAACGATCACAACTCTCGAAGAGATCACAACTTTCCCACTGTTTCCTACTGATGATCTGTGGTTGGTACGCCACGTTGTCCTCAGAAATGGTTGGCAAGCTTTTCGGTTTTGGCGGGGTGAAAGCTGTTTTTGATTTGTGATTGATATGTTTTTGATTGTTAGATCAAATAATATTTTTGGAAGCTTTTCTTATTTGGCACCACTTTGCAAGAATATAGCGTTAGATACAAATTATTTTATGAATTTAAATTTTTTAATGTCATTTTGCTGAAAATCTTGTTATGTTTTGTGGAATATGTTGGTTTTGAAAACTTTGCATTGTTTCTATTTTTGAATATCAATTGTGATCAAATTATATTTTTGGGTAACGTCAAGAATTTTCTAAAAAATTTTCAGTATTTGGCATCACTTTGAAAGAATTAAGAATCAGATACAAATTTTTTTATGAACATCAGTCTAATATCATGAATTCGCCACAAGCTCATTATAATGTTATACGTTTGCTGAAAACCTTCTTCAGACAATCTCTACATATACATTTATGGGTGCATTATCTGCAGTAAGTGCGCAGCTGTCATACTACAATGACAAAAGAGTTCTTCATAAATATACTCAGAAGAAGGTTTTGAAAACTCTGAATTGTTTCAAGCATATAAATAAATAAATAGGGTCGCAGAACAAACAATAATGCCCGAATAGCCTCGGAGATTAGCGCATTTCAGGGACCTGCCGATTCCCAACGGGTAAGTGAAAAGCGCAGTATAATTACTCTCGGAGGTGCTTCTGAGATTCGAACCTCAAACTCCCATGTAGTAAGCAGACATGCTCACCTATACCTCACGGGAGTATACATGCTAACTTTTACTCTTGGCGTTGGGAAAACCATGCAATATTTTTTTTCTTTGGATCATTCCTTCTTCCCACGCAATACTGCAAGTCTCATTTTGACGTCGCTATTGACCCATATTTTTTGATCACGCGTCAAATAGGCTCACTTACAACCATTTCTTCGCTTTGAAACTAATGTCGAATTCCTTTCAAAAAAAAAATCGACTGCAGTCGACTGCAGTCAATTTTTTTTTGAAAGGAATTCATTTAGGAGGAAAAAAATCGACTTGCCGTCGATCTCTTTTTTGGGACGGATTTGCACACAGATTTTCACACACACAACAATTTTGACAGATCGAAAACGGCAAACAAAAACATCAGCACATGAAAAAAATTAAAAGAAAGAGAATTGTTTTGTATTTAGTTGTGAATTTGGAAAACATTTGGTGAAAAAAAATATAAAAATTGTGTGCTTAACAATACGAATGTAATTGTTTTGTTTCATGATACTTGTTTTTCTTCATTAGTTAGTTGGACACACATACATTCATAAAATAGAAAATCGCTACTTTTTTAATTTCCTAAATACCCAAAAAAGAATCGAATTTAGTAGCGACTGCAGTCGACTGCAAATTGGTGAAAGGAAATCGACATAAGATGTCTACAATTTTGGCGGCAAAAAAATTGTATTTTTACTTTATGAATCCAAGTGCTGCCAAGCTTTCCAGTATATCACATTGGCAGATCAGATTAAGAAGTGATGCCATACCTAAAGAAAACTGTGTGCATTATTAATATAGAGTACATTATATTCTTAGTACTGAAAAAACGTAGAAGTAACAAACTTTAAAGTTGTACTGTCTTTCGAAAATGTGGCGTTATATTACTTACAACTACTTGCTTACAGTTGTCTTCACTTTATGTTAAAGAAGCTGGCATTGCTTTCTATTGTGAAATAGTTCTTTTTATTTATATTCACTCTCTAAACGGCACGAAAAATATAACTTCTGCATACAACGTATGCTTTTGTCAATTCACGTAGTGAAACGCATTTGCTTGAGTGATTATATATATTTAATTTTTGTTATCATTAAAACAAAATCATAAGATAAGGACGCTTGGTAAGAAAGAATGATAAGTGAATAAAAAACAAGTTGCAAACTTGACAAAGTATTTCAATAAGCAATTTCTTTTTTCATTCCCTGTGTTAAGCTTTAAACACAATTTCAAATCACTAAAGAATGAATGTTTAACTTCAAATAAAGTCTAATTGTTAACATGAATGGAAATGATTTTTTTTTTATAAGTACATAGTTATCTAGTAATTTTTGTTATGAAAGAAGTACTTCACCGAATATCTCTCAAAACCTAGTTTCAATTCCCATCTGATATACACACTGAGTAAATTCTTATGGTGTAGTTAAAATTCATTGAATATAAAAAGAGAATAGAAGTGTGATAGTTGATTCGCCATCATCGCCATGCCATAGCCATACGCCTTTACGTGTGAAGTGTGTGATATGGCATTCTTCTTTTGGGATTCCTTCATAGTCGTGTATTAGTTACTTTATTTTTGAAGAATTCTCTCTTGCTTCTTTGGCCAAAGCTCTTGAGCACGAGTAGCTGTAGCACCCTTCAACCACTTTAACCCAAAAACATAGCAAGTCAAATCCGAAGGAAGAAGCGAAGAGAAGAGAGAAAAGCGGAGAAGTAGAAGAAGAAAAAAAGTAAAACGTGAAAAAAAACTATACTATGCTGAATTGGTGTCAAGTCAGCTTAACATAGAAGCACCCTCTCTACCCTCTGCTCGTCTCAAATACCATGCACCGACCGTCCCAATCAACTCAAACCCAACACAAGTTTTTGAGGAGTGTACATTATGTAGTGCATGCAGAGTTGTTGTTGTTATTAAAGCATGCTAATGTTCGTTATGCTAACATTCCGGACATTTAATTTCTTGATATCAGAAAATTATTTTTAGAATTTAGGTGTTGGATGTATTTGAGTTTGGGTTTGCGTGTATAGTTTAATTGATAAGCAGCTGAATATTTGAAGGTACAATTGTGTTAGATTTGCACGCCCGTATGCGGGATGACGTAGTAGTTTAAAGAAAAAATATTCGTTAAATGTACCCATCTACATATACAATGTGCACATTAGAAATGAAGAATGACAGCGCTGGTGCATAGAAAAACCAGCATTAAAAAACGTTTCATTTTGGCAATGTGACTTCAATGTCTATCCAATCTTTTTTGCTTGTTTGCAGATGCACGTACCTGGCAGTAGTGAGCACAGATGCATTTAAATAGATTCAAGGACAAGTATGGCATACTAGAAAAGTGCAGCTCATAAGGAGGTGGGATGTACCCAGCTAATATAAGAGACACGTTTGTTCTGTATATGTCAGGCAAAGAGTCATCTTTGTCGATGATTCTTGGCACGAGTGCTAGGTGAAAATTGAAAAAAAGAAAAGGAAAACAACAGCTCTCATAGTTTATCATTTCTTTTCAATTTTCTATTTATTTTATTTTTCCTTAAAATCTCTTGTTTTTGTGAGCAAGTTTGTTCTCATATGGTTTAGTGTTACGTAAACTGAGTACTCAACACTCTAAAGCATCTGCAAAATAATTATTGATCCACACTGCTCATTGTTTTTATGCAGGTATAAGCAAGATACATAAATATCAATAAAAGGCTGGCTATCTATACGTTCATATGTCGCATCACTTGACGTTTCTCACAAATTCTTGTCAACTCTACAATTCTGAAAATAGATATACTTTCTTTTCAGACAGAATCACAGGTGTCAAATTAGGCATACCTTTGTGTTTTGTCATCAAATTATTTTCATTAATAATACACACACACAATCATTCAAAACCGAAGCAAAAATTGTTTTCTTCGTTTTCTTTGAAGCATTATGGGCTAAATTTTTCGAACATAGTTTTTTTTTCTGTGGGCTATATTTACATGTTTTTGAAACTTTCCTAGGTTGTGCAACACCTTTTACCTTATTCAAGGTGCTATACGAACAAAGATCAAAGCAAGGTCAAGACATTTAAAAGTGAACATTTTAAAGGGCCAAGAAACGAAACTAAGGAGTAATAGATTTGTAACATAACTTTCTTTGGATGGCATTTATAACCTTTAATCTAATTGCAGGACGTGGTTTGTTTGAATTTCGCAATAGGTTTTTTTTTTCCACGTACAGCGATGGATTGAAAATACAGGGTGGGCCAAAAGGTTATTCACAATTTCAAACGCTTCGTAATAATCAACCAACTGGGTTAGCACAACGATTCCAACGCCATCTGTTGCATAGAACTATGTTTTTAATGGAAAAATACTCGGTTAGTTACTATGTTACCGTGGACGTGACAGCAACGTTCTTTTGCTGTGGAGTCTTATTTAAAAAATGAGGAGAGTGCAATCGCTACCGAGGGCGCTTTTAAAAAACAGTTTAATTTAAAACGTCACGAAAACCCCCAAGTCGTCATTATATCGATAGATGGGTGAAATACTTCCGCGAATCGTGTAATGTCATTAAGCATTAACCGTCCCCGAATTGGCCGTCCGTTTACATCAAGGACGCCGTAAACAATAAAAACTGTCTACGACGCCTTGAGCAAAAGTCCTCGTCGGTCTGTGCGCCGTCATTCTGCCTCCTTGAAAATTCCTCGAACGACGGCAAGGAGAATTTTACGAGAGGATTTGAATATGCACCCATACTACTGATGTTTTGACCTTGTTGAGAAAAAAGTTCGATAACCGCTTGATTTCGCGCAATTGTGACTTCACTTGACCGCCTCGTAGCCCGAATCTGACGCCTCCGGATTTCTTCCTGTGGGGTTTCTTGAAGAGCAGGGTATATGAAGGCAAGCCTTCAGACACAGAAGCATTAAAATTAGCTAACCGAACTGAAATTGCAGCGATTCCGCGGATGATGTTGGCCAGAGTTCGGAAAAATTTTGAGAAAATAGTGCGCGAATGTTTCTGCCGCCATGGCGACCACTTACTGGATGTTTTATATAAAAAATAAAATTTTTTATTAAATGGCACACTTTTAGCTTTATTTTTATTTTGGTTTCATAATTTTAGCTCTTACCGATTTTTTTACGAAGCCTTTGGAATTGTGAATAACCTTTTTGCCCACCCTGTAGATTGTTCACAAATTTTGTGTTCTCAAACTGTTAAGTTTTTTTTGAAGTTCTTTGTTATTCTTCGTATTTTATAAAAGTGGGGCTTACAGTTTCGTTTTTGTTTGAGTATCGCAATAGTTGTTTCTATTTCAATTCACTCACTGCAACCGAAATAATCACCAACCATCGGTTTTCCCCCATCTTAAAATAAGTTATGAACGGGTAGACCTACAAAAGAAGTTTGGCTCGGCGGTGGCGTCGAGAACCAATCTCTTATCAAATAAATCTGAAAATAAGAATGTAAGTTTTACAATTCTGTTTACTTCGATGCCACTCTCCTCATTGCAAAAGTTATTATTTAATATAAAAACATTTCTGGTAAAAAGTTTCATATTATTTCCAATTGAATTGTACACCTGAAGCTATACTTCAATGAAGAAGTAGTTATAGTTTTAGTTATGCGTCGTTGTGTCATTCAGAAATGCTTAAAGTTTTTTCTTTTTTTTCTGTTGATCTGCTATATACTTTTATTTTCAATCGAAAATTCTGGAAATATCTTATTTGTATTCATCACCGAAAAAAATCTAAGAATCAAAAGGTCTTTTAGTAAAATCAACAAAATAATTTCGCTTTGAAAGAGTAGACCAAAAAGAAAGTAAGAAAAATCTGAACACTGCGTGGTTACCATCAGTAGTAAAGGCCGAACTGTATAAAAAATGCTTGAGAAAAACATTTTTTAGCTTGTAGTTCATTAAATTTAGCTAAAACCGAAAACAAGCCTGAAGGTCGTAGAGGTTTTGAAATATGAAATTGGATGTTTTTATTACGAAGTACCTTATTTTTATAAGTAGGCCATTGTGTAATATCTTCATTGTTTTTGTTTATTATTTTTTTATGTTATTTGTTTGTCAATAACTCTTAAATAAACTTTTTTTAACCACCTTATCATAAATCTATTTACGCAAATATTTTACCAAATCATGTAATCATAATATTTTTCTTTTTTCATATCGTTCTCGCACATTCATCGCACTACAATAAGGACTAAAAATTTAAAAGAAACATCACATAACGTGTGTTGCATTGCTTATTTGCGACGAAATCACAAGAATACAAAACAGTACATCCGATTAGAAATTAAAAAAAAAAAAAATAATATTAATCTAAAATTTGTACAAAGAAATACAAAACCAAACAAAACAAACAAACAAAAAACAAATCTATTCTCCTATTGTTCTACTCTTCAAAGCCAGATTAGAAAAATTATTAATTGTTAAAAAAAAAACACTGAATGCTCGAAGATAAGATGACTGACGAAGCAGTTATGGAGGCATGCCCAAGCCCTGAAATCGGTGATTCTAGAAAAAGACCACTTGATTCCGATCCGGAAAATGAACAAACCAAACGCTCACATTTTAGTTCTGGTAAGTCCCATCATTATTATTATTGTGATCGTTTGATTTCGATTTATTTTATATTTAATTTATCACACGCATATATACAATTTTTCTTTGGTTATTAAAAAGAAAACTAATCTCAATTAAAAAAAAAACATTCTTAATTATAATTTAAAAAGAGCTGATCATCTTTTGTTATATGGGGGTGTTTTAGAAAATCAACAAGCATACCATTGTTTTTTTTTTTTGTTATCCAAAAACGGATTAATGTCATGTGATGCCAAACATTTATTTCTTCTTTTTTTTTTGAGCAAAACGAAAAATAATAAATTCTTTAATTTTGGATGTCGATAATCACTGCAACATATTTATGATTTCTTAGTAACTGAAAATATTTATGTCTATATAACAAACCAACAAAACTTTCAATTAACCAAACGACAAAAAAATAAAAACAAAAACATTGCGTGAACATGTCGCTTTAAACATTTTCTATACACTCTGTTTTCATGGGCACGAAACATAGTTATATAAAACTAAAAAGTAATTGCAATTATTAAAAACATTTAACATACCTACACCTGCGTTTCATAAAACATATCGAATCTTTTAATTTGAAGAGCAATTAACCGGGCCCCTGAAACCCATGCTTTACGTTCTTAAAAGAATTGCTTTGTTAGGTTTTTCTTAGGGTGGGAACATAAAGACATTGAGCGTGTTTTTAACAAAATGTACAAAGAAATGCTTTAAGTTTAGTATAACCTAAATGAAATGTAAAACATCATACCTATTCCAAACTGATCTGAGTAGAAAGGCAAACTGTTGAAGCCGAAACTTACTCTGTAATATCGTTCTCATTTCGGGATAAAAAGTCAGACGAATACAAATCATTGAGAAAAGAAGCAAAACTCTAAATTATAGCTTTATTCATTGAAATATTTTGCTAAGCTTATGGCATTATTGTAAGTGCTACTTTTTTTAAAACTTTTTATTGCAGTAAATATTTTTGTTAAATAAATTAAAAAAGAAAACAACATTTTGCAAGTTGCACATAACTTCGAAAATGATATTCAATAATACTTTATGTAAATAGATGATATACTTTGATAAGATACTTTGTTGTTCTCTTCATTTAAAAAAAAACAAAAGAAAAATAAAAGCTAAGAAGTTGAAAAGTCAATAGAGGTTGAGAGCTTTCGTGTGGACATAGTCGAACAAAATCCAATATTATACTGAAGATGAATTTGTTTTCGGGTTGTTCCTTTGCACTTAGGTGACATTTAAAAAATGAGCATATGCCAAATTCCTTACTCTTACGGTTTTCTAACGAAAAATTGCGTGTCAATCGGAAATGATTTAAGAAAATAACCCAGCACGTGTAGCATGTCAATTTAATGCCTCTTGGATAAACGGGTTACAAGTTATTCTGATTATAACTATTACTAACTGGAAATTAATAATAAAAGAAAACCAACAACATAAAACCACACCAACATGCGAACAGAAAAAACGAAAGCTTATATGTATTACATAATTGACTCTCACGCGAGTAATGTAAGAATATTATAAATTTGAATGAAATGGCGGTTTGTGTTTCGTACCTAAACATTATATACCATTTATATTCTAACGAATGACGACCAAAATGTTTCCTAAATTTTCTAAATGAACTAAAGAGAAATAAAATCAATGACAGCTTGCCACTTTCATTTTCAAAAAAAAGTGTTAATGCGTGAATCGCGTTCTTGATTTCTGTTTGTAGACTTTGGATAAGTTAAAGATGAGTAAAAAGAACATCAGAATGTATATCAAATATGATGGGGTACTTTTAAGTGGCATGTAACATATTGGACAAGCTCCCGTGGCACAGCTGATCCATCCGCTCATGTAAACATTATGTGCCTATTTTTCTCTTACATCAGAGCAAAGCAAAGCTTGTATCTATTTGTGATGACTGATGACTAAATTAAACGAGTAATTAAAAACATTTTATTCGAATCCAAAGAAGAGAAAAAAACACAAAAAAAAACTCTAAGCTTTGAAGATATGTAGCTAATTAGCATACTAAACTTGTCTGTTGTCCTTGAATATCAACCACTTGACATAATGAAATAGAGATGTATCTTATTATAAAATTGGAATAAGCCTTAGCATCAAAGATTTCAGTAAACACGTACGAGTATATAGCTACCGCAATATCTTTACAAACATCAGCTTAAATTTACTTAATTTAAGTTTAACCTTTATCGTGAATGCAACTAATTGCATATTGGTTTTCCTTTGGTTGCTTCTTCTTTTATTTATTTGTACGTGTTTATTTCATTCTCTTGGCTTTTGCTTTGTTAAATTGAGCGATGGATTAAAGATTATGACTTGTAAACAAGTTTTTAAATGAATTATGCAAACATCTAATATGTTTACAAATGGGGGAGTCGAATTGAAAAATATATCACCAAAGTCTGAAATAATTTATGGGTTTTGAAAGTCAAAATACAACACGAAGCCAAGGATAGATATTTTGTTTTGTGGTTAAAAATCTGGTTATTATCTCCGATTGGAAAAATGCTTAAGCAATGAGATAATTTTTATTTAAAAAATCACGTCTCGTTAGAAAAGTAAGTGTTTAGTTTTGTCTTTCTGACAAGCAGATGACAAGGTGCTTCTACCTTTGGCTATACAAACAATGCCCTTCAGTGGGCATTGTTGCTGAAAAGCTGTCTCTCGATGTGTCAGGTCTGATTGTTTCTATTTGTCCCTTGCAGACCTCGGCACATTTGTTCTCTTAAGTTAATATACCAAAGTCTTTGAAACGATGTCACATATAAACGCAGATAAAACAAACTCCTCTTGTCTATGAAACTCAATTCAAATTCAATTATGATGCGATTTATATTTCTTGCCAAATTCTGTTTCATATCAGTTAATATCTCAAAATGCAGATTATTCATCCCCTCCATTCCTTTACAAGCCATGGTTGTGAGAAATGCGTTAGGCCCTGGGGCTCCTCGCTCTGTTACGCTTACGCGACCCTATCGAGATCTCCAGTGGATCGCTTATTTGTTTCTTTCACCTGTGGGGAACCCAGATTCAGGATGATTGATTCAGAAAAAACCAATATGGCTGCTTACTATCTAAATATAATAAAATCATGGATATGACATTTCAATCGAATGAAGCCATGAGAATTTATAGAGCTGGATTGGCAGCACTGAATTTTTCAGTACATTAATTTGGAACGTCAATAAAAGACTTTTGGCGCTTTCCATTGGTTTCACTCGGGGAAGCACTCATTTTAAAAACCAATGGAACACCTAAAATTGTTTTTGCTCAACTTAACGTGTTGGCTTTGTGTGAGTGAAACACCAATAGCACATAAAAAATATTTCCTGTGGAAACTTTTCGTTTTGACATTTGGGTAACCTGTATTAGTGCTTGTTGAGTCGATTCTAACTTCAAATCAAGAAGCGGCTGTCACACCTCAGAATCATGAGAAGCGATCTTTTTGCACCAATGGAACGGTTTGAGAATGCTTCTGGACGCTCCTGGACGGTTCTTTTCGTCCAATGGAAAGTGACATTTGTGAGTATAATTCTATAATTTTCCCAGACAATATAGTCCTGCTCGTTTACCTGCTCATAACAGCGAAAAAGTAAACTTTTGACAATTGACGATGCCACCTTTTGAAGTACATATTTAGAAAAGCATTTAGAAATCAAGTAATGTAGTTAGTCAAAAATAAGCAGAAAAACATGTACTCAAATTTATTTTATCTGTTTAAGATCAGATACGGCTCAGCTCCACAAACAGAAATAACCGAAGTTGTATTGCTGAAGTACGGTCACACTCAGCCCTCAGTGTATTTTGGCCTGTTGATGTTTCAAAGTTCAAAGACTTCTTGCCGAAATAAAGTATATCTGGGATACTTCAATCAATCGTCGTGGTAATTTGCCAATCAAAGCTGTTTTATTTCCAAAATAACTAATTTCTTACTCAATCACATAGTTGCTTAGTTGACGTAACTTTGAAGTAATTAGTTGAAACACCCTGTTTCGGTGTACAGATATTGGCTTTTCCTCTTAGGTTTAAAAAAAAGTAATTTTGTGTTGTCATAATGATGCTTTATTAATTGCTGATCAAAATTGATAAACCTAGAGCCAACATGATTACCTTCACAAGAAGTTCGAAGGGCAACCTAAGCAGTTTTCCTCAGCTTGAAACTAGAAAAAATAAACATAGCAACCAACCTAATGAATTGAAAAAAAAAAAAGTGAATAGTTGCTCTGTGGTGCTGTAGATTTTGTTGTTTTGCCCCAGCAAATGTAACTGAAAGTGTGAATAGCACCACTAGCTACATATAGGCACACAATTCAGGTTTAATGTGTGGTTGTGGGAAAATGAGCGCATTTGATGCATATTTATGCCTATTGTAGCTTGTAGGTAAACTAACTATTTGAAATATCTATCAGATAGGTTGGTACGAATGTATTCGAACACACCGCCAAAGCCGATTCAATTTCGTGTTTGTTCATCAAAAGCAAACACGAATCCAAGGTGAACTGGTAGCTGCAACCATACGACACTACATACTCTAACGCTAAATGTGTGTTAGCTGTTATGTGTGCTGTTGCTGTGCTATGTAGTGGATCTTTAGCAAAGTCTATCTATATCTATTCATATTGAGAGAGACGTGTCGGTCGTTACGTGTACACGACGACGACAATTCATCGCTGTAGGTTATCTGGTGCTGGTGAATTTTTTGTTTAATAACTTTGTATTGTGTTTTAGTAATACAAGTTTGATCAGAAATATAAACACATACATTTGTTTCCATCTCGAAACTTTTCTTCATCCATCCTATCGACCCTGTACACCAGGCTGGCCACCGCAGATTGCTTCCACTACGCCGACTACGCCGACCGCGCAGCCCTCTAGCCACTTAAACACAAATGTATGCGATAATGTCTAATAATTGAAGGATGATACTTGTTTTAGATAGTTACGAAACTTCTAGTGGCAGCAAGACCAGTTTTGATGATTGGTTGTGTTGTTTTTATGAGTAAGAAGACATCAGAATTAACATAATAGAGTCTATTCGCTTGGAGAGATGCGATGCATGATGCTTGTGGTTTTGTCGTTACTGGCTTCGAGCTTCGGCCATGTCGTCTCACCCGTTATCTGTGAGGAACATGCACAGGCACAGGCAGTTTTCCCTTGGCATTCGAGATTCGATGATGTCATTTGATTAGCGCAGCTGAGTTCATAACAACCGACATGTCAGGGGGAGTGTGTATAAGTGGTGCAGCTTTTGTCTTGCCTTTGAGTACCCCAAATACATATACGAGTAGGTAGATAGTATATTAATGAATGTGATGTTGCATCATGTGCAAATGTTTGTTAGACAGGTTTTTTGTTGTTGGCTGATGGCGCGCATCAAATTGAATGCTTGTGGAAGTTGTATGGCTGCAGGGTAGACTTATATAACGGTTTGTTTCCGACTTTTTTGTCGTTTTTTTTTTTAATTCGAATTGATTCTCACCCCAAAATGAGACCCCCGTTATCCCTAACCAGACAATCAGAATCAGCATCACCATGTAGCTATCTACTAGTGTAAAGCCAACTTGTTCTGCCATATGGAAAAGGGGATGTTTGCATTTCTTGCAGCTATTGCCGCTTCTGTTCTGCTGATGCTGGTGGAGCTGATGCTGCTGCCGTCTTGCTGACCTAGTTAAATTTTGCTTTATTGTGATTTTTTTTTATTGTTGTGTCCTGCGCACAGGTTGCTCTGGCAATGATGCCGAATGTACTTTTGTGTTTCCAAGGAGCACTTGACCAAAAATGCATGGAAACAGCAACAACAAAATCAATAACAAAAAAAAAAAAAACATGTGAAACTCGCCACGCGACTATATGTAACACATAAAAAACACAAAATTTTATTTCAGACATTGCAATGCGATTATATTATATAATAAAAGACAAACTATATACTTATTCTTGTGTAAATAAGAATAGTGGTCGCCCAGATTTCAAGGATTCGAAAAGTTACCCGCCATTTTAATCAGCAATTCAAATGGTGTATAGAAAAAGCACGCCCGCCGACTAAAAAAGGAACAAAGTTATGTACATATATAGCTTATGAAAGGATTTCGAATCAAAGTCGTATCCTAGAAGAGTGCATTTGTGTATTCAATTGCATACATATTTTAAGAAATGCTTAGGCAAAAAGCTTTTCACTGATGGCACATCTGCTGAGATTTAAGAATTATATATGTAGCAATCCTTCCATTCGATGTGACCTAGATTGAATTTTTTTTTTCTTATTGGGGTTTTTATTTCGTTTAGGACATGTCTCTTTTCAGAAAACAAATTATTTATGTGAGGAACATTTTTCATAGTAGGCAAATTGTGAAGAGGAAGGTAAATTTAAAAAAGTTTTTTATTCATATTGACTTTGCCTTCATCATTCAAAGTTTGACATTTATATAAATACGTACTCGTATAACGTATATCCACCAACTCGCACACTAGTCAAATTTTGGTTAAAATTAAAGAAAGGATTGTCTTCACATCATTTCGGTACTCATTTGAGCTAATTTGAATAAATATAAGGATGAAGTGACATGTTTGTACGAGATGTCCGAACCGGAATATTCGAAATGCAAGAGAAGTGGAGAGTTATTTTAGGTATAATTAGGAGATTTGCTTAGTCTTTTAGCAGTCCTTAACAAGCAGTTTGAAGTTTATGTGCAGTTGTACGATTTTAATAAATGTTTTTTTTAGGGGTGAAGTTTGAATTAAATGAGAGGATGATGGATGGGATAGGTAAACTATACTGCAATATTGCAACGATTGATTGAATTAATATTTTGCAAACATAAAATTTTTTTTTGCGTTATTGACAAGTGTTTAAGTTATCTGCAGTTTGGAAGCGTTCCTTTTACTATCGACTATTCTCCAAGTCGTTTTGATTTTTCAAGTTTTAAGTACGTGTTATGTTCTTCAAAATAAAGAGAGTGAAGTTTATCGATCCATTTTATGATTCTCATTTCTATCCTGAAATGCGTTAAAAGAACTTTTCCGAAATCATATTTTTATGGCTTCGTTAAACAGAGAGATTTTTGAGTTGTACCACCGCGTTGTAACTTACAGAAAAAATATTTTACAGAGCGCGTTTTCAGCGCCACGTTGAATGCATTGCGGTGTGCGGTGGTGAAATCGAGGACTGTTTCTTTTAATTGAAGTTACATAAAATTTTATCGAGTAGACGGAAGATCTATGATAACTTTTCTAGAGTCCTTGAGTTTAAAGTAAGACCATCGAGAAACTCTGCTTAATTATTTGATAAAAACTGGAAGACCAGTTACAAATCAATGACAGCAACAGTTTATTTTTGTAATTCAAGTTGTTGAAGCGCAAAATTTACAATTCAAAGCAAAAACCTCTGAAGCAATCATTGTTTCTTGCTTTAAAAAAGATAGTTGCACTGTTATTACTAATGTATGTACATTTAACAGACGCCCACACATCATTTAAATGTGTTCCTATGAAAAAATACATAAAGGCATGGTAGTGAGCAAATGGAAATTCATTAGAAATATATATATTGATTGATGATTGAATTGCTTTATGAGGATGATGTCAGTAACAAATTATTTTACACTCTGATGGTTGTTAGATATCGTATGGAACATTTGATACGAATGATAGCTTAATGACACAAACAGAGATCACATTAAGATTAAGGTTTTCAGTGTACACTCTGGCGTATGCGTGACATAAAAAAGCTAACATTGACTAGTAGTTAGTTGTTTATAGTACAGAATTGTTAAAACAGTTTGAAAGCAATTAACGAACACAACAGTATTGTCAAAATGTTTTTCAATTTTATGGATGATCAGTAAAATGTTAAATTTTTTTGCTTTCGAGATGGAAATATATTCCTAAATTGAAGTCTGAATGAGAAAATATTACTAACCCATTTCAGGGACCTATATTTTCTGTCGATCAGAACGGCTTAATGAGATAGCGTTTGTCATGGCATTTGTATTACTCTCGGAGGATTTATCAATTCCTCACGAAAGGCGATACATGTGGAAAAATAATTTTATATCTGGGATTTGAACCTCGAACTCTCACGTAACTAGACAGATCAGCAATCTATTTAACAAATCTTCTTTGAACAATTTTTAGTCTTGTTTTAACCGTCAATATGTAAAAAGTAATCTGGCGATTTCGGTTAAAAGAATATCGAAAGTCTATTAAATGGAGTTACGGAGTGAAATGCTTTTGGAAGACGACAATTCACATAAAAACAGTGAATTTATTTCCATTGATTAACTACAAACTTGGCAGCACTTTTTTAAGTCAAAGCCACAATCACAGATCAGAACCAAAGAGTCAACTGCGGCAAGGTAGTTCCATTTCGTCCACAAGTTAAATTAGACCGGAAATCCTCGTCGCCATGTTTTTATCGATTGGTTTGAAATCAATTTAAAAAAGTGAAGGTGTTTTCCATATTTTTGGACTTGTAACAGATTAGAATGTTGAAAGCTTCATTAAAAATTGCTGCAGTAAACATTTTTTACCGCTAAAGTAAAAACTACATTAAAAAGTGGAAATAATAAACCTCTTGCCGGATACAGCCGTTTACTCAGAAAAGACGCTAACTTTGATTTTACCAGAGTTGTCAAGAGTTTAAAAGAAATCTTGTTGATTTTTTTCAATAGAAGCAAGTGTTTTTTAAATTAAAAATTGAAAAAAAGATTGATTGCTAAGAAAAAACTGTTGGGAGAAGCTTAGTTTTTTTTTATAGAAATTTCAGGAAAAAAAATTCCAAGAACGTTAAAAAAAAAAATTGAGATCTTCACATGTGGGCCCACTGTAAATCTGCACCCAAAAATTGATGCTATTACTTTTGATAAAAGAAAGTAGATTTTTTCTTAAGCAGTAATTTTGTATAGGAATTTAGTTTGATAACTGAAATTAGCACTTGGCTTGCTAAAAACTTTTAAAAACTACTTTAAATGAATTTTAATACGAAACTTCTTATAACGAATCAACTATTTTCCCGTTGGTTTGTTCTAAAGAAGTTTGACTGTGATTTTACTTCTGAGTAACTTATTTTGAGAACATTAAAAGGTGTTCTTTATGTCCCTAAAAAGCCAAAAAAATGTTTTCAAAGCAATTAGTAGCTTCTCTTCTCAGTGAGACTGAGGACGGGACGAATGAAGTGTTCCAACTACTACAATATGATGTCAAAACAAAAGTCTTAAGCTCATTAGATTCAAGCAATGCTCAAGAAAGATGCTTGATTTTTCTTCAAGTCATAATTAATTGTTTGAAATCGAAGGCTTGGCCATGGCATGGTATCTGTATATGACAAAAGCATTGTTTCCCTTAATTTAAAATTAAATATTCCTCCATGATTAAAAGGCAGTTACAAAATCACTCGCTCTGCACATAAAAGAGTACATTTGAATAAATATCTTTCAAGTCCAAAATTAATGTCAATGTCGCCCTTAATAAGCTTAATTTAATGAAAGTTGTCTTGCCTATTTAGTGATGAATTGAAAACCTTTGATTATTTTCTTGCACAATATTTAATGCATCAAACATCGTCGTTATTTCCAAAATTTCACAAAAAAAAAAACTTAGTTCAAGTCTCCCCAAGCAACACAAAAAAAAAAAAAAACAATTTTACTTTCAAACAAAAACTGATGATTACGATGATGACGACGACGACGACGATGATGAATAGAGAAGTTATACGAAATCAAAGAGAAAAATGATAAAAACCCGAACACCTAGTTTGAGCAGAATAAAATGAATTTTTAATCACAAAATTCACCATTCCTATTGCTAACACAGGTGAAATGAAAACACGTCTTATTTTTGGCTGATTATTATCAAACCTACACCGAAGATCGAAAGCAATTAAAATCGGTGAAAAAAAGAGACAGCAAAGTAGAGAATCTCAATTAGGAAAAAAGAAAAAGAAAAAACAAAAAAACAGCGGACGCAACGTGTCACTCTAGCTTCAAAAAAGAAGCAAGTTTTGCCAAAAGACAAAAAACCAAAATTTTAAAAATCAAGTGTGTGCTTTATTCTCGTTCAAAAAGTATGATTGTGGTTAAACAACATTTGGCAAATATCATTTTAAGCTTCGTGCGCGTGTTTAGTGCAATACAATATACTTTTTTTTCGTTCTTTCCTTCACATTGTATTCGCTCTTTGCTCTTCGCTCTGGCATATTTATTATCTTTACTTATATTCGCGCCACTGTATGCGTGAATGGCGGCAGCAGCACGGTGGTGATTCTCGCTCTCTGACAGCGCTCACAGAGTTAGATAGCTTTTTCACCTCCCAAATGAATTTCAATGGAAATCCAACGAATGTATATTTCATTCCGAACTAACATCTATATCCGCTATAAACGTGTCGCATCTCTCATGGTAGACAATTTTTAATACTGTCGACGCCAACGACAATTCTGACTTCTAACATCATCATCGTGTACATATTTATATACTCTACAGTGTAATCATCATAAAACAGTGTCACAAGCTTTAAGTTTCAAATATTAATTAAAAATATATTATTGAACTTATAATTTATAATTGTAATTGACTTACAAAACACAAACAACATCTCGGAGAACAAATATGTGTATGTTGCTTATCAGTAGAAAAAAAAATTTCATAACATTTCCATGACTGTGTATTCGGGTGGAAAATAACGCATGCTAAATAAAATCAAGTAAAAAAATCGTACACTTGAAGAACTCTATTATAGTGAACACACATAGCTTATACTACTTGATGGCTTCAACAAGTAGTATCTGAGTATCTATTGCTGTCGTATGTAACTTATACGCGGTGTGCTTCTACGTTTCATCTCTGCCTGACTGAGAGTAAACAAGGAAAAATATTTTTCCTTCGATTCTATTCATTTTAAAGTACTCATAGAATCTGTGTATTGCAATTTCGGTAATAGTGCGGTGTGTGGGAATTGCATCTTAGTACGAAACACTGTGTCATTTGATAAATTGTGATCTGCCTCACCTTGACACTACTTGTTGAAGTAATAAAACCACGTTTTGTGAAGCTTTTTGTGCTCTTTTCTCATGATCAAATTGGTGAACAAATAATAATGTACTACGCATTACCACATACAAGCAGTAGCTAACAACAAGTGTTACTGCCTCTCTCTCGAACCGGTTCGTCTAGTATCAAATTTGGATGGTTGGTAGTTAACTATCTTTGTATACCTACCTATCTTCATATTTGAATTCAATAAAAATCACATATTACATCAAAAGTAAAAAGAAAAAAAAACAGAGATTGATGGTGGTTTGGTTACGGCTTTGACTAAGGCTATGGGTATGGCTGTGGCTGTGGCTGTGGCTGTAGATACTGCTGCTGAATTTAGTTCAATGTCAAACTTGCTTGGCTAAATAAACATAGCATTCGATTCGTTAGTTATTTGAGCCTACACGGACGGCTGAGCTGACTTTGCTGTGACTACTTCCCAACTTTGTTCGACCGTAGAAGGAAATACACAACACGTATACACTCGCTCGTATTAGAAAAGGCAATCTGCTTTTCAATAAACTCGTAGTCTTACCACAATTCAACAGTATCTGCATACCAATAGTTTATTTTGTTGCTTTACTTGCTGCTTGATGATGTTGATTTTTTTAGATCGCCTATTCTCTTTGTAAAATTTGAAAGAAGCAAGAAGCACATGGAATCACATACCAATCTCACAGAGGGAAGGCATGTGAAAAGAAAAATAACAAAACAAATAAAAACAAAGAATCTTAACCCTGAAACCATAAGTGTTTTGCTTTTTGTGTTGAATAAAGCTCAAGGGTTTGCTACACTTGGAGATTTTTTTTCTTTTTTTGAAATTTCTTTCAGTCTCAATGATTTTGCTTCTACATGTTTTTGTGCCAACATTTTCAAAAATCTATCTCTCACAACCCACTTTCTATATAGTTTGCCATTCAAAATGCATTATAATTGTTCCCAATCGCTTCAACTTATTATCTCTCGAGCTTAACAAAAACTTAATCGAAACTGATTTAAATATTTATATGTCTCTCTATATCTCATAAAAACACAACCATCCTCTATTGTGCAACACACACATCGATAAGCAGCATTTTTCAGTCTCAAAGTGTCGTCTCCTATCAGAAATCAAAATACAAATTAAAAAAAAAAAAAGAAAACAGCAAAAAATAATTAAATTTGGAATCGAAAAGAAAAAAAATTCAGTTGCGTGTTGCAAAACTAAATTTCGTATTTCTTTTTTTTCCCATCATGGAGAATTTGAGGCTCAGAGCAGAGATCATAGGCCACCAAACCATCATCACTTTTATGTCAGCTCAGGTAGTAGTTGTTGACATCTAAATCGAATCGCAGCGGTGTCACACACGGTCTTTATTTTTTTTTGTTTTTAATTGGGTCTTAGTCAAACCTGATTATACTAAACAAATTTTGTTATTTCACAAATAACGGTTTAACTTGACTTGAACCAGACGCTTTCTCATAACGCAGGAGCTTTGTTTTCCGTTTATTTTTTTTTTGTTTTTACTTTTGTTTAACATTTTTAAGATCACGCAAATTTGGAGAGCGAATGTATATAAAATTATATGTTGTTCTATTAATTTTGTGCAGAAACATTCCCACATAGTTTGTTTTTCGTTCGTTCGTTTTACATACAAATAATCGTGTCAGTTTAAATCAACCCAATTCAAATCCGGTCAATAAAAAAACTAAGCGCTGTGATTTCGTCTCATTAACGTACTGAAAATAGAAAGCAACCTAAAGGACTAAACAGAAAAAAAGAAAAAAGTTGATAATAAATTTGAGTAAAAAAAAAATCAATCAAACAAATGTACGATTGCCACGAAACACAAACAAATAACGACTACAACAACAATTGTAACTTATTGCTTGAGAAACAACAACAAAAACAATTTCACTACAATATTATCGAATCCATTCCAACTGCGGAATATCGAAATCAATCATCATCACAACCACTACCACCTCAACCACTTCAACCACTACCACCTCCACCATCATTTAGTGCTGCCAAAGCTAAAGAGATCAGCTGTTCTCAAGAAAAACGCACAACATCGTTGTTTGATTTCGATGAAGATGATGATGAATGTTGTGATAAGTTGGATCTGAATTTTGATTTGATCAATTTGAAGAGTTGCAAGTATCCCGTGGTATTATCGACAAATCATCAAGGAGCACTTAAAAATACTGATTATGATGCGGGCAATATAATCGAAAAATCCTCCTATTCGCGTTCACAGTTAACTGCTACTAGTACTTGTAATCGCCCATTACATTCCGTGTGTTGTGCATCATCACTATCATCAGCACACAAATACCATAAAAATTCATACAATCACAACACCACAAACACTATTACCACCCCCAATTCCACCACAAACACCGCTGCTGCTGCTGTTGCTGGCTCAAAATTTGAAAATTTTGAAAATTTTGAAAATCTAAACAACTGCAAAAGTTTTGATTTAAAAAATAGAAGTAAGACTAATAGCAACTCGCCTACTCCAACTTCAGTCACATCATTAATTAATTATAGCTACAACCGCATTAATTATAATCCACAACCACTATCATCAATAGTATCGTCGTCGCTACAAAATTTACCATCGCAATCGTCCATTAACAATTTATACGGCAGCCAAATTAATAATAGTTTTAACTTCAATCGTCATAGCACAACGTCTTCTTCATCGGCATCGACATCGACATCGACATCGAATACAACACCTGCATCACCAACGCTACAGCCATCAATACCGACTGACGAGGAGGAAAGGCAGAAGCAGAACTCCTTTAAACACAACATCACCAGCAATAACATCGAAGACGAGGAAAACCTGTCACTCATTGACCACCAATTATTCCGTAATATTATTAAGATGAGTGAACAACATTCAGCTATGCAACATCAAATGAGATCATCGTTTGCATTAGGATCTGGTGTAGTAGAATCATCAGGAAGTCTGTTGATGAATCAGAGTCATACAATGGACTTATATACACAACAGCAGCATTTGCAACATCACCAGCAGCAACAACAGCAATTTCAACAACATCGCCAATCGCCGCCGTCTCCATCTTCGCCGTCTTCCATAACGCAACAGCATCATCTTAGACATTCCATGTCATCATCGCCATCGCCTATACCGTCGCCGACTTCGTCATCGATTTCGCAACAGCAGCAGAGTCAACTTCAGCAGCACAACAACACGCAACAACAACAACAACACCATCTACATCACCATATGAACCACATGAACCATCATCATCATCATCAGCAGCAGCAACAGCAACAACAACATCAACAACAACAGCAACAACAACAACAGCAGCAAAATTCTACATCAATGACGCAATCAAGTACGTCACCATTTAAGTCCTGTTGGTGTTTTGGTGAGTGTGCCTCTCTAATTCTAATTTGTTGCATAATAATTCTGATTTAAAATCATTCCGTTGGTTGTGTGCGTTTCAAAACATAAAAGCACATGTTTTTTTTATAAATATACAATAGTAGGTAGTTACTGTATTGTTTATAAAGAAGAAGAAAAAACAGAAAATATCTGTGGGAACGTTTCTTACACTAGTTTTTTTTTTGTTTTTTTTAAATTTTTTTCTTTGAATAACAATTTTCTTTTAATGTTTCCTATTCCTACTAAGTTATTGGGTCACAACTCACAAGTCAAAACAAAAAGCTTCAGCTTATGTGTTGCCTCGCCGAGGTTCATATCATTTTTTTTTTCTTAAATTTTCTCATAAAAGCCGTGACTGCCTTTTTTCATATGTATATCTACTCCTTTTTTTTATTTAAATATTTTTGTAGGGCTCTTAGTATTCGAAAAGGACTGTGCACGCCCCTATTTATTCAAGTAGATACATGACCTTTTGACACTATTGCAGGAAAATCTCTGAAGTTTTTTGTTTCTATCTGTGTGTGTGTGTGTACATCGATATCCTGATTACAATGACAAAGAGGGTAGCAAAAAATAAATAGGCACAAGGGATATGGGGTCAAGACTTGTGGTATGGAGCCTATTGTGCAAGAAAATATGAAGAACCATGTGACTTGCTTCCTGGGAAGATTAACCTTTTGTAAATCGGGCAAACAGTTTAAGATTTAATATTTATTCTGTTAATTCACATCATCTGGGATTTGGCATTTAACGTGGTGTTAAGAAGCGTGTGCAAGGGAAATTTTCATAATTTTGAGTGTTATTCCCTTAGGGTTGCAAATGGAAAAGCAAAAGGAAAAGTAAAAGTAAAAGGAAGGACCAGTTATTTTTTGCTTACTAATTAAGAAAACTGCGCTAGATAATGGTAGGTTTATTTACATAAGATTTTTGTGTGTAATTTGCTTTTGGTCCATAAATAGGAGTGTTTTCTTAGGCTCTATACTAGTTAAGGTTAGAAGGAACAAACACAAAACAGAGAACATTAGAAAACGAAGCTGTTTGATTAAGTTCAGTGATGCCAAAATAAAGTATGTTTAACAAAGTACTATTATGCTTGAAGGTTCAACATTGTAGTTATAAGACATGCCGCATGGATTCCTCAGTTATAACTTGCGTATAGAAACTCTGGTATTATTACCATAGTTTTCTTAATACCATGTTATTTGAAACACTGTCTATGGCTGGTATAATTTGATACTTTTGGTGCGTTTTTGTCTCAACTCTGTAATTCTCTAATCAGCTCAATATGTAATGAGGAAAAAACAAATTTAAGAACTTTTAGCGCAGTAATGATTTGTTTTTATGTTCAGTAGTAAAATCCATTGCTGAGCTGATTATAGAACAAAAACGTATATCTTGTTATGGATTTTAGTTTTTTTTCTCAAGAGAAATGTAAATGAAGTAAATAAAAGGAAAAGAGATGCCAAAACCACAAAAACGACTCCCCACTCTTGGAGAATGGTGTTGATGTTGATTTAGCTAAAAATGTCGCCGTTCCACACATACTATCCTAGTATTGATACGATTGTATTTTCGTTGTATAGTCTGACGGGTAAAACATTCGCATACCATAGTTTCGATAGCAGTGCCCCTGTTCTGTAACTATCGCATCGATAACATCTAACGAGAAACAGTGAGAACCGGAACGAAATCCTACTAAATTCATAGAATTTTGTTCCATTTTCCATCGTTTATCGCTGGCTTTTATCGAGGCGAAAATTATACAGAATAGGGGCACAGGTGTGAGTCACCAATAATAAGAATTTCGTACATAAGTTTGAAAACAAGTAAAAATTGACATGGTCTTTATTAGAAACCAAAACTCGTTTTTTATAAACTTACGTTACCTTGTTTTCCAACTTTTACTATTTGTCTCAGGGAGTTCATTTACTTTCTCTTTAACTTAATCCAATGAGACACCTTTACTGTCAAGTGATACCAAAGCAAAAGATTTTTGCTGTTTCCGGCGTTTAATGCTCATAAAACACCTTTGAAATAACATCAAAGCAAAACCTGACTTTTTCTAACTATAAGGTATCGATTCACAAAGTTTGATAGTAATCTAAAAAAATGCAACTTGCCAGTTCATAACTTTACTTGCTTTTTCTAATAGTTCTCTTTTTTTCTCTCTTGAATGAGACATTCACGTGCAGTAAGTCAATTTTCATGCCGTGATTAAAAATAATTACTTTTACACGGTTTCCGGCTAAAGAAATAACCTGTATTTAAAAATAAATATAAAACTCCCTTTGAATTTAATGACATTCCTTTGGCACGACCTTAATGAAGCTTGTGAATAAACTGTGAATTTAAATTAGAATCAAATTGGAATTTAAAGGAACATGTTCACTTTTTGTTGAGATATGTCCCCTTCAGAAACTCATGTGGTTACGTGTACGGAAATATTTCCAAAATGCAAGTCAAATTTCTTAAAGCAAAAACTAAAAAAACTTCCATAATATGAAGGTAGAAATAGGGAAGTTTAATAAAAGTTATGAGTATTTTTAATCTTATTTTTTCACAATCCGAAATTCAAAAGTACAAGCGATGGAAGGTTTTGCCCAAAGCTTCTTGTTTTTTTTTTTTTTTAACAGAACACAAGACGCGGTCATGAAGTCAAAATTTCCGAAAAAAATTGGTTTGTAGACATGGTGTTAGAAGTATTTTTGACAGTTCCTAAATGTCAGCTAACATTTAGAATAAACACATAAGTACAACAACTTTCACTGACTATCTTCGTACAATAACACATGAAATGTGTTAAAAATAACATCGGGGACAATCGGTCTAATTACGTATCTTAACGACATACTATTATCTTTTGAAATGTTCTTATAAATTCATAAGAAGAATAAAAAGCTCTTGCTGAGGGCCCAACTATTTTACTCTATTCTACTTTCGAATCTTTCAAAAGTTATTTTTGATACAATTTTGAAATGCCAATGAGATTGAAAGCAGAATCTGATTTGAACACTTCCAACTGCTTTCGACAAAAGTTACGAAGAAGGAATTTTGGGCATTCGAAATTCAAATACTTTTATTGTTGAATCGAGATGCATAGTAGGAACTCAGTTGTTTCGGGATTGCGTGGTTGCGTCCCATGTGCCAGTCACTTAACGTAACTGCTTGGTGCAAAAATTCTACTATTCTTTTTCTATTTTTCTTGAAAAGCTTATTTTTTTTTTCTCTGTGATACTAAAAGAGGGTAATTTTTTTCAACTACGTCGGGATTTGATTGTTTCATTCTCTCTGAACTCTCAACCGAAATATGTGGTTTCTATTTATCTTTTCAAATAATTTAACCGGATGTGTAAAGATGAACAGCTAACAATAAAAATTAAATGTCTGTAAATGCCATTCGAGGAGTTGCCTCTTTAAAAGTAAAATCAACGCGAATGCGCCAAAATCACAATCAATACAGAGCTACGTTATAAAACTCCACATATACCCACAAGCCATACTATAAGAACACTACATATACACACACGCACCCAAACATACACCGTTAGAAAATAATCTTTTAGTTAAATACATCCACGAGGACAGTTCTATAGACTAAAGTAGTATAGTGTGTTTTGTGCTGAAAAGTAGGGCAACCAGCAATTATTGTATTTTCCTTCAATTGTATAAGGCAGTAGCAACGACGACGAAGACGACAAAGTGCAGTGCAAAACGCAGTGCGGTGGAGGATTAAGACTTAGAGCAGCCTAGCATATTTGTTTGGGGGATGGGGTGGGCAAGTGATATCTACGAGTATATCGTATGTGATGAATAAGATGGTGCTCTCCTTCGTCTCTCTCTTTTCCCTAAGAAAAAATGAACTTTAAGAATAGATTTGAACAAAATCCGGCCCCCTTTAGGTACGTCCTGAGAAAAAAATTCAATCCATTCGTTCGAAATGGACACAAAGAGCAAAATAAAAAAGATCTTAAATTGTGTCAGCAGGAACAAATCAAATGCGGCGCTGAACTAAAATAGACAAAACACCACAGTATTTATGATTAGCATACCATTATCATCTATTTTTGCTTTAAAAAAATAAAAATTTTTGTTTTTTTTTGTGTATTTACCAAACATCCCCAGAATAGTATGTTGCAAGGTCCAGAAGTTTTTGCCATCTGTGTGACGTTACACTATGTGTCCAATTAAATATGAAATAAGTTGGCACTTAACACACTGCACCTACATGAGTATGTAGGTATATTGTTTTTGAAGGACACTTTATTTGAGCATACAATTTTTTTTTTTGTAGAACAAAAAAGAACTGAGACACAAACTGAACACTGTCTAATTGAACGTGTGTTCTACATATTGAAGAACAGTCGATCGTCAAAGATAACTTTTGATTTTTTTATTTATCTTGCACATTGTGTGGTGAGATCGATTTGTCACATTTTTTATTTTTGTTTTGAATTCTTAATTAACCTTTGTCACACAGTGCGCCTACATCTTACTTTTTATTATGAGAACTTGTCGAATTATTGATTTTTATAATATGTTCAGGTAAATCAAGTAAGAAAGTTTTAATGAGTAGTGTCAGATAAGTTTCAATTAAAATGAAATTGATGTCAAAGTCGAGCGATACAGTAGCCTAATTGAGGAAGAACATAGAATTTCATCTGTAATAAATATATATATTATATATGTATAACTTAGTTACACTTAGGGAGGTGTAGAGCTTCAATCGGTGCAGGTGTATGTATACAAAGATGTTTCAATGCCTATTAGCAAAAATGGACACTATTTCCTTTGTTGGTAAAAAGTTTTCTTAGAGTTGAGTGTCAAAATATGACACTTCAACATCTTTAAACGTCTTTAGTTAATTAATAATGCAATATTTGTCCGATGACAGAAACTGTTTTCAAACTGACAAAGTTAGTCTATATTCATATTGCTGGCTTGTTTTGAAAATATATTTTGTTTTTTACAAGAAGACTACTAAATACGTTTTCTCTATATAAGTAAGCTCTATTGTAAACCAAAATTTTTTTTAGAACCCTGATGAATTGGAATATAAGACAAGTCCACAAACATTTTTTTTATATATTGAATTAAATGGTTTTTTAGGGTAGCTATGTAAATCATAATCTTAACATTTGCTCAAATGGGTTTCCATCCGCACATAAAAAGAGGATGAAATTTAATGCATTTTGGAGCAGTCAGTTTTTTGACTGTTTAGCTAACATTGCCCAAGATCTCCGTGCAGGAATTCAGCATGACTTACATACAATCCAACAAACAGCTTGACTTATGTTAAGATTTTAATTGATATTTAACACAAGGATTTAGAATTAATAAATGAAAAACAGACAATTTCGACAGTGCAATGGAGCTGGAAATGTCGATTGACAAAATCGTGTGTGTGACTGTGTCAGTTTCTTTATTCACATGAAAGTATTTCAATTGAAAAATGGTCATACAATGACGGTTTTTTTCTTTTCCTGATTGTTGTTTGTAAGTAAGTCCATAAATACGTCTATGTACATATAATCAGATAGAATATACGATACTTTTTTATCTTTTCAAAATATAGAGCAACTGCATTGTTTTGTGTTTCGAACTTTGTTGGTTTTTCTCTATTTCCAAGTTTACACAAATAAACAAAGTCAGTTTATTTCATTTGGTGGTGTGATTCCACAGAGTATGTATTTCCAACTCATGTGTCTAGTTGATAAGATCATTTTTCATTCCCTCGGTAATAGGAACTGTTCACGAAAGGTTTCAAATAGAAACTTGCACAAACAAACGTAGATAACGTTTGCTTTTGAATACGTGGTTTACGAGAGTTTTTTTTTTTGTAACGATTTATTGTTTGAACAAATGTTCAAAGAACAATTTATGACAAAAAAAGAAAGAATTTTGGGTGAATGTGTGGCATGTGTGGGTAGTATCAGCGGCGGTAGATTGTTTGGACTCCCATTTGGAGAAAAAAATTACTTATCTGAAAAGTTTAACTTTATTAAGCTTTAATAAATGAAGATGTGGAATAGTTTTCAAATAAAAAGGTACACAATTTTATATTTTGATTTGAAGTGAAGGGTTGCATTGAATAAGCTACGTCATCAAATATCTAAGTAAACACTTGTCACTTTATGTCCAAATGTCGATAAGTTATTTTAAAAATATTTTTATCTACATATACATACTCGTGTATATAGAAACAGAAGTTGTAGAAACAGCTTTGAGACTTTCCCAAACCAAAATTTGTATTTTTGTAGTTGTGACAGCGACAAATTATGTTTACATAGCGATATATGAGAGTGCCCAGACTGATGCAACAAGAAACACACCGAGTTTCCATACATTTGTAGTTGCGTTCAAAGAACTGCCGTTTCTGTCGCTTTCGAAACTATAAAATCGTTTTGGTTTGGGAGAGCATTTAATTTATGAAATGTTGAAGGTAGCAAAATTCTATGACACAATAATAGCCCAGTTACACCGGTTTTCCAAACCTTTCCCCATACATTTTACTTTAACCAAACGTTTTCCTAAACGAGATGTTCTCAAGTCATAATAAAAACCCATAGCGAAACAAATAGTGGTTCTTTAGGATAGAAGCTATTTTGTGTGCTGAATTCATTCACCCAAAACTGCTGCTGTAACAAATGTTTTTGCTTCACTTGAAGCACAAAGTTTTTTTTTTAAGTATTTAAAGCCACAAATCAATTTCAGTTCCACTTAGTCTTAGTGATTTTTCTCAAACAAAAAAGGATGGAAAAGTGGCCGAGATGTCAAAAATGAAGCCAACAAAAGTACTTAATCACAAAGCATGTAAACGGCAAACGTTGTATTTTGTCGGAGAGAATTTCCGATCGGTCGATCGGAGAACTACCACGAAGCAAAATGTCTCCGAATCGTAAGAAATCGGAGAGAATTGCGATCCGACGGTTACCTCGATAGGCAACATTTTCAACAATTAATTTTGTAAACTACTGTCCATGATCCCGAACAGTAATTTTGGATATTAACTCAGTTGCTTGCCAATATCAGATCTGGCAAAGCTTCCTTTTTTAGATCACAAATCCAATCGTTTTACTTCAATTAATATGGAACAAAGTGTGAAATCAATCAATTGATGGGTGTAGTAAGATTTATTAATTGTGTTGTGTGCTATTGTCGGTATACCACTAATCAATGTGGTAGCGGAAAAGTTGGAGAAGTATTTGGTATTCGAGCTGTTCAGACCAAATTTATATAAGCATACGTTTAACACATTGACCACTCCTACTACTGGAATTCAAAACCTGAGTTCCTAAGTAATAGTCCGACGCTTAAATTTCTACGCCACTTAATTATTTAACTGACTAAATAAATAAAATATGTAAGTAGGGTGGCACATAAGAGTGCATTTCTCACAACAATGCCTTGTGAGGAAATGGAAGAGACCTACCGGTTTCTTCCGATTCCAAACGAACAGGAAAGCTTCGAAAGAAAATTTGCTAAATGCAATGCTTGGTGAACAGAATTTTAAGCGCACTTTCGAGAAGTTTGGTTCCAGAATTAATTATTATTATTTTTCAAGTTGATTTACAATTATTTCTATAATTTTGCACACCACCTTATCAAATATGATAAAAGTAACCCATATTTTGTTTGTGAAAAGCAGCGGAAGTATTCATCTAAACAGTAAAAGAAGAACACCTAATTGATATTTCACAACCCTGAGTTCGCGTATTAAAAAAAGCAGCTTTTTATATCAAATCACAAAATAATAACTTTTCGGTTCAGTGAAGCTACAATTATATCTGCTAGGAAATTATTATCAATGTTATAATTATCAAAATCACCTAAATGCACACAAAACCCAAACCAAACACAATAAGAAAAAAATTGAATTGAACACACACATCTAAATTTGAAAACAATTTCTTGTTGTTTAATTCCAGGTGAGTCAGATTGTTCTGGAATTGAGGTTGAAATTGAAAATAATAACAATAATTTTCATCATGGTAAGCTAAGTCATTGTGTCATCTGTCATCTCTACCGCAAACAAAAAAATTAATTACAAAAAGAAAAGCTCCTTAAAAAAGAAAATTTATATTTACATATATAATTAAACTTAAACTTTTCTTTATTTTTTTTACAGACCTATTGTCTAAATCTTTCTTGTAAAATATGCGCTTTCAGTTGATATTCGTATATATAGTAAATGTTAAATAAGAAAACAAAGACTAACTAATAAACCACCAAACGCCCCACTATCAATAAATTATATGTTGTGTATATATACCTATATATATATTTCTATTAATGGATATTTTTTATTTTAGAATTTAAACACTCTACTTGTATTTTTTAACTGTTTGTTTGTTGACAAGCTATTGATATTTTTTTGTCATAAATACTGAGTGTATATGTGCTTTTTTTTGTATTTATTTCGACAAGTTTGCCTTTGACTAGATTTTTTGCTATGAAGTTTTGATCTTTGCTGCAATTAAATCGGTTTCATAAAATTGAATCTATTGAGGAAGCAAGTCTAGTCAAACCCAATCAAATGAATGTTTCTAATTTCGCTTTCTATACAATTATTTGCTATGCGGTTCTTGAACGCATCCATTTTTTCGCTTCATTTTAATTTATTTCGATGGGTATCTGAATTCATGAGACTCAACAAGAACACACTGATTTTGTATTGAGAATCAATACTGTCTTCATTTTTTTGCTTTAAAGGAGAATGAAAAAAGTAAGGCCAGTTTTTGTTAAGCTAATATTTCAAACCAATAACGTAAAAATTCTGTGTGCTTCGGAGCCTTCGAATGGAATTATTTATGAGAGCTGACCACCTTAGTTTGTAATTTTTTCGGCTGACATCATTTACCTTCAAAGTTAAGGCCGCCTCAAAATAGTGCGGCGAAATAATGGGAGCCTTAGATTTCATTAAGTTTTAGACAAGATTTATTGTAAGCCGATGGAAATGAAGAACTTTGTAACTTTAATTTGGATAAAGTTAAACATTCTCTGTCTGGCCTGAGAGCACAAGTGTGATAGGAATATAGAGAGGCTTGTAATTTTATTTAAATTATTCTGGCTGACCAGGTGTGTTTAAAGTACAAGTGCCGTTTCAATGTGCAAGTTTATTTTATTGTTGAAAGTGCGGCCCATCCATTTGTCAAACAGGCGCTGGAAGTGGGGTCGTGCTAAAGGGCAAGGTGGATGTTTTAAACACTTTGCACGCTAACTTGCAGTTAATTATTTTCAATCTAAATTTTTAAATATAAAAAAAACGGAAAATTGATGTACTTTGCAAGCCCCTGTAAGATTACCCTAATCACTGTAGACTCAGTTTTTTCTGATGACTTTGATTGAGGGTTTCTTTATAAACATATGACCAAAGGCAAACAATTTCAGCCTTTAGTCAGTCGATATTTATATGCATGGTTCAATCAAATTTATTCACAAGTGGCTCTAACGCTAACACCGTTCTATGATTATTCCAAACAAAAATTTTGTTTTAACTTTAAAAAAGGAGGAATTTCTAATGCGCTATAAATTATTTTCTTTTCAATTTGCCAAATAAAAAAAAAAGATAGAAAAAATGCCAATTCAAAAAGAATAATTATTAAACATAATCAACTAACGACATGCTATCTCACATGACATTAATCATTTCATTATTATGTATTTACATTATTATTTATCTCGAAAGTTATTGTTTTTAATTTTTCAACATTGATTTCCAAAACAAAGTGATCAAACTGGTGTTTTTGCTGTGTGTGTCATTTCAAATTAAACCACAAATATTTAATCCAAAAAAATATGCTTGATTTTCATTTTAGGCGATTCCTCTTACCACATGAAGATCTTAGTGCCTGCTGTGGCCTCAGGTGCCATAATTGGCAAAGGAGGCGATACAATTGCCTCATTGCAAAAGGACTCTGGCGCTAGGGTGAAAATGTCCAAGTCCCACGATTTTTATCCAGGTAATATAAAATGAAATTGGATTTGGGCTTATTGAAGTAAAATGATTTTATTAATTATTTTTAGGTACCGCTGAACGAGTGTGTCTGATAACAGGAACCGTCGATGGCATATTGAATGTCATAGACTTTATAATGGACAAAATTCGAGAGAAGCCAGATTTGCAGACAAAAATTGTAGAGATTGACTCAAAGCAAGCTGAGCGAGATAAGCAAGTTAAAATTTTAGTTCCAAACTCTACGGCCGGTATGATAATCGGCAAGGGTGGTGCCTATATTAAACAAATTAAAGAGGAGAGTGGATCATATGTGCAAATTTCGCAAAAACCCAAAGACATTTCATTACAAGAACGATGCATCACAATAATTGGCGATAAGGAGAATAATAAAAATGCCTGCAAAATGATTTTATCGAAAATCGTTGAAGATCCACAGTCAGGCACGTGCCTAAATGTATCCTATGCTGATGTCAATGGTCCAGTAGCGAATTTCAATCCAACCGGATCGCCATATGCTTCTAATCAAAATGCAATAAATGCGAGTACGGCTTCGTTGAATTCGACTTTGAGTTCAGCCATTGGTGGTGCTGGTAATCCTGCAGGTTTGCTAGTCAATGGAACAGGCATAAATTTGTCACTGAATCTAGGTGCACCAAATCCTGCTCCTAATCTAGCTGTGGCTACACAACTATTAGAACACATCAAGGTAAGATCTAGTTTTGTAGCGTATTTTTAATTTTATTTTTTTTGACAAATAATTGTTTCTATCATTTCATTGGTGTCGTTTAACATTAGATTCTTTTAAAGAGCTCTACAGCCGTGCGTTGCGGTCGATAGCATAATAACAGTTGTTTGTCTTTTTATTGTAACAAAATCATTTGAGATGTTACTGAAAACATCTGAAGAACGAACATTGAAGTCGAATTTTGTGTTTACATTTTTTCACTTAAATTCATCTACGAAAGAAAATTGCACTCTATTTCTATTTATCTTCTGCCTGGCTTTAATTTGTGCGTGTGGCTCATGTTTGTTTTTATTATTCGCAGTCACACCACAAAGCTGCAGAAAGGTTTGAATTTATACATTTATTATGATTTTTCAAGGATAAAATAACGTTTTTATTCAAGGAGGTAAAGAGCTGGCTTCCTTTACAGACTTGCTCAACTCTTGCGCCTTAAATCGTGTTTGATCGGCTGAAAAATACTAACGTACTCCGAGAAATGAAATGCGTATCCAAACACTGTTTATTTTTTAGATGTACATTTTTTGTATTATCGATTTTTTGTATATACAAATTTCGCATGGTTGTTTTCAGAATAAAATTAAAATTATTATAAGCACGGAAAGCTCACTTCTTGAGTGTTTAAGCCCCAATTTTGCTGGTTAGATATTTCGATCCAGGTGCAATCGGCTAATTACAGTCACGTGTGATAGTCACATTTGTTATGATTTTCGGTGATAGCTATTCAGTTATCACTATCATATAAATCGTAAGCAAAAGTAGACATATGTATAAAAAAAAACCTTTTCGGCATTTCTCTTAAAGTGATTCCAAATTAAGTTTATTCATATTCAACGGTGTAAGCTTACATTTTACAGCATTGAATTGTGCTGTTGGTGTTGACGTTTGTGTTAGTTTAAACCTCATTTTACGCATCAAATCGTCGGCGTCTCTTAGTTCTACCAAATCAAATTTTCAAGATGCGAGTTTTTTAACATTTAAAACTTTGACAATTTGCACTTTGAGAGTTATTAGATATTTATGCTTTCGTCATGCCAAATTTGTAAGGAGCTTTCGATTTGTATCGATTACTTACTTATAACTTAAGCTCTAAAAGAACGCCTTAGAAGTGTAGTCGGGAAGTTTGGCGAACTTTTCTAAATAAATTTGCTTAATTTGTAAACGTTGTTCTGAAGTACTTTAGTCTATTTTATATTCTGACAACTATAATGCCAACTGTTAAGTTGATAATCAGTAGTAGAAGCAATGCTGCCAATTTAAAAACCAAACCTTCAATATATAAAAACCTTATGAAAATCTATGAATACTGAGTTAGACCGTTTATTCTTCTCACTGGCAAGTTCAGAATAAACTTATTGCGTAGTTGCACAAAAAATAATCAACTGTCCTTTGGATATACGGTTAAAGTCAACCTAAAAAATCTATTTAAAAACCTTAGCAGGTAAGAAAATTTATAAGACGATAGTAAAACAGCTGTCCTTCAATCGCTTGAACGTAAAGTAAAATGAAACGGTCTTTTGACGATACAATTGACGATAAACGATTTGACGAATGGGTAAAAAGTTACGGAATCCAGGCCCATCAGATAACGAATTTGAATGATTGTTAGAAGCAAACATAAAAATGTTAGTTATCAACTTTGAACATATGTATTTACATTATGCCTGCTGCGTAAACATTTAAATTATCATTTTTTAATGTTACCCTAGAAATCATTTAAAAGAAAAAAATTTTATTTTCATATTCGTGTTTCCGAAACTAAATTCCTTAATAAATTAAATTGAAGGGTGACCAATCACGATCATTTCTGAATGACACTCGACCAATCACGATCACTTCTGAATGACATTCTCTGACTGAGCAGACTAAAGAAGACCGGTAGATGGAGCAGCTAGCCAGTGCGCTCGCTTGAACGAAATAAATAAAATACCTTTGACTTTTTTAATCACTCTCCTCTCTCTTCATCAATGTGTGATCGTAGATGACTTAACCCAGAAATAAGTCAGGGTCATTTGTTACAATTCATTTATAGACTGTAGACTCATGCCTTCCATTAAGTAAAAAAGAAAGAAATAATATTTATCAAACTAAGATCCTTAAATTATAACCAAACTTCTTTAATCAGAAACAAAACTAATTGAATTTAGAACACTGGACAATATCCTGGGGATCTTTCGATGCTATATGACACAAACGCCATGTACGACAGATGTATTCTTGGTGCCCTTCAGCCTACTGCTGTACGTATGGTCACTTAATTAAAAATTCATTAAGACTCACCTAGTAAGATTGAAGGCCTTGCAGCTCCCAAATCGTTTCAAGATAATTTCTCTGTTTTATTAAATTCGTGTTTTTTCGATAAAATTCCAGTTCGGTATGACTGTTTTCAAAATTAACCTGATAAATACTGTACGGTGTTTATGTACATAAGTCAACAAGAGAAAGTTAAAATTTTAATTACAGTTACATACCTAATATTTGAAGAAAATCCTTTTTTGATTCATTAAACTCATTTAGTACATAAAAATATCAGATTTTATATGACGACGTTTTTGAGTTAATTGTTTTTTCTTTGTTTTTTTTTAAAGGTTGCTATGAGAGGATCTGGTTACTCTGAACAAGCGACTACAGAAGTGTGTGCAGCATTGGGTGTTCTCGCTAAATATGGTGTCCTTGGAATGGGCGTTGGCGTGCCGCACACCAATGGAGCACATCAAGCTTCTGTTGGATACTTGGGCGTATCTGCTTTGGAGCAATCGGCGGCTGCAGCAACAGCGGCAGCGGCAGCTGGTAATGTTTTCGGTGCTGTTGGGCAAGTTAATTTAGAACAGTACACAGCAGCTGCAGCAGCTGCTGCTGCTGCCGCCCGTCCTACACAATTAGAGGCTGCAGCTGCGGCCGCAGCTGCTCAATTCGATCCAATGCGCCATTTTGGATCGCAAGCAGCTACACCCATATCGATGAATAACAATAGCTTTGGCTTGGCAGCTGCAACTGGTGGTGCTGGTGGACAATCACTTGGTGCGCAACATGGTGGACTTAGCAAAAGTCCCACACCTGGCGATTTGGGCCCAAAAGATACCAAAAATGTTGAAATTCCAGAAGTTATTGTTGGCGCTATTTTAGGTACGACGGCGGGGTACCCTTACTTTCATTATCCCCATTCCTATTATTAGTTTATATACAAATTGTTTTAAAGAAATTCTCTTTTAAAATCTTCGTTATTTCCGCTCTATTTTTGTTTTACATTCATTCGTGTCACAAAAAAGAGTACCTCTATAGGCTTATACATCTATATATATATACATATACTTTTTTGTATTGTTTTTTGTTATAAAACGTGATTTCAAATTTGATTTGTAGCGTACGTATATATACATATATGTAGGTTTTAATTAAACACAAACTAGGAAATAATTCAATACGAAAAAAATAATCACAAATATTGCGTTAAAAGAAAGAAAACAGTAATAATTCTGCGAATGTCATTGATATTCCACTATATCTAGTCAAAATCTTGCCGTATTTGACCGCATTAATTCCATTTTCGATAAAACACTTCTTCAACTTCTAAATCTTTAAAGAAACACGTTTTTACTACTGACACCCATTCCAAAACATCAGTTATTAATATTTTCAAGGAAAAAAGAAAAAAACTAAAAGTATCTGTGATTGAACCACCTCAATTTTACTTATGGTAGTGTACAGCAAAAATATCAAAAAAAAAAAAAAAATAAACCGTCAATTCATTGTATTCACTGTTAATATTAACCCTCTTCGCTCACAGATTTTTTGAAACTACCAAGTTGTGAAAGTTGTTTATTCGGTTTTTCAATTTTTATTTGAAAGGTCTAAGTTTTACAGAAGACATGTGTAGGTAATTCATTTCTTTTATTTTTTCACCACAAAATAAGTGGTAAATTTTTAAATCTGGGAAAAACTTATTATTAGGAATTAAAAATATGTGTATATTTTTGCAATAGAAAGGCATAGCGAGGTCTTTAAATCATTTTTTTACGTCTAATGCCAATAAGACGTAAATTTTAACAGCAAAGGAGTCACTTTTATTTTTTTGACTAACAAATTTTCGATTAACTGATGGTAGCTGCTTTGCGTTGATTTTCTTGCAAACATTCTTCAAATGTCAATTTCAAATAACTGTGAAAGCATTTAAAAATAATAAAAAAAATTTTTTTTCAGTTATGTGCCGTCTGTCAATTTCAAATTACTCCGACAACATTTGAAAGTTGCACATAAACGAAAATAAGAAATCAACCGAAAACAAGCAACCAACGAAAAAATAGTTAAAAAGTATGCTGGGAATTGACAGTAAAAAGTAGAAGTCTATGTATGATTAATCCTTTTACATTCCAATCCACAGTAGCAAGATCGCCCTATCCTCGGGTCTTATTAGTACTAAAATAGTTCACAATCTCATCAGCAACCCAATTTTTGTTGGTACTGGGCAGACTCCGCTACAAAAACGACAAACATGTTACAAAACTACAGAGAATTTATTTTTTCTATTCCCAACGTAGACAAAATTGATGACAGAATATCCATTTACGGTCGGTCGATTGGATGATTGCGATTACAGGCTGTTGGGTTGGATGATAGATTGCTGATCCATTGAATTTTTTGTATGATAGAGCGATAGGCTTCGATATGAAATCTAAAGGCCTTTTTAGACGTTTATTTAAGTTTCAGTTGAGGTATCAGTTAAGCTTTCATTTGAACTTATGTCTAAATGTAAAAACTGAAGCGTTTAACTGAAACTGGAACTGATAGAATTCCCATTAGCTTTCAGTTCAGTTTTCAGTTTTCTTTCTGATTTTAATTTCTCACAAATAAAACAAAAGCTCAATTTAACATCGAACTGACGTTTATATACACAGACTTTTTTTAACTGAACTGAGAACTGACCGTCTAAAAGGGTTATTAGAATTATGTGTTTCTGTATAGAACTTTGAGAACCTTTTTCCTCCTTTTAAAAATTAGTATGAACATTTCTTGAGATTCTAAATTTTCACGAATCAAGGTCAAACAATAATAGGCATGAGTGCGCACAGGATTTTGTCATACCCGATCGAATTGTACCCTAAGGGCTTCCAAACTAGTTTCCTCAGATTTGTCAAATATTCCAAATCACGAGCAGATGCGTCGTGAAGTGAATGAAATTCTTATGAGCGAAGCTGGCTTCCATTATGGATTTGTTGTCATTGTCAAACATGCTGAAGCGCGTTCATGTGTTCCATAGATGAGATTTATTTTAGGCGACCACTTGTGATTTGCAGTAGCAATTCTGATTTTCTGACTTATGCGACTTTACATTCGCCTCTTATGTATATTTTAATATAAAGTATGAATGCTGCATGACATTTTGGGCGAGCTAGTTGCGACTGCGTTCTTCAAATCGCTGTTCACAAACATTTTAGTCCGTATGATTTATACATTATTACATCGTTAGAAATTGTACCCAATGGGTAAGTGAGTGTTCCCAACCACAAATATCATTTATGAGTACTGACTAACATTTCTCAATTCACACACTTTCTACGATATTTGCTCTATTCTTGTAGCTTAAAAGTAGCACAAATGAAATCGCATGTTCGGGACTAGCTTTATAATTAAAAACGGGGCAAGTGACTTCAACAACTCATTTTAAATTTAAAAGCCAATCAAAAAAGTGGAACATCCCCATCCCATAGTGAAGAATAAAATTGTTTGCATTTATAAACTAAATAATTGTAAGTGTCGCATTCATAGGAAGATCGTTGTCATATATGTAAACCTTGTTAGACACTAAAATGTCGGTCAAAATTCCAAAATCCATTCCATCACCAATTTATTACATTATACATTGTTGATATTTCTAATAAATATTATAAGGAAAAGTTAGACAAAAAATATAAATATTTTATACATAGGGCAAACACTTGTTATAGTATACATACATAGGTAAATAATAATTGGATAATTCTTTATTTTTATAAGTCGATATACCTCAAATCAATTATTAATTATATACATACAATTAACAGGTGAAATTTAGTGTAGGAACATTCCAAATAAATGAAAAAGCAATACATAGACAGTAGGAGGTGTATGCAACGAATATTAACAAAAAAAAAAAAAAACAACACATTTTAATCACTCTTAACTTTTATTTAAAATAATTGAAATTCTTTTATAAGACCAAGGATATTAAACCATAAATAACAAAAAAAAAAAAGAAGAAAAAAACAATATAAATCCAATGAAACATAAAACAAATTGCAGGTCCAAACGGTCGTAGTTTAGTTGAAATTCAACATGTATCTGGCGCTAATGTACAAATATCAAAAAAAGGCATATTCGCACCTGGCACTAGAAATCGAATTGTAACAATAACTGGTCAACAGAATGCCATCGCAAAGGCTCAGTTTTTAATTGAACAGAAAATCAACGAGGAGGAGAACAAGAGGGCGCGCCAAATTCCATTAACCACTGTTGTGAATTAAAGATACAAATCACGTGTGTATGGCTATTAAACAATGAAACCTACTCACACACATCCATACACTTTCTTTATATTTTTAAATTGTTAATTTGCTCGTAAAGAAGATTATAAAAAAAGAAAAACTAAAATATGAAAAAAAAGAAAAGATAAGAAAACTAAAACCTATTAAATTACCATCTACACAGAGTAATATTCAAAAGCAGTTTAAAAATTGTTCTAAGTAAAAAAAAAATATATAGTAAAATTCTGCTCTTTTTATGCACATAGTTCAATTTTTAAACAGAGAAATATCTATTTATTAAACAATAAAGAAAAAGAGAAGAAAATTAAAGTAAAATAAACATATTGACTTTGTGGCACTGGAAAAGGAAGAAAAAAAGATGAAAAAATTAGTCAAAAGCGAGAAAATAATGTTTTTTAAATCCAAGTCCACAAATTCTCTATTTAATAAAAAAAAGAAGTTAAAGCAATTTAAGCAAATTAAACATTTCCAATAAGTTGTGAATTGAAACAATTGTACTTTTAGGTTTGTTTAACAGAAGATTGTTTGTGATACAACAAAAACAACAACAACAACAACAATAACTACTACTACTACAACATGCTTACTATCTGTACTTTTCTTATTCGAAACAAATATGAAAATTAATATGAGCGTTTTCAGTGATATCTCCTTTTAGGGATTTTAGTCTCTTCGGTGTCTGTTGTATAAAGTTTAAAACTAAAACTTTTTTGTGATTCAAGGTAAATATTTATTGATACTTGTTAACTTTTTTACCTCGTTTTTTATTTTTGTTTAGTTTTTGTTTTGTTTTTTTTCTTGTATACAAGAAAATAATTATAATATCTAATAATTTAGAGTAGGAAACCACATTAATTATTAATTTTATTTGCGCCTCGGGCATAGGCAAGACACAGCAATTAAATTTTTTTATTTACATACATATTTGTAGTGGTGTGAATCCTTATTTTAATTTTTGCAATTATCAGTTTGTTTCTTGCTGCAACCAGATTAAATTTAATTACCTACACAATTGCAAGAGAATTTTGTTTAAAAAATATTCTTTCAACAAAATAATGGTGACTAACAAAATTAATGGAAAGAACTACAACCCGCATGAAGAAAAAAGAAAAGAGTTCATTGTTGCATTGATAATAATTACAAATAATAAATTAACGATGGATTACTTTGATTTGTATAACAATTGGATCGTTAGTGGTAATGTGTGCGCGCCCCTTTTGTCTTATTCAACTTGATTTAAAGAGTAGAAAAACAAAAGCTCTTTGATGAACAAAAAAAAAAAAAAAAAGAAGAAAAAACAGCAAAAACAAAAAAAAATTCTACGAGGCTGCTTCGATTTCGATTTCTACTTCCAATCATTTTTTTCCTTTCACATATTGGCTTTAATTAAAAATATCGACAACAATATCCGCCGCCAGGTTGAAAAGAATAAACGAATACCTTTTTTTTATATAGTTAATAATTACTTTTTGATGATATTTTCCACTTTTAACAATAACGCCATCACAGTTTGCTTAGCTTATAAAGTTATTTAAATATATTTTTTTTATAAATACGATAAGTCTAAAGCATATACTTTTTTTATTATGATTTGTGCAATTTATAATTTGTTGTCTTGTTTAAATTAAATTTGTTTTTACTGCGCGTAATGAAGCAAATAAAGACATTACAAAGTTATTTGTATATTTAAAAAAAAGACCAGGCTTACTAAGCCTTCTTCATTTCATATTGCTATAGAAATTTAGCTACGTAGCTTTAGAAAAATAATTTCTTTTCGTTTTCATTCTACTTTAATGTTAAATAATAATAATAATAAAAATAATACATTGTATATTTTACCTACACAGATTTATTTTTATGTTAATTTGTTTTTTTTTTTTTCATACACCATAGTTTTGTTGTTATTTTTGATTTTTAAAGAGTTTATATTTAAAATATATATATATATATAAATATTTTATGTATACAAAATAAATAATAGAAAATAAATTTTTATGTTTACAACGCTAATAGTGCTTGTTTTTTGTTAACCTTTCCTTTTTTGTCTGCCACTTTTATTGCTCATAAGGAAGTCAAATCAAATCTAAACCCAACTCCATTTTGACCCATTTCGCTTCCAAAACCAAAACCACATGTTATATTTATCATTCGACTTCACTGAAAACGCTCATCATTTTTTCAAATATAAAATCATAACTTTTCTTTATTTAGTTCTTAATCATTATTTTCTTCTTCAACAATTTACGCATAACATTATTATAAATGGTTTTTATGTTTTAGATTTATTTTATGAATAAATAATACATATTTCATAAACTTGAATTGTTAACTTTAATTTTACTTTTTTCTGTCAAGAGGATAGTTGGAAATATATGTATATATATGCATTTATATATATACATGAACAAGCTGTTAAATATACGTATAAATACATTATAAAGTTTATTTTTTTGTTAAAGTCAGTAAATATTTATGTTTTCATGTATATATATATATATATTTATATTGAATAATAGTATATATATATACATATATGTATTGTGCAATATTATAAAAATAATTTAAAGAAAAAAAAAAACATCCTTGTGTGACGGAAATTTATAAAAAAACTTTTTGTTTGATTTTATTTTGAAATTTGTAAAATACTAATGAATAAATAAAATTAGGTGCATATTGTTATAAAAATTCACATCACATTAATTGTCAAACATACAATCACATGTATCTACACATTTGCAAACTTATAACGTAATAAAAACGAACAGCAAGACTCACTGCAATGAAACAAGTGATCTTAAGAAAATGAGTATGGTTCGCGGAAGCCTACTTCACATATTGTTTACTATATTTAAATGTTTTATTTGAATACATCACAAGGGATACTATGATGTGTTCTTTCAGGCATCTAGTCAGTAGCATAAATGGCAAACTTTGTGAATTGAATGGGTGCCAACTGAAAGATAGAAGTTGTCCCTGAAGGCTTCGTAGGTGGTTTATTTTTCAAGCTGACAAGAGTGTCATGAGGCAATGAACGGTTAAAGACATGTTCCTCTATTGTTTCATTCCGAGTGGAAGAAAGTGACATGAATGTACAAAAAATGGAAACAAATCACTGGATACATTTAAATGATACTTAATTCCCTCCAAGTCTTCACACTCTATTTTTTTGGCTTGGTCGATGACGTTGATCGTTCAATATGCGTCTCTTTTCTCCATCAATGAATACAGGATCAAATACTCGGGAATACTCTCTTCTGAGACTTCTTCATAGGCTATTTCACGGTAAAACAAATCTGTGATGATATAAAAGTTATTTGTTGTCTAAATACTCCAAAAAGCAAAGATCAGAGTTGGGGTCATTATTATAGTCAACTGATACACATTATTTTTTTCTTGAAGTCAAGAACTCACACATTGCAACAAAACAATAAGACTTGTACTTAGATCAGAAGTAAAATACCAATAATAATTTAACTGTGTGCGAACTTAATGAGGTTCTCCGTCTATAAATTGTGTTCTTATTTTACCTCCAAAGTCGTTGCGTATCTTTTAGATCGTACGTAGTAATACGAAAGTGTCTTAGAAGCCAAAGTAAGAGTCTTTTCAAAAGCGATATTATGATTTGATTTTGTAAGAAGTTGTTAAACTCTACTCTAGCTTTAGGATCTCTTTTCAAGTGTCCAATGTCCATGTTAATTTTCAAACGGTTTAGTTTGAGTTAAGAGAAAAAGCTTAAAAACGACGATGCCCAATATGTCCAGTAAACTCAACAGAGAATATTGGCAGAATTTGTCCTCGTCCTCGGTTATGCTTAAATTTGGGTTTTAAAAAACGAATTGTTGTTGCACATTCACCAAGCCCAGTGCAGTTCACTCGGGTGTGCTAAGGTGTTAAGAAAAACTGACAAATCCATTCCGATACTATTGTTGGTTTTTAAGATTTTAAAATAGGTCTGAATTTAAAAACTCAAAGCCTTCTACATAATGTACCTTGCTCTAATTCTGTCTTCAAATTTGTTGTTCTTTAGTTAATCTTTAAGTGGTGAAAAATTTAGCTACACCGCCATAAAACCGTTACCGCTTTGAAAGTCGCTTCTTCACAGATTCAGTGGTGTCCAGGCGCAAAAAGGCAGAACATTTGTTTATTTACTTTGTAAATTTAAAAGTGGTAACATTTTACCATTAAATTTACTATTCTTTGATTTTTTTTTTTAATGATTTTCAATATTTCAAGATATGTAAAGGCGTTTATGTGTATTTACACAGGTGAGCTATTGCACACAGTTAAGTTTTTTTTTATCTCGATTGTCAAGGGAAACGGATTACCCTGAAGGTATATCTTCTGATGATATTAAAATATCTTGTAAAATATTACGTTCAATACAATAAAAAAATTAGAAAGGGGGTGGCTCAATAAAGCTCGGAACTCTTCAAGACCTTTCGCATTTTAGGGTCATCAAATTTTATTCCGATTTTGAACGGCTCATTTAAAAAGCGAGATTCATTGCAATGTAATTACTCCTGGAGGACATGACGGTTTCTCGTGAAAGACATAAACTGTGCGAAAGCAATTTTATGTTTCTGGAAATCGAACCTCGAACTCCCACGTGACTGTCAATACCCTGGTAAAACAAAAAGCATACAAAATGGCGTCAACAGATATAAACCTTTTGATAATTTCAAAACAAAATATCTTAATTTAAAAAATTAGAAGAACTAGGAAAATTTTATGAGGAGAATTGAATGAAACACATCCCTGATTGGGATGTACTTGTGGGCGGGGACACATAAGTTTTGTGAAAATCTAATTGAGAAAGTGCTTTTCATGGCAATTGAGTTACAAGAACAACTTGCCAGTTACTCGAGGTAGGCAATACCCATGAAAAAACATTTGGATGTTTCAGGGGTTAAAAAAAGGCCAACATGCTAAACATTACACCAGTAGCACAACGCGCGTTTTAAAATGTTATACTCTGCCTATACCAATTGTCATACGTGGAAGCGGACTAAAGCTAATGTCATAAACAAATTAAAATTTCTCAGTGTTCCTTTTTGACATAAGCTTCGATTTCACTTGTCATTAAAGTTAGGCATTGACTAGAAGCTGTTACAAATAAAACATTCGTTATTGAATACTGACTTGAAACAAGAGTAGTAAGTAATTTGATTGAAGTATTTACATTTTATGTCTTTTATTTTAATTACTTGTTAGAACTTCACATTGTTCACATCTTCCAAGAGAGAAGATATGACACACATCACATGCGTTCGCACCTCATTTCATAGCTCTTTTATCACAAAAAATAATTCAAAGTAATGAATCTGTGATATGTAACTTAAAAAATGTATTAAACAAAAAAATAAAAAAAAGTAAAACAAAGAAACAAGATGGCAAAACTTTCAAATTATATACTTCATAGCTGAACTTGCTAGTGTCACACAAGGATAAAAAAATTCACTGTTACCCATCTAGGTTCTTATAGCGAAAATATTTTATATTTTCGTTTTGTTATTGTTTGTTAATACAGAAAAAAACTTATTGTTATACAATCAAAATGAAAGTCTATTAAATACTTTATTGAAGCAGTTTAAATTAACATTTATATCTATTTAAAATAAATAAACATATATGCATCAAATATATCCAAACAATGCATATACATATTCCTACATATTTATCATATAAGCTAAAAGGTAAATAGCAAAAACAAGAATTAAAAATAAATAATATGCATACATAAATACATACATACATACAATTAAAAACAGAAAGTCAGTTGCAGATAGTTTGGATAGTTATAATATTAATAAATGAAAAACATCGTTTATTATCACTGTTTAGCATAGAAAACAAATTTTTCTCATTAACTAATGATTAGTAGTAAAAAAAACGAAGTTATATATATGTTCTTAATGATAAAAATAATAATTAAAAAAAAAACTTATAATAAACAATATAACCATTAAAAGAAAATGAAACATATATTATTTTTTATTCTTTTTCCAAATATTTCAAACCGAGATGAAATTACTTCAAATGTTCTAGCTGCATTACACTTTTTCTCTAGTACCTTAAACAATCAATCGAGAGATCCTATCTAAAGAAATACATAAATATATTTAGATTTCAGAACAATAAGCAACCTTAACTGAGTAATATTCAAATTAAAATGCAAAAGCAAAGTCAAAAAACTTAAAACGACTCCCATTCCGATTGGGAATGGTCCAGTATGCAGTAAATTGAACAAAATTTTAATTTTATTCTAAATTGTTGTTATAACTAAGTTGGATATTTTCAATAGTAATGTCTATCGATCTCGTTTTTAACTATAGAATTTCGTATTTTCGTAGTTCATACGAAGTAGGTTAAAGTGTTATAATCAAAGTAATTTACATTCTACATCAATGTGAAAACCACTCTGATAAAATGTTTTTTCGTAGACATTTCTATAGGTTCTCTTGTACTTCAAACAACTAACAACCTAACCAATAATAAAAAAAAAGAAAATCATTAAAGTACCTAACTACGATTTCCATAGATGCAAAGAGATCATATTTAACATTTATGTAGTCTCGTAGATATATTTGAAGATAAATACACTTGAGGGCATCATTTCACTTAGGCCAAAGTATCTAAAGAGAACTTTATGCAGTTAGTTAAATAAAAATATATTTCTAAATTATGATTTTAAACAATTAAATACATATAACAAGCAAAACACATTACGTGTGTCTACATGTAGGTCCTCTACATAACTCAAAAATTTAGAAAATTGTTTTTGAATACTTGTAAGAAATGAATGTATTTACAAAAATATATATATTGCATATATACCTATATATATATATGTATATATATGTATATACATACATGTAGAATAATAAAACGAACGGTGTAACAGCCAAAAGAAAAAATAAACAGAAATCCATACTTTTATTAGACGATGAATATTGCTGTGCAATAAATAAATTAATAATATAAAAAACAAAAACAGAAAAAGAAAAAAATGCAAAAAAAGAAAAACAAAACACAAATTGAAACATAATTATTCTTAATTAGAATTAAACAAATTAATTAGATACAGAAATTCCATGCAACATGGCGTGCCTTTCGCCTTTAAAATGGTGAGAGAGTTTTACGTAGGTTATTAAAATACAAACATATTTACAATAAAAAGAAAAACATAAGTAATGAAAAGAATTTGGTATATTAAAAATGATCAGGGCGTTCAATTCATTATTCAAAGAAAAAGAAACATTATCTACTCCCCGTTTACAGTGCGCATCCTGATCATTTTCTTGGCATACTTTTTGCCATACTTTCTTTGTTTTTTTCTTTTTCATAGAGACTAAAAATTCATTAAAAATAATAAAAAAAATATATAAAAAGTATAGAAAAATTTAATCAGACAAAAAGAAGTGCATGCAACATTATATCGTCATTACATAAGTACCTTTAGAAGAGTAAACTTATTAGTAAAATTCAAATCCATTTCAAAAGTATAAAAAAAAAAAAACAAACAAAGCCCTAACTTTAACAAAAGGAGTTCCTTTCGAAAATATTAAAATCTCCTTATCTTGCATACTTTCCAACTACTAACGGAGATAAAATGTTTAAATTTGCCTACAAATCTTAAAAAAAAACTTCCTTTAACTAACATATATACATAGAAAGCAGTTTTTTGCCCGAACAAGGAGATAGATATTGTCTAAATCTTTAAGATACATACGATATATTGGAACCAGACAAACTTTGCTCAAGAATGTATAGGTACATGTTTTCCAGTCTCATATTTACTCAAGTTTTTCTTTGTCTCTTTTTTTTTTTCTTTTATTTTCAATTGAATCACAGTTAAAATTTCGTACACTTCTAAACAAATTAAGAAAAAAAAAATCAAATGAAAAAATACATCTTCATGTAAAATTTAAAAAAAAAACAACCTGTTCTCACATCACTCAGACTCATAATTATAAAAAAGAAAACAAAAATAAAAAAGAAAAACAACAAAAATCTATTATGATTCGACTGTGATAATAATAAAAACAAAGAAAAATAAATTAATTTCAAAAAAATTATATATATACATATATATACAAGTTTAAATTTGAATAGTATTAACGAAGAAAAAAAAAACAAATGATAATAAATTAAATAAGAGCAGAATTAAGTTAAAAAAATCATTATGCCGTCTTGACGATCAGTTTCGAGATGAACGAAATATGCGCATTTTTAAAAGTAACTTGTTGATCGAAATGTGCTCTTAGGCTATAATAACTCGAAAACTTTTTTTTCTTAAAAATTCACAGTAAATTAAATAAATACATTAAATATATATTTAAAAGTAAAATAAAAAAAGAAAACGCAAATTATATCTTTTGACAACATCAGCGAGTGCAAGGAAACGTTTAGAAAATCCATTTTAAAGAAAACACATTTTGAATTGTTTCTCTTTTTATATTTTAACTTTTTAAAATTCGCAATATCAATGCTAGAATATAAGCGCGTTACGTTTGAATTGCTTTGTTTTTCAACCTTGATGTTAATTTAGTTTTTTTTTTAGTTATTGATGGCATTAAGTCTGCTTTGCGTAAAGATTATTTAATTAAAAATAAAAAAACATACTCTCTTTCAAACATGGAGATGAAAATACGTTTCAATTCTTATTTTGTGCTGGAAAAAAAATAATTAAAAATAAGAAGAAAAAGTAAGATAAAAAAATTGCAAATAATAAATGAATTAAAAAAATAGAAAAATATATTTGTTAAAACCGTACATATTTTACCGTAATAATAAATACAAATATATAAATAAAAACAAATTTGAGTTTGATTTTTGATTGTTTGTAATGTTCACCATAAAATTTTTGCAGATGGTTTGGTAGGAAAGCAAAAAGAAAACTGCACTGTCTAAAATAAAATGAAAATTGTAGAACATTTTGAATTTTAGCACGTTATCGTTCCCAAAGCCTGTCATCAAATCTCTTCGTATGCCAGTTCCATCTAAAAATCAATTTTTTGTGTGCTCAGTTTGATTACTCACCACCTCCATGCTCCATGCAGTATATAAGCCCATCCTGAGCTTGAAAGTGTATATTCTGTTGTGAAACAGATATTTTTTTTTGCTCACTTGAGTGCGAGAATCCTCAAAGATCTCAATACACTTATAAAAATTCTGACCCAGATGATATCCTCGCCACCGCGTCACTCTGTTCTTCTACGCAAAACCACTCCGTTAACTTTTCTAGTTATACTGGGCTACTTTCGAAATGATAGCTACAAGAGCATACATATAAGAAGCTTGCTTCCGAAATGTGCATTTGAGGAAATATATAAAAAGTGTTTTTAATTGTTAAAAATATAATAATCTTTCATTTATTAGGTAAAAACCCACGTGGAAAATCTAAACTATAAGACTCATCAAGAATCATTTCTCCAGAATTATAGTAAAAAATGCTCGATTAAGTTTTGTATCTCTGTTGTATACACGCCATTGGCTTTGACTTGTTGAGTAAAAACGCATAGAAGGGTTTGCCTCTTTAGGTACTCCAAAACAAATACTCCAAAATTTTTTTCTTGAAGTTAATTTTATTACCTGCGTAACAAGCTTCGTTAACGTTAATAGGTTCGTTCGTTGAACTTTACCCAGGGTTGATCCAGGTTTCCTTGACAACCCCATGAGTTGCCAAAAAATCCTGGGTTTTCCAGTCTTCAAAAAACGCTAAACCACAAAATTACCACATATCCCTGTCGTTTGAGTAAAAATACACGACAGCCCTCGACTCGCCCCAGTAAAAACTTAGGGCGAGTTGAGGGCAAACCCAGGTCAACCCCAGGGCTCAAAAAACACTCAGTTTTACATTCAGGGCGACCTTACGTTTCTCAAAAAACGCCCAGGGCTTCAACGAACGAACCTAATATGACTAACTGGATTCTGAAACATTGTTACGAATTTTTACATTTGCAAAAGATCCTTGTTTTTGTTCTCTATGTTCCCACACAGATTACTTTTATTTAGCACAACTGCTCGAGGACAAACCAATTCCCAACTTTGTTAATATTTTCTGTAAAACTCCAAAAACAAATTTTTTTCTTGAAGTTAATTTTATTACCTGCGTAACAAGCTTCGTTAACGTTAATAGGTTCGTTCGTTGAACTTTCCCCAGGGTTGACCCAGGTTTTCTTGACAACCCCATGAGTTGTCAAAAAAACCTGGGTTTTCCAGTCCTCAAAAAACGCTAAATCACAAATCGCCACACATCCCTGCCATTTAAATAAAAACACATGCCATTTGACAGCCCTTAAATCGCCACAGCAAAAAGCTAGGGCGAGTTTGGGGAAAACCTATGGCTCAAAAAACACTCAATTTGACATTCAGGGCGAATTTAGGTTTCTCAAAAAACGCTTTGTGGCGACCCTAGGGCAACCCCAGGGCTTCAACGAACAAACCTATTGTTACGAATTTTTACATTTGCAATAGATCCTTGTTTTTGTTCTCTATGTTCCCACATAGATAACTTTTATTTAGCACAACTGCTCGAGGACAAACCACTTACCAACTTAGTTAATATTTTCTGTAATACTTAGAACAAAAGAAAAGAATTACCAAAATGGAAAACTTGTCCTAAACGCACAAAAATCAGATATGGGACTAACTAACAAATAAGAAAACAAGCTAGAGAATAGAGAAAGGAGGGGCTTATGTCGATGTCTGGGGTGAAGCTGATTGCAGATTTGTATGAATTTTTAACAAAGTTGTAATATGGTTTTATATTCGCCGCGACAATCCCATTAATTGAATGGACAGAGTTAAAGTTAAATTAAGTTAAATGCTACAAATGCTCTATAAGACACAAAGCTCCAGCATTCGAATAGAGACGTTGAACTTGTTATAAGGTAGTAAGAGCTTGACTCTAATGGATTGTTCTTTCTTTTTGTTTTGCATTGTATGCACCACTGCTGTGGTGTGTTGTTAATTAGGTCTTTATATGGATATTTTTAAATCGAAAAATCTCTAGTGACTGAATCTCGTGTATCGTGTTTGATGAATGCGCAAGTTTAAACTTTAGACTCTGTCAAACGAAAGCGTTTTTCTAATTACGACAGCGACAGAAATGCTGTTAGCAGCATTTCTGTCGCAATATTTGCAAATGTATAGAAATGCAAAATCTTATCTTGTCGCGTCTGTGTGGGCACTCTAATATATCGCTATTCGCTGTCACAACTGCAAAAACGCATTGGTTTGGGAGAGCCTTATTAAATGAGATTCCAGTGATGATGAGGTCACACTTCATTCATTCATTTTCAAGTTTAAAAGTTTCGTAGTTCAGAATCACTCATACGATGTTCTTTTAATCATTTATGTTTTACGATGCTCGCTGTCAGCTACGACTGCTTTTGGTGGTCGTTTTGCTTTCGTTCTGACATTTTCATGGATCCAGAGCCCGTATTACGAGTTTCGAGGCAAAAAAAAAAAAAAAACCAAGCCCAAAGCAACGATAGCCACGACATAAGCCTATTGTGAATTGCGAGAATGAATCCATAGAAATGTCAGAATGATGACAAACTTCCCGACGAGTCGAAATCGCAAAGTAACGGTGTTTTTTGCGAGTATCATTATTCGTGATACAGGCCCAGAGCATGAAACCTAAAAACCGATGCTGAAGAACCTATCGAATCAAATTTATAACCAAAGATTGTTTGTTGTATTGAGACTTTGTCCAATTTTATTTTAATTTTATTTAAATGCTTAAATATACATATATGTATTAATGGTTTTAAATCCAATCACAATGTCTCTTTTCTTTTTTACGTTGCTTCTCCATACAGATAATTTCTTAATTTTGTTTTAAAAATCTTCCAAAAGAATTGAATATGTCAGGAATGATTACAATCTTTTAAAGTTAATGAATTTGTTTGAAACATATCATATTCCTATTGTTGTTGTTTCACTATTTTATATTAATTTAAAATTTTATTCAATAAATGATGAAAATTGCTGTCTTAAGCCGGCTATTGATGCTTTCACAAATACATACTTGTTACATTGGCTGATGTTTTATTTTTTTTTTTGTTTGGTTTTTATTTTTTGTTTATGAGTTTTACGTAAAAATAAAAATATTTTTATGTTTTTATGTAAATGCAATTGGTTTTGTTTCATTATTTAAATTAAATGACTGAGTATCTCGTTTCCAACAGGTAAATAGGTTTCTTAAACAATGTTTTTCTGTTGTTTAATTAATTTGTAGAATATCCCTGAATTGCGTTATATTTATGTACTTATAAGATAAATTTAATTCTTAATAATAATTTACTTTGTGACCACAGATACATGTTTTCTTTTTTTGTTTTATATTATAAAATATTAAATTTTCAATTTGTTTTCAAAATAATTTTAGTTTCTATAAAAATAATAAAAAGTAAATAAACTCCATTAAGCTTGATATTCAAATAAGTAGGTTTGAGGCCTGTGTGCAATTTAATTGCAAAGCAAGCGCTATCAAATAGCCAGTGATTTAGTGATTTATTTGTTTGGCAATTCTGGGGGACAATCAGGCTGGTTGGATGGATGGGCTGCCCTGAATGCTGGGTTACTCTCCAGTTCTCGATCAATGCGTAAGATGATTGGATACGGACGAAGATCAACGTGGAATCTAAAAATTTAAAAAGAAATCACCATCAACATGATAACTATGTATTTTAAATAGCTTACCGTCTCGCATTAAAGACTTGAGGAACAAGGCAGCAATCGGCCATGGAGATCTCATCACCTACGCAGTATTTTCCAGCCGATGTTGAAAGAACTTTTTCAACAGCCCGAAAACCTCTTGTAATCCAGTGCTGAGCCCATTCCTTTTTCTTTTCTTCACCAACATGAATGAGAACGATGAGATTTTGCAAAGGCTGAATCCCAGAAGCAATAATCTCACAAATCTCACGAACCTTAGCCCTTTTGTGAACGTCCTGAGGTAGCAAAGGTCGTTGTGGCCTAGTTTCTTCGAGGTAGTGCATAACAGCAACGGACTCGATCAAGGTGTGGCCATCTGCATATTAAATCATTAAATCAGTGTGTTCTTATAAAAAAATAACGAAACACGACTTACCAATTTGAAGTGCAGGAACTTGTTCCATGGGATTGACTTCACGGTATTCATTACAGTGCTGCTCGCCACCTGACTTGATTAGGCTAATAGGTTTGATGTCATAGGGAATCTCTTTGAGATTGAGTGCAATGCGAACCCTCCATGAACAGGAACTCCGCCAGTAGGAATAGAGTATTGGCTTTTCAGACGACAAAGAAGACATTTTAATTTCTCTAGGGGCTCGGAAATTATTTTTAGAAATAAGTCTCGATAGTAGGCGAGGTGCTGCTGTTCGTGTAGCTACAAAACTCATACTGATTTTGTTTCTTGAACTAGTTAGTGATTTCGACGATTCAATGTAAAAACAACTTGTTTCCTCTATGAAAAGCAGTCTCTTTAGTTAAATTTATGCATGGAACCAGTGAGACAGGTCAATTAAATGATTTTTATTTACTAAATTCTGTGTTCTGAATGGTCGGTGGGACACTATCTTATCATTATTATTTTATAGTTATAGCTTAGATAAAGAAGCAAAAAGGTATGTAGATCTGAAGCACCTTATTTGTGTAGTTTGACAAAAAAGCAGAGAGAGTAAAAACATAATGCATAACACATTTAGTGGTACGTAGATGTAGATCTAGAATAACTGACAGAAAGGAGCTTTAAAGCTCAAATGATCATCTAACTTGCGCGGGGTTGCCTAAATGAATTTTTAAAAGAAAGAGCAATTTAATTAATCACAATTAAATCAATCGTAATCAAACTTTTGATTAGCACTTTTCAATTGACTTAATTGAGTCAATCGTTATTCGGACTTGAAATAACTGCAATCTAATTTTTTAATTGTTTTATGTATAAAATAAAACTAACAATCAACTTTATGTGTCAGTACGGAATCCATCAAAAGATATAAAAAACACCTAAGAACATTTTGTTATCACACACGTCCCGTGTAGCTTCGTTTCCCTTAGGAATGAGCGGCTGAACGACGAGTCACTGATCGACGAATCTGAGCGATGGGTGGCTATCTACTAAACGACGTCGCTGAGTGATTAGTAGTGAAACTGAAAATGCCATCGTCAAGTGCGATTCCGTCGTAGCTTATTAATTGATAGTCGCGTTCATATTAGGTTTGTTCGTTGAAACCTAGGGTCGCCCTGGGGTCACCACAAAGCGTTTTTTGAGAAACCTAAAGTCGCCCTGAATGTCAAACTTAGTGTTTTTTGAGCCCTAGGGTTGACCTAGGTTTTCCCTCAACTCGCGATAGGTTTTTGCTGTGGCAAGTTGAGGGCTGTCAAATGGCATGTATTTTTATTCAAATGACAGGGATGTGTGGTGATTTGTGGTTTAACGATTTTTGAGGACTGGAAAATCCAGGTTTTTTTTTGTCAAGAAAACTTGGGTCAACCCTGGGGAAAGTTCAACGAACGGACCTATTGTGAATTTTATCATTTATATCAATTGATTTTGGTAATATTGTCGTATGTCAGTACCATCTTTTTAAACTTCAAAAATTAAACTTTCAAGTGTTTATTTTATTCATCTTTTTTCTTCGTCGCTCAGCGATCAATTGAAAAATTAAAACAGATCGGTCAGACGCTCAGGGTCTATGTGGCCACCTCGATACTATCTCGTGTGTTTTAATTTTTTTGCATCGCTCAGCGACTCGTCGCTCATTGCGTGGCCGGAAAAAAAAGAAATTGGACAATACACCATATTTTTTGTATTGTTGGTTTAAATTAAAACTCATAAGACAATTGAAAGTTAATCAACAACTAATGTTGCAATTGCCACAATAAACAATTAAAAAATTATTATTTGTAGTTTTTCACAATTGCATTTGCTAACATTTGAAAATTATTCATATTTTCATCTTTAACCACTGTCCTTGAAATTAAATTTGGCGCAACCTTGAGATTTTATCTTCTTAAGCAACTTTGAGATCAAAGACAAGGCCAAAACTTGATTAAAAGTGAGAAAACTCTGAAAATCTACTATGTTTTCTCTTTTATCTTTGTCTTAAGAAATTAAAATTAGTTTGTTAAGGCCCTTTTAGATGATCAGTTGTCAGTTCAGCTATTAGTTCAGTTGTGATTTCAGTTAGAAAGGACAGTGTATTTAAACGTCAGTCCGGTGCTCAGTTGAGCTTTCTTTTTGCTTGTGAGCGCTGAAATTCAGTTTAACTGAATGAATAATTTCACAACTGATGGGAATTCCATCAGTTTCAGTTTTTGGCATTTAGACATAAGTTTAACTGAAAGCTTAATAGCCCTTTTAGACGGCTAGTTCTCAGTTCAATTTTCAGTTCATTTAAAAACGTCGCGTCGGTGTAAATAAACTTTCGATGTTCAGTTGAGCTTTTATTTTATTTTATTTTTGAAAAATCAAAATCAAAAAGAAAACTGAGAACTGAACGAAACTGAAATGATCGTTTAAAAGTGCCTTAAAGAAAAAGCGGTTGCGATAAATTTTTTTGTATGATTTGAATAATCTCCGACTTCTAATGTCCCTTTACATGAACGTTTCTTTTCGTCAAACGGAAACCGACGTTCAAAAGCATTTAATGATTTGACAATGCCGCCATATTTCAAAATCTTCAAAAATTTTCAACTTGAAATTTCTGAAAGAAAATAACAATGTTACAAAAGTTTTTATGAAAATCTCCACCAAAAAAATCAGAAGACTATTACATATTTGTTCTTATCTCATAATTTGATATTGCTTGGATCACTAAAAATACTAAATGCAAAGAAGAGTTGAGGGAAATATATGGAGATTTGAAGTACTTTGATGAAAATTTGAGGTAATTTTGAAACCAAGATTGTTTAAGTTTCCTTTGGTATGTCAAAAGAAGGTTGCTATTTCACTCTAAGAACTCCAGAGCTTTTTGCATTTTTTATTTTCTAATTGTTCGTTTACATTCCACCTATTTATCGAAAGTAAAACTTTCACCTGGAGAACGTAAGCAGCAGCCTACTTAATACCGATTCAAGTATCATGGTGTTTATAGGTCATTCACCTCATAGCCTGAGTTTATCCGGGCGTAAAAGAAGATGGGTTGGGTAGGTAGAGAAGAATATTTATGTACATCACAAAGATTTATTTACTTTCAATCCCAGCGCACAAAACCATTGAGCCTTCTCTTTCGCCCGTTGGCTAAAAGCTGCATTATCAACTCCCATCTACAAACATAAATTCTTTCCTGTGAATAAGAAGGTGTTTCTCTCAAGGAGTCTTATTCCCTCTGTATCACAATGCGAATTTAGTCGAAAAACAAAAAAAAGTACCATTAGAATAGGAGTAGGTATGGTTTAATAAGGATATCCAGTGAAATATCAAATTGTTTATTTCGTATGTCTATTGAGTATCTAAACGCGTGGCCCTGCTTGCGTCAGTCAAATGTAGGTTCTACATCGGGTCATTCAACTCCTAGGAGCAGGAGCAGGAGCAGTTCAAATGAGGTTATATATACAAGGATACTTGGGTATCCTTCGATAGGTAGGAAAGTATATACTTTTCATTTTGTGTAATCTAAATTATTTACTTGACACGCGCTCCCTACCCCAAGTCCTAGTCCTATACGAATGAAAAAACTGTATGTATTGTTAGTATGAGTATGTATATAAATAGCAAGAGGCGAACGAACTGAACTGATTCCAAAAATTGAAAGCTGCCTATAAAAACGGTGAAGGCACCCATATCCGCTCCATACGTCGTCGGAGAGGATAATAACCCCGAGAAAATTAGGAGAAACTCTACTCTTAGCAAGCCGTCAAGGACAACATCCTTGTAATAGGGAAGGGACACAACACAAACAAGAGAAAAAAAAAAATGCCGGCTTTAGTTGTCATTGCCGTTGGTCATGTCAGTCTGAATTCACGGAAAGCGCATGCGCCAGCTACGTTATCCTTGTAAGAATTTGTGGTGAACCGTGAGTCGACCATCGCAGCAGCTCTATTACTATACCTACACACGTTTTCCCGATTATGCCTATTTATTCACACATTAAATTAAACGTCCCTGCTGGTAATGTATTTACTTATACACTATACAGCATTAAAGATTTCTTTTGAATTTCGGACTGGATGTAGAATGAGTATGCTGTGACTGTAACGTGCAGACGACAGACAGACGCTTCAATTTTGACTTACCTTTGCTATGGCCGAAAGCGACATAGCATTGTGGTGATACTTTGAATAATTAATTTTGAAGCCGTTTATTTAACCTTGCGATAGCAAAATTTAAAATCGAAAGTTTTATCTTTTGTGAGGACAGCTGCGAACTCAAAGCGTTCCTACTTTTGTCTGCAGCAAGGAATTATAATTGAAGACTTATTTTCAACGCGGTTAAGTTTAGTTAAATAGACGCCTTTTCAACACTCTATCGCACACTATAACTTCAAGTTGAACCAAAAACAAACCGTGTAAGTGTAATACTAACTTCAAAAAGTAAAAGTGAATAAAATATATGTTGCGACGCCAAGCGAAAGTCCTGCGGAAGATATATTTGATGGGATGGTTGGCAACACACTGAACTATATCCTACTGGGCAAAGGAATGGTTCCCTATCCAAAAGGACTTGCGTTAGTGTGCGATGGATATGTTTTATTTTCAAGAGCACACACCAGTTTCCGGGGTTGTTTTGTGATGGTGGTAGTGTGCGGTGTGTGTCGTAACATTGACAAGGGGTTGGAACTAGAAAGGAATTGGAAGAGATTCCGTATTTTACCACATGCGAGAGCTTTTCTTGAAACATATTCCACACAAGATCCAAAAAGTTCAAAGTTAAATAAATAAAAATTTTTGAACCTTAACGTATTTGTATAGTGGGAAGCTTTAAGTTTTGATAAAGCTTGGCATCCATTTTGGAACACAAATGGTTTGGTAATTGAGTAAACAGTTTGTAAAGCTATCAGAAAGCTTTCAGCTCAACAGGGCTGCCAGTGCTACTTTTATAATGTGCCGAGAAAACTCTTCGTTCGGGTATTTCAAAATAAAGCTCGTAGGAGAGAGCTTTTCTCTTTTTCAATACAATAAATATTTTTATTATTTTTGACATAATCTATACAAAAAGTTTCTTAAAAATGTAATAAAATTCGTGTAAATTTTGCTTCGATTGCGAGATAATTGAAAGAGTTGATAAGTGGGGATATTTCGCGATTTTCTAAGTTCCCTAAAATAAGCTTTTTTTTTGGATACCACTGTTTAGGCAAAAGCCTTCGTTTTAAATTAAATGGGTTTTTTATGTTCAACATTAACTTTACAGGCTATGTTTTACTACTCCACAACAGACAGCGTTTGTAGTTTGAATAAAAAAGCACCTTTGGAATTTGTGAATTGATTAATTGAAAAGATATTTGAATCTTAGATTTCCATTATTTTTGTTTTGTAGTTGACAACCGGCCTTCAAATGCTGTCTACACATATAATGACAAATAAAAGTGAATAGTAAATTTTTAAAGTTAAACTTGACTAATCTTTTATTGTCTTATGGACTACCTAGAAGTTATATTTATAAGGAGATTGGTCTGATAAATGGAGTCTACGACCCATCGAATCCGTTACTAGCTTTTAGTACATTGCCTACATCACTTTTACCTTTATATAAAATGAAGCCGTTTAACTTAAAAATTAAAAAGTTTTCAATATTTAATTTTGTTACATGTGTACTTGTCGTTCTTTCTAATTCATTCATAACGTCATCTATTCCACTAGTCAAAACCTTTTATTTGACACCCATATTGAGTAGTAAAAAAAATTGTAATCAGCCATTTTGTAGCGGCGGCCATCTTGGCTGTACTATAATTCATTTTTATCATAATCAAAGAGACTGAGATCACTCTGTTAACAGTAACGGGTAAAATTTCATTTCCTATATTTGACGCAGGAAAACAGGACAAGCTAATTCACCGTTTTTAAAATCGACTTTTGCCTAAACCTTTCCGTCAATCACGAAAAAATTGTATTCGAAGTAAATCCTTTTATAAATCCCAATGGAAATAGACATTGATTACCTGAGAGAGAATTACAGCACACGTTATCGTAACTGAATTATGTGATTTTGGCATTTTAACTCACGTTATCCAACAATCTAATTCTAAAACCTAAAATTTACTCATCATGAATTGAACGGAATTTGATTGATCATAGATGAGCAGCGAACAGAAATTGTGTAATTTACATCGAATTTTGAAAGAACTCATTCGATCACTGATGTATTAAATCGGCCACTGTACTTAGGATGCGTTTACTGATCTCATAACATGGTTTTTTTTTGATAAAACACAATGTCCTTTTTTTTTTTTTTTTTTTTTTTTTTTTTTTTTTTTTTTTTTTTTTTTTTTTTTTTTTTTTTTTATAATTAACGCGTACATCAAGGGGTAATGACTACCCTTACAATGTTGTAAAAACACAGTGCGAGCATTTAGGAAAATAGGAAAGGATTTGAAAGGAGACACCGATGTTCGTTGCTTTTGAATCTTTGTAGGGGAAAAACAGGGTTGGGCAGAGCATTCCACATGCGGGTGGTGTGACTAAAATATGACTGTACGCCCGAAGTTGGGCTCAAGGTAAAACTGATGAGCATTCCTAGCGAGGAGGGTTAGGTTAGGTTAGGTTAGGTTGAAATGGCTGTCAGGAAAACCAACTGACACACTTAGACCAGTATTTGATCCGTTGTGATACCATAAGATTTAAGTGAGGAAGAACCCCACTTAACAAAACCATTTGGAGCTTTTTATGAAGCGAAAGAGATGAAGGATATCTGTGTTCGCCAGATCGTTTAGATCATCGAGGAAATATTTTCCAAGATGCCGTTTTCTTTTAATGGAGAGTGCAGGACATGAGCAGAGGAGGTGTGGAATAGTTTCTTCCTCCTCCTCATCTAAGCAACTTCTACAGAAGTCATTTGAGGGAACACCAAGTCTTATGGCGTGTCTGCCTATCAGACAATGTCCTGTAATGACATTGATTACGGAGCTAAAGTGCAATCTGGTTATGGATAGCAAATGCCTTGTGCGTTTTGGATCAAGTCCTGGCCATAGCTGTTTTGTTGCCACACATGTGGTGATACTGTTCCACCAATGATTTGTTCTATCCATTGCCTCTTGCTTTAGCATAAGTTTACATGTAGCGATTGGTATACCGATATTCAACCTGCTGGTTGATATCGGTAGAACGGTTCCTTTTCTGGCGAGTTCATCGGCCTTACAGTTGCCCGCGATATCTCTGTGCCCCGGCACCCAAATAAGGTGAATATTGAACTGTTCAGCCATCTCCTTAAGAGACAGGCGACAGTTAAGGGCGGTTACTGAGTTCGTGGAAACGGCGCCGAGTGATTTGAGGGCTGCCTGACTGTCTGAGAAAATCCGGATATTCGCTGAGGATATCACGTTTTCTTTTAGCCATGATAGGACCTCTTTGATCGCCAGAATTTCCGCTTGGAACACGCTACAATGGTTTGGGAGGCGGAAAGAGAGACTTACGTTAAGTCGTTTTGAGTACACCCCGCAGCCAACCCCTTCCTCGGTTTTTGACCCATCTGTATAGAAATGAATTGAATCATCTCTCAAAAATTCTTCGTCTTCCCAGGTCGTTCTCGTTGGGATTGAGACATGGAACTTATTATCAAAAACCAATTGGGGGATGGTGTAGTCAGAGTGGCAAGGGATTGATCTGAATGTATTCAGGATTGTGGCATGACCGATGTTGTTATCGGTCCATTGGGAGATAGCTCTGATACGAGTGGCCGTACTTGCGGCCATTTGTTTACTGAAGATATCTAGTGGTATGAGATTAAGGAGTATATTTAGGGCAGCTGAGGGTGTTGATCTCAGTGCTCCGCTTATACATAAACAGGCTGTTCGTTGGACTTTGCTCAGATTATCGCAGTAGGTCCTTTTATCAAGAGCGGTCCACCATACCACTACTCCGTATGTGAGTATTGGTCTGATGACCGCGGTGTAGAGCCAGTGGGTGATTTGGGGGGAGAAGCCCCATTTTGTGCCAATGGCTTTTTTGCAGGAAAACAGGGCTACGGTTGGTTTCCTGATTCTTTCCTCTATATTGGCTTTCCAGTTTAGCTTTTTGTCTAGGATAATACCTAGATATCTAGCTTCGTTGGAGAGTTGAAGTGGGATTCCATTTATTGATGGAGTTGTTAGTTGAGGAATTTTGTATTTCCTGGTGAAGAGAACGAGTTCGGTTTTCTGAGGGTTGACCCCTAGATCACTTTTTCTCGCCCATTTTACTAGTTTATTTAGAGCGGTTTGCATCAGATCCATAAGGACGTGAGCATATTTGCCGGATACCGCAATGGAGACGTCATCTGCATATGCAATCACTTTGAATCCCTCAGCTTCTAGGTCAACTAGAAGTTCATTGACGACTAGATTCCATAGAAGAGGGGATAGAACTCCACCTTGCGGTGTGCCCCTGCTGACAGATCTCTTTGCAGAGAAATCTCCCAGTGTTGAGTTGATTCTTCTGCTTTTTAGCATAAGATTTATCAATTCCACTAAGGATTTGTCTACTTTGAGCTTCGTCAGTGCCTTTGTAATTGCAGAGTTGCTGACGTTGTTGAAGGCACCCTCTATGTCAAGGAATGCGGCCAGAGTGTATTCTTTGTGATGGAGGGAATATTCTATAGTACGAACCAGGGTGTGAAGGGCCGTTTCTACAGATTTTCCCTTACAGTAAGCGTGTTGCGCTTTAGATAACAGTTTAGGATCTATAGCTTTACGCAGGTGGATATCAATCAGTCGTTCTAAGGTTTTGAGAAGGAAAGATGATAGACTTATTGGTCGGAGATCTTTTGGATTTACATGGGATGATTTCCCAGCCTTAGGTATAAACACCACCTTGACTTCTCTCCACTGAGTGGGGATATAGTTTAGGGTGGTGCAGCCAATAAAAATCACTTCAAGGACAGGGATTATGATATCCGCAGCCTTTTGGAGTTCGGCTGGAATTATACCGTCTGGTCCAGGGGATTTATATGGGTCAAAGCTGTTAATGGCCCAAGTTAGTTTTTCCCTTGTAATCAGATCGGGGGTGTTAGTTATTATGCTACCTGATTCTGTGAAATCATAGTTACATAAGTTCTTGGAGCTACCTGGAAAGTGAGTGTCCAGAAGCAGATTGAGCGTTTCTTCGCAGGATTCTGTCCAGCCGTCAGCTGTTTTCAGACTGCTAGGCATGGTCGGACTTTTTGAGAGGATTTTTCTTAATCTAGAAGCTTCTGAAGTATCTTCTATTTTTCCACAGAAGTTTCTCCAGGAAGTTCTTTTATTTTTCCTCAGTTGATATTTATAAGTTTTGAGGGATTCCTTGTAGGAGTCCCAGTCTTTTACACTTTTAGATTGTTTAGCTCGGTTGAAGAATTTTCTACATTCTTTCCTGAGCGGTTCTAGCCCCGAGCTCCACCACAGTGGTTTCTGTTTTCCCCTTATTTTTATAAGAGGACAGGATTTCTGCAGTGAATAGTTAAGGGCAGTGGTAAGATCATTGACTTTTTTGTCTAGATCATGTTTGTTCGTAGGGTTTTGTAAAAGTTCAGGTTTAATAAACTTTTTCAAAGTTACCCGATATTTTTCCCAATCAGTTTTCCGGTAATTTCGGAACATTGGTTGCTTAGGAGGCTCCTCATTAAGATCAAATTGAATGTATCTATGATCCGAAAAGGAGTGTTCAGTCGATACTTTCCAATTAGTGATCCTATGATGAACCAAGTCGGAGACAAGAGTTATATCTAGAACTTCTTGTCTATTTCTGGTAATGAATGTTGGTTCATTGCCAGTGTTGCTTACTATAAGGTTAGTACTTAAAATAAAATCAAAAAGTGACTCACCCCTTTCATTTATGTCAGTACTCCCCCATACTGTGTGATGCGCGTTTGCATCGCATCCGATGATGAGGCAGATCTTCTGCCGTTCTGCTGCAGCGACAATCTTTTTCAACAGGTCGCCTGGAGGAGGGCCAGGATGGTCGTGGCCGAGATAAGCTGATACCAGCCAGTAGGTGTTGTTACTGGTTTGGTAACTAGCAGTAGTTACATCACAATTGCTGTAATCAGGGAGTAAAAATACATTAGTGCTACTTCTTACCAATATGCAGGATCTGGGTTCACCTTTGTCCTTTACATATAGCTGAGTATATCCAGGAGTCCTTAATCCATGAATGCAGGATTTGTTGATCCATGGTTCTTGGATAAGGACCACATCTTCCCCTCTTTTGTTCAGGCGGAGAAGAAGGGAGGCCGAGGCCTGTTTGGAGTGTTGGAGATTAATCTGCGTTAACTTCACCACACTGAAAAAATTCCTTACGTAAATACAACGAAAAACTTCGTTGGGCCAATGAAATTTTTCGTACTTTTCAGCCGATGTAAAAATTAATTGGCCCAACGAAGTGGCCTTCATACTCTAATGAAGCGCTTTATCAGTCAACGAAACTTTCGTACTTTTAACGAAACTTTTAAATTGACGAAACTTTCATTGGGTTATGATTTTCTACATCGGCCTACGAAATTCTTTATCAACTAACGTGTAGAATTAATTAAACTATGATTTTTTAACGTTGAATCCATTATTTTTCTTCGTCAATTGATGGAAGACATTCCATCGAGTAATGATTTTTTTCATACCATTAATTAAGATTTACATTGGTTAACGTAGATGTATTTATTAATTTATAACACTTTTCGTTGCGCTAATCCTTTTTTTAATAAATTTATGAAAGATACATCCGTCAGCCTACGAATTTGTTTCATTATTTCATGAATATTTTTACGGGTTAACGTAATTAGTATCGTAGACTTATGAATTTTTTCCCACCATTCATGAACATTTTCATAAATCTACTAAACAAATAATCGTAATCTAACGAAACTTTTCGTTCTGTCAACGAATTTTTTGGTAGATTGATGTTATTTGAAATTGCTGGCTAACGAATTCTTTCGTACCATTGATGAATTTCTTAATATACCTACGAAAGATATATTCGTTGGCGTACGAAATTTTTCATTCTATTAACGAAAATTTTTTGTAGATTAATGTAATTTGAACTCGTTAGCTAATGAATTTTTTCGTTCGCCTTATGAAAATTTTAATACTCCTACGAAATTTATATTCGTTGGCTTACGAAACTTTTCGTTCTATTAACGAATATTTTTCGTAGATTAATGTACTTTAAATTCGTTAGCTAATGAATTTTTGCTTACCATTCATTAACATTTTCATAAATCTACGAAAGATATATTCGTTCGCTTATGAAACCTTGCGTTCTGCTAACGAATAAATTTCGTAAATTCATGTAGGTATCTTACGAAATTCCTCATTTCATTTATGAATAATTTCATAAAGTGAAGCGATTTCTTACTCACCCATATTTGTCCTTTGAGGCCTTTTTAATAGTAAAAAGGCCCTTCATCTTTCTCTAAATCTGGGGAAAAGAAAATCGTTGAAACAATTTGAAGAGAAAACACGACCTGTGACCTATTAACGACAAATTGAAGAACTGTTGTAAATAAAAAAAACATTATATAAATAGTGCAATGAATGTAATTATTTTATTGTAAAATAGCGATACCCATAAGGGAATTTTTCTGGTTTTTTTTTTCACATCTAATTTTGTATAAAAATTCTTGAAAGAAATTATAAAAGTTTGTACACGCGAGAGGGTACTCTAAATTGAACAAATGAAATAGTTTGAACAAAACATCAAACCCTCTTAAAAATGATTTGAATGCATATTTAATGCCGTCAAAGAAAATGTAAAATTCTTTTAAATCTGTTATTGAATCACCAATCGCTATCAAAAAGGGCTGGATGCAGCTTGACCTGCTTCTTAGGTGTTCCAGATGAGGTTCTATCTCTTGAGGAGACTTGCACACATATAGGAAAGCCTCCTGCGAGTCCTTTATTGTATATTTGGTAGTGGATTTTTTCCCTGTATTATCTTTGACGACAGTTCTTTGCGTCGGTGTCAGGTAGCCATGCATTATGTACATGAGCACCGCATCTTTCGAATCTGAAAAATTAAAAAAAAAGAAACAAAATACTTAAACTAAGAAAAAAAAATTATAACATTTAAAATGGGAGAGTAATTAAAAATTTATTTAAAGAATTTTAGAGAAAATTGTTATAACTCCTACTTTCATCCAGTGTTTCATTCACCCACTTCTCAAGGAGAAGGACCAACCGCCTTTCTTTAATGTTTTGGTCTTTGGTCAAAAATGTACTGATTTTGGTGCGGTGCTCCGCCCAATTGTCCAGGAGAGAGCTGGCATCGGGACGAAGGACGCTAAAATCCATGTCAATCTAAACAAATACAATGAAATAAAATTTATTTATAGCTTTGTTGAAGAAACTATTAAAATAAAATGAAATGAAAATGAAGAAATATGGATAAATAAAAATTACCAGTCTGAAACCAAGTGGCTTCTTATACTGCGGCCATTTCTCAAGAGCCTCAGTTGTAGATTCGCAGGCTTTTATTTCATTTAAACGGTGCTTTGAGCATGCCTGCCAGTACCGATCAAAATCATCTGCTGACAACTTCTCAAATTTGAGAGTACGGACGATTTCCTCTGCATTTGCTTCAGAATCTTTAAGTGAAAATAAGTATAATTTAGTATTGTACAAAAAAATTAGTCTTAAACAAAATTACCTAAGTTTGCTTTCTTTTTGGTTTCGGTATGACCTGACCTGGGTGATTGGCGGAACAACTTTTTGTTGTTCGAAAATTTGTTATAAATTCGGCCCCTAGACGACGTTCGGTAGTATTCCTAAAAAATAATTAGGAAAAATTCGTTGAGAAATAGAAATAATAGAAATAGAAATAGTTTTTCAAGTGTTTTGATTAAGGAGAAAAAAATATTATCTTACAAGATTTTCAGTGGGAAATCTTTCCACAATTTCCTTCTCTATTCTCCGGCTATCCCTGAGGCTGAAAACACACTGTTTTTCCTCGAAATACGATACTATCGTATTTATCAGCAGTTTTCTTTGTTCCTCTCCAAACTTCTGAAAGGAATTATAATGGTTCGTCAAAAACTGTCCTTTTGCAGTTGTATTCAGGATCATTGCCAGATTAATATAGTTTCCAAACTCCTCTGACGACGGACCTGGACTAGGAGAGTGGGGCAATGGTGACGAAACTGACCGGTTACTTGTTGGAGTATTCATAGGTGGAATATATGTGTCAGTCAATTGGTCTCTTTCGAAAGGAATTCCGATCGATTCCCTCCACTTTTTCAACCTATATTCGAAGAAAATTTTGTCTCCGGTAGAAATGCTGTTAAAATACAGATGAATGTGTTTCCTCTCCATTATTTTTAGCACATCGACGAATACGTTTTGTTCTTTTTAAATAGAAACAACAATCAAGATAGTGGAAAGTTTAAAAACTGATTTCAATTTTCTTACCTATGAATTGGCTCAGTAAATAGCCTAATTTCCAGCTGTCAAGAAGTTCTTTTAACTCCTTTTCCTTTTCTGAAACTTCTTGGGAGTTTCCTTCTAAAATGTAGCTAGAATTAGTCATAGTGTCGCTACAATTGTCGTTTGGCAAGTTTGAGTATTCAATAATGGAAAGCGCTTGTGAGTTGATTATGTTACTGAAATTAATTTGTTCTGGGTCTTGTACATTTGAAGCATCTATTATTTGATTTATTAATTGAAGGTCACTATTGTTATTTATTTGACGTTGTTCATTTGAAGTTACCATTGGTGAATTATGGAAACTTATTTCATTGAACAGATCGTCATTATTAGTTAAATTATTTGATTTTGCTTGGTTCATCTTGGCTGTTGATTGTTGCTTTTTCTATATATTTAGACTATAGTACTCCTTAATCCTGATCATTGTTCTTCCCTCGGCAGTCCGAATACAATTTAATGGTGGGCCGACGAGATCTCCGAAACGAAGGATTGAAAATTCTCCCAGAATATCAGGTCTTATGTCGTAAGACAAAAAATGTGGATTGTAATGAATAGAGTTAATTTTTTGACAAAAAAGGAAATTTTGTAAATTATTTGGGTTGAAAATTTTTAAAATCGTATATATTTGGATGTCATTGGTAAAAATTGCAACATAATATCCATTCTGGTACAAATATCCATCATGTTTATATTTTTTAAGAAATTTGATTAATTTCATATCAATTTTAAGCATTTTAGATATAGTATTACTATATATGCTGTTATCGTCATTGTTCTCGTTGCTCAAATTAATTTTATTTTTAGAGTCAGCACTTATTAAATAAAATGCGAACTGTAATTGATACTTTTTTGCTAGAGTCACACATATATTTTTACGTGATGTGGTAGTATTAGAGTACAGTTTAAACTGCCTATGTTTTGACTCAAATCGAAAGCTCCAAAACGATCTGAGTGGGCCTGATTTTCTTAATACTGTTGGATAATGAGTCATATTATGATACTTAGCTTTAAGTGTGTCATTAAAAAGGCGAACGTACTCAGAATTATGTCTAGCAATTTTTTCACTCAAAAGTATTATGAAGTCTTCGTTTATAGCGTAGCAAAGGATCATGTCGATTATTTCTAGAAAGTTTAGAAGAAATGCCCAAACTTCATCATCTTCATGTATTAAGTCGCCCACCATTAAAGGAAAATAAGTAACAAATGTTTTCATTTCACGAGCAGACATTTTTAAATGTTTCTTTGATAAATGTATCGCTGTTATTTCACCACAAACATTATCTATTTCAATAGGCCCATAATCAAAATTCTTTTTTCTTGAATTAAGAGTTTCTAAGGTAAAATATTGAGCAGTTTCAATTAAATATTTTATTATATGACACATATTATAGTGACATACACCTTCGAAGATATCGTGCATTACGTCAACACTGTAGTTTTCAACTGTATGAAATGAAGGTATTTTATTAAATATTGATTCTTTCTGAATCCCGCTTTCTGTTGAATCTGCTTTATGAATATCATTTTCATAGTTTTTTCTATTTCGCATCAGAGAAACATTTTCAACACTTGCTGTTTGTGTGTCATTTTTCAACATTTTACATAATCTGCAAAAGCTTTTACTGATAAACGATCTGTTGAAATTCAGTAAAGAGTTAAGCCCAAGATTATCACCAAGTATTAAACCCAAAAGAAAGTGAACGTGAGTGGTACCTTTTTCTGTCGTAATATCAAGTCCATTAACTTCTAAAAAAGAAAGTTCGTCAACTAGGCTTTGACAGCATTTTTCGTTACCAAAAGATTTAATGTCTTTAGCTTTAACAGTTGCTCCTAAATAAATGTTTTCCAATACCGATTCTTTCTCTCGCATGCAAGGAAACGAATAATATATGTTACTTATTGCTTGTTGACCACTGTGAGAGCCTAACGGGTTATTAATTTCAAAGTCGTCGTTATAAAGAAAATATGGAACTAGAATTTTGTTTGGATACATATCTGCTTTTTGTTTCCATAACTCACCCTGTACAAAATTTGTCACAACATTTGCTGATTTCAAAGTATTCATATTTGATAGAACGTCAGTAAGAAAACCTTTTCTTTCAAAAGTTTTTTTAAATTGAAAACGTAATGGCATTAAAACACCCGTCACTGTATGCTCTTTATAACTCAAGAACCCACCTTCATGAACAGCATTTATTGATTGATCGATAGTAAACTCTTCTATGTTTTGCAAATATTGTTCATCTTGAAGCCATTGAAATAAACGATATTCAGTTTTAGAAAATTGGAATGGATCTCTACATACAGCAACCAAACTAAGGATTTCATTATGAGTCTCTGGGCAAGAATTTTGTAACTTTGCGGTTGATAATGTTTTAAACATATCCAAAAGTGGATCTGTTATAAATAGTTTTATGAGATCTTGAACTACGCAAACATCTTTTCTGGTGAAATTATTATTGCTATGCAATTTTAAACAAAATGTACTAGCCGATCTTAAAAAACTTTCAAAGTTCTTGTAATTTATTTCTTTTGAGATTTCTTCCGTACCTGTTTCTTCAGATTGATTGAGTTCTAAACCCTTACTCAACGTAATGCACTCGTCGGAAATTTTCTTTTTTTTAGCTTCAACCCCGTCTTTTATTTCTTCAGTAGAAACTATATTTATCCATTCACGATCCTTCACAATACTAAGTTTATGTTTTCGAAGAAAATGTCTTTTGAAACTTGCCAAACTTTGGAAACTCTGATAACACGGATTTTCTACACATCTGAATAAACTATTGTTATTTAAGAAATGTTGTTCCTTAAAATGTTTAATAAGACTATCAATTTCAGAAAAAACATTCTTACATATATAGCAAGTCATATTTGCGAAGGGGACGAAGTCTGTAAATAATTTTGCGTTTAATATCAAGTTGAAATTAACTACTTTTCTTATTTACAAATAAGAAAGGTACATATTATTAATTATTTGAATTTGAAAAGATCTAGGTATAAGCTGTGACTGCCATTAGTATTCGGTTCTTGCTCATATATTTTTCCTAATGAAATATCTTGTTTAAAAACAAATGTATTGCAACTTTACTTTCAGTTGTGATAAAGAAAATTGTTTAGATGAAGTAGCCAAGTGACATTTTCAAAAATTTGATTAAAATGCGTTCAAAGTTTCACCCCTATTACAGATGACAACCCAACTGAAAATTGGGTTGTGTGCCCGTGTTATATAAATGAGAAGACAACCCAATTTCAGTTGAGTTGTCATCCATAATAGGGGTATTTATTATCGACGAAATGCACAATTTAGCTTTAGTGAAATAACCTTTTTAGGCAAAATTGAGAATTGCGGATGATACAAGAATTTTATTTTTAAAACAAATACTTCATCTCAAAGAAAAAACGAAAAATTAAAAAAAAATGTCACTCAACACTTTGGTAGTCTTCAATTAAAACGCTGATCTGGACTAGTTAACAGGCGCGTTCATCACAATTCAGATTTTAACTGAAAAACTTATTCAGTTTTGCGTTGAACGGTCTTCTAAATTTTTTGTCAGATTTGAATGGTATTGGGATTCACCTTTCAATTCTGCGAGGAAAGATTTGATAAGAAATAAATAATTTCTTGTAGTCGGTTCAAAATAGTACTAACTATAGTCCAAAGCATTTCTTTTCAATATTTGTGATTAGAAATATGCGCGTAACTACAATTTGAATAGACTTCGAACGAAAATGTAGCAAATAATTTTCTTAAAAATCTATTTCTTTTGTAAGGGTTTTCATTAATAACCTTTAATTATACGACAAATTGCCAAAAAATAAATTAGAGTTCAGTTTAATGAAAAAGTTCACTACAAAAATGTTTCCAAAAAAAGCTAACCGAAAAATACAAAGTAAAGTTCAATTGTCATGTAGGCTATTTATCGCATCTGACAGCTTAATAAACTAAATCTAGATTTTCAGACTGCTTTTCTTGACTGAAAAACTGAATCGGTAAAAACTAACAGCTGATGAGTTGTCAACTGAAAAACTTAACGTCTGGGGCCCTACTCTGTAATTCGATTCGAAAGCAAAAATTTCCGAAACGAATATTTTGTACTCTTTATTTCTAAAGTGGATTCGAATTCGAAATGGCAAATCCGAAAACGATTTTTTTATATCATTTATTTATTTTTCAACTTGGTTGTAATTTGATTTGATATTATTTTTTTGCTTGATTTGATAGATTTCTGAGATATATTTCAAAACTCCGCAAATTTATTCCGTTAATGAAAATATTAACAAGTCCTTTTTTTTCGATTCGAAAACGAAATACAGAGTACGAATTCATAATCGGATTGAAAATCACGTTCGAATAGACTTCCTTTTCGAAACGAAATACAGAGTAGGGCCCCTGGCCAATCAGAGGCCGAGAATAGTTAGTTAATCTGAAAATCTAACTTGTGATGAACGCGCCCAATGTTAAGGGAAACATTATAAACGAATAAAAATTTCAAAAAACCGAGTATAAATGCAGCGTTGAAAAAAATTTTTGATAAAAATTTGGCATAGAATGAATTATTAAGCGTTTGGGCTTGGATAAGACACAATATCTGCTTCTTCTTCTCTTGGAATGGGGGATGAAAACTACAGCAAAAGTAGTCAAAATCGTCTCACTGGACCTGTGTCCTGTACTGATTAAAAAAGCCAGTTTTGAATACACACAAAACACAAGCAACCCAGGTTGCGTAAAAATGTGGGCAGCGCAGAGAAGATCTTGTACAAGTAGGGAGAATTCTCACACACAAAAGCGCATCTGTGCATGTGCACAAGCCTATTTACCAAACAAAAATACTAAACTGTACCGTGTAGGTATGCGCATACGAAAAATATGTTTTCAAACGAGATTTGTCATAAACTTTGAATTAAATCTATTCAAAAAGGAAAACAGACTTTACTTTTTCTATTAACTAACATAATCAGTGAATGAGTTACACGTTAAGACACTATCAATAAACTAAGCAAAAATTAACACAGTTGATTTCAAAAAAGCGGACACTGGTCTTCATATGCAAATATTTTAATACGAATAGATATGCAGCAATTAAATTTTTTAAATAAATATCGTGAGGTCTTACCTTTTTTTAAAACGCTGGACTGCTAAAATATAAATTGGTATTTTTTAAAACACAACACTTTTACTTTTAATTACACTTGAAACAATACTGGCACAATACACTTGAAATTGAAATAAAACTCTGCTCTGCGTCTGCACAACCGGCACCTCCAAAGAACGAACTGAGAATGATAAAACAACAGACGCCGAAAAATAATGAAGCGCTTGAGTGTGTATGTAGTGTTTTGGTAAATAGAGGCTATTTTTTCTTATGGCTACAATTTTTTTTCGTAAGGTTATGTAGATTGTCGTAGCTTGAGGATATTATTCATTAGACAACGAATTATTGTAATAGAGGTAAGTAGACTAGAGTAGGTCTATGCAAAACATGGTTATGTGATGAGGTTTTTTCATAACATGACGAAGTTTTTTATGGGTTGATTAAAATTTTTAATGAAGTTTTAAAAAATGTTCATAATGGAAGCAAAGAATTCATACACACATGAATTTTCTACATTAACTCACGTTACAGGTTTACGAAAAAGTCAATGGTTTATTAACTTGTTTCGTAAAGCAATGACAAATTTTTTATAGACTAATGATGTTTTTCGTTGATAGATGAAAGGTTTAATAAAGCAAGTATTTATTTTAATTAAACGATGCATCATTGCGTTAATAAATGTAGAATTTCACACCGCAATTATTTTTATAAAGCAAGTGAGGTAGGTTACCACCTATACGATTTGAAGTTTGAGCAAGATAAATCTTTCTAATGAAATGTTGACACATTGGGATTTACATTAGAAAAACCAAAACAAATACACTTTTATAAAAAACAAGGTCGTTTTTATGAAAAACCAGGTGTCGTTAATTTTTGTAGAGTGATTATATTACAGTGACTCTAAGGGTGTAAGAAATTGAAATTTGGTCTTCAATTTACAACGCATTTTAAATTTCCCCTTTAATTTTCGGCATGAATTTAACTCCAATTTATAACAAAGATGGTGTATATGTATACCACATTATAATTTGATATTACGGCTTAAATCGTATTAGATATTAACAGTGAAAAAAGAAATAAAAATACTAAGAAGTTAAAAAAGAATTTCAATGACAAAATTACTGAATACGGTTTTTTTCTGGCATTCTCATATTTCTACTAATTGTTTTGTCCAAGTTGGTAGAGAGCTCCAGAGCTTAATAACATGTACAAAAAAATTAACAGGATGAATTAAGGAGAGTGCAAGAATGTAAAATTCAATTAATTGTTCTTACAGACTACACAAAGCACAATTTATTAGTTTTTGCACATCTTGTTTCAAGAAATTTTTCTGTTTCGAAAAATATTAAGTTGATTGAGGGAAGTAGATGGAAAGTTTTCTTTTTTTAAATACAAAAAAGTTAGTCGAATCTGACGCTGTTTTTATTGTTTCAGTTGTGTTGAAACAGCTGTAACTTTTTCAATTTACAACATAATTCTTCGAAACAGAACATACTGTAAGGCTAGACTCAAACATTTTATTGACAAATTTTGATGGTTTTTCAGAACTGAATATGTAGTTTAAAACAAGCATAAAAAAAAACTTTCTTCCGAAGATTTTTAACATTTCCAATATTTTTTCTAGTTATTTCTTATTCGAAAATTTTAATTGCGATCACTGTGTTTTTCAAAAGTTTTTCAAAATAACGTCTATTTTACGATTTTTCCTATGAATTTTGCTTTGCAAACGCACACAAAGAATTTGAAGTACAGCTAAAACCATAGAGAATAAAAGAACAAGGCCGCAAACCTCACACACACAATTGCATCAGTCCTCAAGCTGACTTTACAAACACCACTCTATTTTCGGATTTCAAAACTAGTTTGAGATCCGAAAATAAAGTGGTATTTGTTATTTCACTAGCCCAGCTTTACACTTTTTTGTCTCTAGTTCTTTGTTTTCTTTTGAGCAGGTTTTTTCATCGATCTACACTTTTTTCGCTTGAATAGAGAAAGGATTGAAATGGATATACTTATACAATACACATATACATAGAAAGTTGCAATGATTCAATATCTACTGTTCTTTGTTTCTTTTGCTATTCATTAGTAGGTGCATTTCTTTTACATGCAAAAACAAAACCATAGCACAGCAAATGTGATCGAAACCTGTTTCTCGCGAAGAAAAGAGAAAGGCGTTAAAAAAATGTTTCAAGATTTGAGTTTTCTGTACTTTTGGTTTTTTTTTCTTCAATTCTATATGAAAAATGATTAGAGAGAGTAGTTGAAAAAGAAAACAAGTTTCTAGCACTGACGCTAAGACTCTTGGACCTGGGACTCTATACGGGAGATATATACACAATTCTATATGTGCTCAAAAAAGATTGGAGAGAGTACTTGAAAAAGAAAACAAGTTTCTGTTTCTGGCACTAACGCGACGCTCGGACGCTGAAACTTTATCCGAGGGAGAAATAAAAACAATCCCTGGTTTTTACTTTTATTGTGTTTCATTCGGTGTTCTTTTTGTTATACTTTAATCAGTATTAGGATTTGCAATTCATTTTACAATTTTATTAAACATTCTTTGCTCTACTTGCAAACGAAATTTCTTTTCCTTATTATGACGGCAACCCTTCGTCCTGACACCAATTTCGTTGAGCAATGCGTTTCGTTCATACTTTATTAAAATTTTTCAACAAATTATGAAGTTTTGCGTTCGAATACGATGCGACGATACTAGATTCGTAGGATAATAAATTAATTTTTCGTTATTCAATGAAAAAAGTATCGTTGAGGTATGAATTTCGTTCATACTTTATTGAATTTTTTCGACAAATTATGAAGTTTTGAGTTCAAATACAATGATCAGATTCTACGAAAGTTTTATGTAGGAATTCGTAGGATAATAAATTAATTTTTCGTTATTCAATGAAAAAAGTATCGTTGAGGTATGAATTTCGTTCATACTTTATTGAATTTTTTCAACAAATTATGAAGTTTTGAGTTCAAATACGATGAGCCCATTCTACGAAAATCTTATGTAGAAATTCGTAGGATAATAAATTAATTTTTCGTTATTCAGTGAAAAAAATTTCGCTGAGGTATGAATTTCGTTCATACTTTATTGAATTTTTTCAACATATTATGAAGTTTTGAGTTCAAATACGATGATCAGATTCTACGAAAGTTTTATGTAGAAATTCGTAGGATAATAAATTAATTTTTCGTTATTCAATGAAAAAAGTATCGTTGAGGTATGAATTTCGTTCATACTTTATTGAATTTTTTCGACAAATTATGAAGTTTTGAGTTCAAATACAATGATCAGATTCTACGAAAGTTTTATGTAGGAATTCGTAGGATAATAAATTAATTTTTCGTTATTCAATGAAAAAAGTATCGTTGAGGTATGAATTTCGTTCATACTTTATTGAATTTTTTCGACAAATTATGAAGTTTTGAGTTCAAATACAATGATCAGATTCTACGAAAGTTTTATGTAGGAATTCGTAGGATAATAAATTAATTTTTCGTTATTCAATGAAAAAAGTATCGTTGAGGTATGAATTTCGTTCATACTTTATTGAATTTTTTCAACAAATTATGAAGTTTTGAGTTCAAATACGATGAGCCCATTCTACGAAAATCTTATGTAGAAATTCGTAGGATAATAAATTAATTTTTCGTTATTCAGTGAAAAAAATTTCGCTGAGGTATGAATTTCGTTCATACTTTATTGAATTTTTTCAACATATTATGAAGTTTTGAGTTCAAATACGATGAGCCCATTCTACGAAAATCTTATGTAGAAATTCGTAGGATAATAAATTAATTTTTCGTTATTCAATGAAAAAAGTATCGTTGAGGTATGAATTTCGTTCATACTTTATTGAATTTTTTCGACAAATTATGAAGTTTTGAGTTCAAATACAATGATCAGATTCTACGAAAGTTTTATGTAGGAATTCGTAGGATAATAAATTAATTTTTCGTTATTCAATGAAAAAAGTATCGTTGAGGTATGAATTTCGTTCATACTTTATTGAATTTTTTCAACAAATTATGAAGTTTTGAGTTCAAATACGATGAGCCCATTCTACGAAAATCTTATGTAGAAATTCGTAGGATAATAAATTAATTTTTCGTTATTCAGTGAAAAAAATTTCGTTGAGGTATGAATTTCGTTCATACTTTATTGAATTTTTTCAACATATTATGAAGTTTTGAGTTCAAATACGATGAGCAGATTCTACAAAAATTTTATGTAGAAATTCGTAGGATAATAAATTAATTTTTCGTTATTCAGTGAAAAAAAATTCGTTGAGGTATGAATTTCGTTCATACTTTATTGAATTTTTTCAACAAATTATGAAGTTTTGCGTTCAAATACGATGAACTGATATTACGAAAATTCTATGTAAAAATTCGCAAAGGAATTAAATTTTTCGTCAAGGTATGAAGTGATATTTTGTATATCAGTGAAAAAATTTCATAGAGTAAAAAATTCTTTCCATTGGACTTTGTAATTTTTCGTAGGTCGAAGCAAAATTTTAGTAAATCTATTAATTATTTTAGTAATATGAAGGATTTTCGTAAGAAAAATGAAAAATTTCATCAGGTCATGAGAGAAATTCATTATTCAATGAGACGTTTTACGTATTATGCTCATTTACATAATTTTATGCAGTTTTTCGTTAAAATAACTATGAAAACGCTTCATTAAGTGATGAAACACTTAATCAAAACGTTTTTTTCAGCTCAAAACCGGCAAAAACAGCGTATGAAGCGTTTCGTTAAAGGAACACATTTTTCATTCTACGAAAAATTACATATTTTCGTTAGCCCAACGAAATTGGTCGTATTTTCAGTGTATGAAGCGAATTTCGTACTATTACGAAAAATATTTTTTTCAGTGCATCTTGGTTGCAGCTAAGCAGACTAACCCCCACCACTGTTTGGTTGAGGTCGTCTTCAGACTCACTTCCTGAAGTTGACCGTAAGAGGTCATCTTCCTTCAGGCCGTTCTCGGACATTGAGTCGTCTGTTTCGTCTTCTGATGTTACGGAGGAGGCACTTGGGGGATCTACTTCCATTTCAGGGAGTTTTTCGCCTTCAGCGCTTACCATGCTTGTTGTGTTCGGGGCAGAAGGAGCGTTTACGCTTTCTTCGTCTTTTTTATAAATTCTTAAGGTTATGGTCGCCCATCCGAACTTAATCTTACCTTGGGTTTCAGCTAGAGGGGCCATCGAGTCTTTGATCTATTGGGACCGTCTGGTTCCTCCAACTTTGCTACTTTCCAGTCATGAGTAGGTAGGGATGGGTTACCAAATTGGATCATCTTAAGAATTATTTCTTTGTCGGAGAGCTCCGCTGGTATTCTGATGCGAGCTCTTGGTCTGCAAGGAATTTCCTCCTTTGCTACAACCTCGATCTTTGCACCAGGCCAGAGACCTTCTAAACGGCTGACTGCAAGCTTATACAGACTTTGCGATCTCTCCCCATCAAAGGCAATTAGCTTGACTCGCCCCTGGTACCAACCCGCATTTTCAAAAGTTGCAGGTTCTCCCGGGTTCTCCATCATGAGAGCCCAATAGGAGGTCTGGAGCTTGTTCAAGATCATTGTCCACTGATCAAAAGTAATCGCGCCATCTGCATTGCTCTTGTCAATTATGGCAACTACTGTTTTGTCCTTTAACACTTCGCTAAAGGACAAGTCTTTTCCGGTGGAGGTGCTGTGCACCTTAGATCGCTTAGGTTCCGGGATGGTTCCTTCGCATGATCTGTTTCTTTTTGAGGAATCGCCGGTGGGGATATTGGCAATGATGCTCTTAGCCCACGTAAGTTTAGCGTCCGCATCAGAAGCTCGCTTGTCTATTGGTGTTTCACCAAGAATCTTAACGAGCCTCCTTGCATTTCGCCGTTTCCTACGATTTGGGGGTGGGAGCTTCTCTTCCTCACTGGGAGCAGAGCATATTTCAGCGCCACTCTCACTGGGAAGGGAAATTGCCTCAGTGCTCGTAAGGGGGGGGTTCTTCCTCTCGGTCAGACCGTAATTCACGGTGTCGTGAGTTGGAACAGACCCCTCCGTGCACTCTTGAGGATGGGATTGGGTTGTGGAATTGGGAGTGCAGCAGAGATTCACTGCTGCACGGTCAATGATTTGGGTACTGGTTTCCGCATTTGATGAAGTGCCGGCGTGACAAGCAGAGGGTACACAATAATTCACTGCTTCCCCTTTTTTTGCCACGGGCAATTCCACCAAAATTGGAGGTTGAGTACTACCAATGACGGCGTTTGCACCACCACTGGTCGTAGCGTCTAGGATTGAAGGCGTTCCTCCCTCCCCGGATGGTTTTTCAACCCTTCCAGTGAGTTTGGTCGACCCACAGTCCCTACCGCTTTTCGCTTTTTGTTTTTCTTCGTTAATAATAGTTGTCACTGGCGACTTATCCTCTTTCGAGGCCAAGCCCTTGCCGGCAGTCGCGACTCCTGCCGACTTTTGGACGTATATCCCCGTCCGTTTTTTATTTCCTTTTATTAACTTTTTTTCCATTTTGATTTTCAAGTTTTCTAACATTGAGGTTATTTTGAGTTACTTTAGTTGAGAGGATTCCGCAGCTGGATTGCTGGAGATCCCCTCGTAAGCACCCTCACCACGACAAGGTCAACTCATGGAGGGTGAGCGAGGAGGGTGTTGCGGCTAAATTGTTTCAGGGGAGGAATGCAACTGGTTATTTCACTAGAGCACTGTTTATAGAAAATGCGATAAAATAGAGTGAGACAGGTAACATTTCGACGATGTTCAAGAGAATCAATCGATTCTACAATTGAACTATCACCTATCAATTTTATTGCTCTATTTTGTACCCTATCAAGCAGGTGCAAAGATGTTTGAGCAGCACCTGACCAGATATGGGAGTTATACTCCAGTTTTGGGCGGATGAAGGCCTTATAAATTGTAGCCAGATCAGAGGGGGTGAAGAACTTCCTGCATCGTCTTAAGAAACCTAAGCATTTAGCAGCGTTTTTAGCGACTTCAAATATGTGGTCATTCCAACGAAGATCATCGTTTACACACATACCAAGTACTGACAGCTTTTCGGTTTCTTCGATGCAGGTACCATTCATGGATAATGGTAATGGGGGAATGTTAAGCTTCAACGACAAGAGACAGCATTGAGTTTTCGAAGCATTGAATTCTACTCGGTTCATAAGACCCCATGAAACAATGCTGTCAAGGTCAGAATTCAATGAGCTTATCATATGCAACCGTTCCAGTTCCACATCCGAAGAGTAGGGACGTGAATTTGGAAACGAATATGAAAAGCTGAGGGTCGAGTCGTCAGCAAAACAGTTAAGCAAGTACATACATTTCGGGAGGTGGGGTTTCATCTTCAGTGAAAGTACATACCTGATAAAAAATGAACTATTTTGTTTGTGTGGTCGAGGCGTTATATTAGAATGAAAGACATTCCATTGCCAGTGTGGGGTGGGCATATTAATAAAAGAGGAAAGCAGGCTACATGAAATCTAAGGACCATTCATTTTTGTGAACAAATTCGTAGGCACAACAAAGAATTATGCTCTGCAAACACTACGCCTTTTGACAGGAAGTAACTCAAACCATTTTTGCCGTCTCTCTTACTTGAGAGCCGTTACAGTTTGTAAATTCATATTAGGAACACCTAGCGCTCTCTACAAAAAAAAAACAAAAACATCCACTTAGTTGGTAACTAAGCATGTTTCTTGAGTTCATTCTTTTCCCACGGCTGACTTTTCGAATTCGGATGACCGAAGAACTATGATTGATTTTTCATATTTATGTTTTTGGTATGATACAATATTTTCTTAATGATATTCCTTCCGACGACGACGTCACAGCTTTTAGATGCCAAATTGAGTAAGTAGTTTAATTTTTCATTTATTTTATGCCAAGCCTACAACGACGGCCCTGAAAGACTACATTAAAAAAAGTAAATACGTTTTCATACTTAGATTTCTCTTTTATTTTCACTTTAAGACTTTTGTTTTTACAATATTACATATATAAATCCATGCATATTATAATGAGATAAAATACACATTTTACTTTTCTTAATAAACACCATGAGCCATTCCCATTAATACGCTACAAATGTATGTATGTATTTCCATTCATAAAATGTCTTTAATAATTTTTAGTTTCTTTTTCTTTCATTAATATAGGTCAATATATAGTTTCTTCTTTTCCATTTGCAATCGTCTTGTACACCAAAAATAGTATTGCTTTAAAAAAACAATACCGACACTCGGCATACAAACCGTAAGCGATCTAAAATTGAACAATGTACACCAGGTATTGGCAATACATCCGACAACTCTCCCATTTGCATTGTAAAATTAACTATTTCACTTTAATGTTTTCGGCGGAATCATTTTGTATTTACATTACATTGTATATAAATAGTTTACAATATAATTAGAATTAATACTTTCTTCACATGCATTGTGTTTTTTTTTAGGTTTTTTTTTTTTTTTTATTTCAAGAAAAGACACCTTCATCATTTTAAAATTTACATCGTTCCAGATTGCTATAGATGTAGAAAAAGAGAGTTACAGTAGAATACAATTTTTCTTTCGTGTTAGTATTATTTATTTTTGGTTTAATCACAGAAAACTAAATTTACATGTATTAGTTCACCTAAAGAGTTTTGAAAAGTATTGTTGAAAGTTAAAAATGGTGTTGTTTTTTTGTTTAACCATTCCTATTTTATGTTACAATAAATACAAAGCACCTGAATTTTCTTCTGTGTACATTCTATTGTAGGTTTAAATTTATCTTTATTATTTTCTTTAAACATAATTTTATGTAGTTCAGTTGATACATCGAATAGTAAGTAACACATCAGTTGTATCTACTTAACAGAAAATTAATATTCATATTGATTCTACACACTTTACAATATAATAATGAGTATTTTTTGTTTTGTTTTTAATTTAAGACGGATGTCTTTGGTGGCGAGAAAGAAAAATATTATTGTTTGCTTGCCAGTGAAATTAGGAGAGAGCAATTAAAAGTTTTGTGGTAAAAAGAAAAGAACACTCGTTTTATCTTATTTGTGATTAATCAAATAAATATTTTGAAAGTATTTATTCGTATAACAAATAAAAGCAAGAGTAGGTAAAATATCAGAATGAAATAATCTAAAAAATTTAAATTTATCTTCTTTTTATAGATATATATTTCATTGTTATGTACAAGTGTTAAATAGTTTAACGATGAGCATAGGCCTCATTTATGTTTGTAAATATTATGTATTTTTTTGTGTTTCTATTACTTTTAAGCACAAAAGTTTTGCACTCAAGTGGTAGTAAAAAAATCATCGTTTTCTTATTTTTTGACACCATACAAAGTTTTGAGATTAAAAATATTTATGCAATGTCTTTGGCATTATTCGTTACAGTAAAGATTTCCTCCATATTGTGTTTTGCTATTTTATAAACAGAATTTTGTTTTGTTTGGAAATGCAGTAGGAATAATTATATACTATTAATTAACTCGATAGCTTATGCGTTTTGTTTTTATTTTACAACCATAGAAAAGTAAATATTATTTACGTTATTATTTTTTATTCTTGCTTTTAGGTACCTAAAATGTTTGAAAAGAGGTTTCATATACATTACATACGTATATTTATATATTTATGTATATATATATATATATAATTTCTTCTTTACATCACGTTTAAGTTCCCTACATATATATATTTATTTTTTCCATTTTAAAACATGTTCTTAAGATCTATAAAACTGATATGTCTAAGAGCTATTATCATTCGTTATCAATTTTAATATGAAAGTAATTTTCTTTTTTCGTTTTTGGTGAGGAAATAAATTTTTTTTTACAGAAATACGAATTAAGAATGCATCACATTTTTTTTAATAATTAGAAAGAATAGTTGTATTTGACAGTGTGTTTTGGTATTCGTTTTCTTTTTTTTTAAGGAGTATTCTTATGAAGTCGAGTAGGTGTTTATACTTTAACTACTATAATTTGAATTATTTGGCAAGTATAATCGAAAGTAAATTTGTTTACTTATTTCATAAAGAAGTTAAATTAAATAAAGCAAGTAAGCCCTACCCCATGTGAAGCGAATGAAAACAAAAAAATACGGCCAAAAGGTGACAAGTCACGACTTTGTGTTTTCAATTTGACACTGTGTTTGAAAAGTATTGGAAGATCCCAAATATCGTGAGCAATTTATTGAAAGATAAAGAAAACCATAGAAGGAATATGAAGGGACGATCAAAAGTAACGTCGTCTGCTGAAAGGATATTGATTGCTCGACTGGTGTCTAATTCTTACCAGTCAGCTCCTCAAATACCAACCACGTCTGACACAACAGCAAGCATTTCGACTGTTGAGAGAGTGATGAGGTTTGCTTCAAACACCAATTTCATGAAATCAAAGAAGAAGCCTCCACTTAATCCACAAAGAAAGGGAAAACTGCTTGAATTCTGTAGGTTCCACATGACATGGAGAGGAGTGGTACTTAATCGTTTTCACAGATGAAATAGGTTCTAAATTTTTTATCATGATCAGAAAACATACAATTAATTTGAATTTCTCAAATTCAGGTCCATACCTATGAACTTTTTAACCCGATAACACTCCCATCCATACGACTAGAGTCATGACAAATCAGTGAAACGTTGATTTGACGTCGAAAAATTCAGAACTCCATGTCGGAGGATCAAGATATCCAACTCCGAAAATTGGCGTTTAACTTAGTTATGACGCGACAGTGGCTCATCAGTTAGATGACGCACCGTCACTGGATCTCTTGGTCCATGTCATTTCGACAAATTCAAAATTCAACTCCGGGTAAAAACAATAACAAAAATTTTTCTTTCTTTTTTTCTTTTTTCTTTCACGGGTAAGTGGCGCGATGGTTAGTATGTCTGCCTGTTAACCTAGATGTTGGTGGCTCGAATCCCAACAGATGCAAAAATGTTTTTCGAAAGGGTATCGCCTTTCGCGAGGAATTGGCAAGTCCTCCGTTAGTAAATTCATTGTCATGAAAAGCTTTCGCTTTCTCGATAGCCGTTCAGAACTGGCAGCAAATTGTAGGTGCCCTCCATTCCCTCACAAGGCAACGGTTGTGAGAAATGCGTTAGGCCCTGGGGCTTCTCGCTCTGTTGCGCCACACTATTTATTTATTTTTATTTTTCTTTTGATTATATAAGTTGATTTATCGTACGTGAAGTCTATAACTCTGGTCAATTAAATAGACTTAGAAGAACGCTTCTTTGAACTATTTACAAAAATGTTCGAGGTAAATAAAAGAAGGTCCACTCATTACTAAAGGAATGAGAAAATGATAAGCTTTAAAAAGAATCGTTTTTGTGTGAATTTTTCCGTCATCTTGTCTTAGTTTTCATATCTAATACAGAAGAACCTATTCAATGGGCCGATCTAAATGAAAATTAAATTGAATGCATTGCAAGAAATTTTCAAATTAACAGTAATTATTATTTTCGATTTGTAAAAGTAAAAAGTAAAATTCATAATCGTGCAAAATTATTTTGAAGGTCTTGTTTATTGTAAATGGTTTGAACCTATTGTATTGGCCGGCAGTGTATGAAAGAAAAGTTTGCTTTACGACACTTCACAAAAGCGACGTAAGAACTTCTCTTGAGACTTGGTCGCTTTTGCGAAGTGACATAAGACCAGACATTGAAAAATTATTTTATAGTGCACTGTGGTAAACTATAGTTGGATTTAAATAATTCATATTGATCTAATTTTTTTGCTCTGGGTAAGAGCTACTTGCTCATTGATTGGCGCGTGGCATCTGCTTTCGCTACAAGATTTAATGGTTCTATGGGATTCAGTTAGCCCCGCAAGAATTCTGCGATTTCAGTTTTATTAAAATCCGGTATAGCCAAAAAATGTAAATCGTTAACAATATATCATTTGAAATGTAAATACAAAAGATGTATTGGTTGTATTAAAAATTGTTTCCGAAGCCTTTCCCGAGTATTGAATTTTAAACTCATTTGCTTATACTTATTGACGACTTGATGCTGCAATGCAGTTAACAGAGTGACACAGTACCTCATGACAGATGGACTTTCTGATTTGATCAATACACGACTTTTGTCTACTCAAGAGCTATTGACTTTCTGATTTGGTCAATACTTTCGTCTACTCAAGAGCTATTGCCATTCATTTATTTGACAATTTTTAATAAAAGTAATGGTAGCTTTTGCCTCTGGAATTATATTTCATAAAAATACATAAAATTCAATTTCTTTCCATGGGTATAGGGAATAAAATAATAAAATTTAGAAATTTAAAAATAAAATCCAAAATGTGTGTATTGCTTAGAAGTTGGATTGTCAATCTATATATCAATATATAATGTGTGTATACAAATTTATATATTTAAACACCAAAGGTCGGTGCAACAACGTAATTTTATTTCTTAGAAATATGCTAAGGTCAATTTTGTTTGAAATTGTATTATGAGTGCGTATAAAAAGGGGAAAGTATTAAGATTTATGACATTATTTTGATTAAGTTTTTTCCTTTTTTTTATACTTGTCCTTGAAGATACTCATATCTATGTATATTAATTAATATTTTGCCAGTGTGAGACAAAGAGGCAACTTTGATGAATTTTTAGTACATGATTTTTTTGTTTTTTTTTTCAGTTCCTTAAGTTAACATTTTTATATTTAGTTATTTATTTTAATTTTTATTCAAAATAAAAAAATCGATGTTGTGATGATGATAGAAAGCCAATGACAAATTAATGAAAGTAAATTAATTTAATAATTGTGTAGTATTTAAACAATTTGTGTTTTGTAAGTAGTTTTGTGTTATATGAACGCATAGAAATGCTGTGTGGGGGCATAAAATATCAGGGACTAGGACTCTACGTTATTGAAATGGGAAGCTCTGGAATTCAACTTAGTTGGAAATATCAAGAACCGAGCTTCAAAAGTTTTAAATTTATGTTACGAAACTGGTCCAAGTTTTTAGCCACTTTCAGTGAGGGCAGAGTATTTTTAAGATACATTCACTTTAACTAAGCAAAGCTTAGCAAAAATCTTAATGTACTATTCGGATTATAGAAGTGCCTTATATTGGAAAGGTGGCTTGACACTTTTCTGACAGTGAGAAACATAATTTGTTAATGTACACGGTCCGTCATGCGTTGAACTTCGAATGCAAAGTGAACGATGAAATGGCACTCATAGCTCGTTTTTCAAAAGGTTTCTTGCAAACTCTTTTTACAAATATCACTGAATAGGACAGCTTTTATTTTCTGAAATCAACACGAGAAAAAACTTTTTTTTTTGTATAAGAAGATCCTAAAAATATTTTAAGAAGTTTAAAGCACTGCTTTTCTTAACGCCTTTTTTTCAAATCTAGTGTCATCCATAAGCCTATGCATGACGGGATCATTGAGCCATATAAGCTTAAGCTTCCAAGTATACATAGAAGTTGCAAGGCTTAAAATAACAGTCGAATGTAATAAATAAGCGAAGCTTAGTATGTTGGTAAGAATGATATTTCAAACCAAGTCATATTTCTGAACTGAATGCGCAATCCAAAATGTAAGTACATTGCATTCTGTTAAAGCAAATATTTCCCGGACATAATTTCTGGTAAAACAAGAAAATAAAAGAGTTGATGGAAGTTTTGTAGACTCAATAAAGCTTATCGAGTTCTATATTCTGTTGCGCATGCATTTGGGTCGCTAAACATTAAGCGTTGATAGAAGTTTTGTAGACTCTATAAAACTTATCGAGCTCCATATTCTTGTGCGCATGCATTTGGGTCGCTAAACATCAAGCGTGTTCTCCCATTCAACAAGGCATTGCCCTTGATGATGTAGTAATAAAGGCTCACCTTTGCAATTGGCACAAGAATTTGGCAACACCAAAATGCTTGGCGAGCTATTACGAGGTTCGGCTAATTCAGCCCATTGCGATTTGTCGAAAGATTGTTGCAGAAATACGAGTAAGCTTACTCATCAATAGTTTTTCGACATTGCAATAGGCTACAAGAGACAAACAACCTCTAAATGCTTCGTGGACATTTTGGTCATCGACAAGTTTCTGATCACGAAAGAAAGTGGTCGTTTTGTTTTGCAGTCTAAGTGCAATTTTTCAAAAGATACAACAATTGACGTTGACGTTTTCTTTCAATACTCAATGCTCTTCTTCTTTTTTGGCGTTTCTAGTACTGTGAGAGTGAAGGGATCACGGTTCTCCTATTCATCTGTTCCACACCAAAAGATGAATACCTCGAAAGTCAAAAATTCAAATGAGATCTATTTTTTCCGTTCAGCTTTCTAAAATTTTGACTGTAAATTTTATTTGGTACATGGCATCTATTTACCAACGAAAACATCTAATACCCTACTTTTAAGAAGTCATGATTGATGATTTAATAGCTAAAGTATTTCTATAAAAACCGTAGTAATCCTTAGTAGCCTAAAATGCTAGGCAGACTGATTAATATTTTGAGAGGCTCTACCATCTTTCTGTACGATCTCCTCCTACTTAAGTATTTTCGTTCCTTACCGTTAGATTCCATTAGGTTGCAGTTGTGATTTCGACTAGGAAGCTGTTTTTTCAAAATAAATTATACGAACGGGTCAGTCCGTTCGGCGCAGCGGTGGCGTTGAACGAGTTGATAAAAATCAAAATTTGCCTGGAACACAAGCTTGGCTAAACTAAAGATTACCTTAAAGTTTTAAGTTTTCCGTTCCCGTTGCCGAGGGAATATGGGAATAAATAGCATTCTAACAGGGTAAGAATTTTGAAATCGGTTAAGTAGTTTCTAAGTTCCCGTGTACTATCCCGCTCCAGTTCCCGTTCTCATGGGAATATGGAGATGAAATTTACACATAAACCTTTCTCTCGGATTACTCTATCTATTAAAATCCGTTGCGTAGTTTAAAGGATCTAAGCATATATAGGGACAGATAACGGAAAGCAATTTTACCCCTAACCTTTCACAGTACATTGATAAATTTTGCTATGAAATACACGACACAAATTCATTGAAAATTGAGACTTGGGTAGGTTAAAAATTAATAAATAATAAATAAAATATAGTCTTACAACTTCTATGCTGAACTAACTTAAAACTATAGGTTCCATTCATAGATATTTGACAAGTGTAAGACACAAAGAAACCTTTATAGATTTTGGAGGACGATTTGTAGACGCGAGTGATGATCCTGGGTGTGGGGCAGTAAGTTTTGTTATGGTTGCCGATCGCGCAAGATACAGGGTGGGCTAAAAGGTTATTCACAATTTCAAACGCTTCGTAATAATCAACCAACTGGGATAGCGCGAGGATTCCAACGCCATTTGTGGCCTAAAATTATGCCATTTAATGAAAACATACTCGGTTAGTTACTATCTATGGCACCGTGGACGAGACAGCAACGATCTTTTGCTGTGGAGTCTTATTTAAAAAACGAGGAGAGTGTAACCGAGGGCTCTTTAAAAAAACACTTTAATTTAAAACGTCACGAAAACCCCCGGTAGTTATCATTCTATCGATAGATGGGTGAAAAACTTCCACGAATCGGATAATGTCATTAACCGCCCCCGAATCGGCCGTCCGTGTACATCAAGGACGCCGCAAACAATAAAAACTGTTAACGACGCCTTGAGCAAAAGTCCTCGTTGGTCAGTTCGCCGTCATTCTGTTTCCGTGAAAATTCCTCGAACGACGGCGACGGAAAAGAGAATTTTACGAGAGGATTTGAATATGCACCCATACTACTGATATTTTTACCTTGTTGAGAAAAAAATTCGGTAACCGTTTGATATCGCACAATTGTTACTTCGCTTCGTAGCTCGAATCTGACGCCACCGGATTTTTTCGTGTGGGGTTTCTTGAAGAGCAGAGTGTATGAAGGCAAGCCTCTAGACACCGAAGCATTAAAATTAGCTATACGAACTGAAATTGCAGCGATTCCGCTAGCCAGAGTTCAGGAAAATTTTGAGAAAAGAGTGCGCGAATGCTTCCGCCGCCATGGCGACTACTTACTCGATGTTTTATAAAAAGAAATAATTTTTTTTTATTAATTGGCATACTTTTAGCTTTATTTTCATTTTGGTTTCATAATTTTAGCTCTCACAGTTTTTCTTTACGAAACGTTTGAAATTGTGAATAACCTTTTGGCCCACCCTGTATTTTTCGGAAATAGGCAAATATATTTTTTTTTTGTTAGAAGCGAACGCTGTAGCTGATTTGTGACACGTGACTGAAATAAATGGACATTCCGAAGGGAATTTTGCGTTGCGTCTTAAAATTGATCGAAATGTACCTAAACGCTTTATGTGAATTTTTATTACTATGAACGCTGCCCAATAAAATGATAGTTGAGTTGACTGTTTATTTTCATGTAAAGACTAAACTAAAAGCTGAAAACAATAAAATGAAATAATAAAAAAAAAACAAAAATAATTAAAATAATCAAACAAATGAGTAAGTAAATTAGAAATTGTTTTTATTAACATATTTTGTAACAAACACATTTCAATGCTTAGCATCTGTTTTGTTCAAAGGTACTTAATACAAAATCTTCGTACGTATTTAGAGAATTTTAGATTGATTTACATAAATTAAAATAATTGAATTAACAAATAAATATTAACAATTAAAAGTTCAAGTTATTCTAATTCGACTAGTTTCTCCTGGCTTTGGTTTACCAAGAGAGAAGTTTTTCTAAAAAAGATATTAGATAGATGGCGATACATAGAGATAGATATAGGGAGAGAGAGAGAAAGTGAGCGAGAGAGGGATGATGGATGGAGAGCTTAATAGATGGTAGTGAAAGAGAAAGTGTGTGTGTGTTTGGAAGGATGTGCACATTATGGGACTAAATTATTTTATGGTTGTGGACGCTCTTAAATTGTTAGATACAAATACGGGTTTAATCTACGGGTATATGCATAAATATATTACTTTTTTTTTATATATATATAATTATAACAAACACTTAAAACTACGATACAACCATATTACTAAATATATTTTATAGAATTTATTACCTATCAATGAGCAAATGTTTGTCTTGAAAAATTATAGTTTTAGAAACATTTCACTCATATTACATACTTTAAAGAACACTGTAGAAAAAGAAAACTTAAACAACAACAAAAAGAAACAACTGATTTATTAAATAGAACAATTTGTTACTACACATACATATACGACGTATATGTATTAATAATTTTTTTATTTTAATTTTTTTTTAGAGTAAAACTAATAGTTCTTATGTATGTGCTTATACAGATGCGTGTGGCGAAACTTTTTTTGTTTGTTTTTATTTTTTCGGTTTTTGATTAACTTGTAGCTAAATTAATGTCGTTTTTATCTCACTCATTATCACTTTTGTCTAAGAAAAATATATTTATTATATATATTTTCATTTGTTTTGTACAAACAGAACAAAACAAAACACAACAAAGAATAACATTTAACATTTTAAATAGAAAAAATATTATGTTTTTATAGAAAAAGAAAAAAGTAATGAATATGAAAATAAAAAATAGAAAATATTTTTTAGGACGTTATATGCTTGCAATTTTGTTTATATCTTCTGAAATTTTTAATGCACATTTGTTTTTTGAAATAATTTTAAATATAATACATTTTTTCGATTGTCAATTTTATAAATTAATTTTTTTTTGTGTTTTTTTCTGTGGATGTGTGTTTGTGTATAAATTTCATGTTTTTATTTTTAATAATAAGTTAAACTTTTATTCATCATTTTGTTTTTCTTTACTAAGAAAGTGTCTTTGCATAGTGATGGTTGTCTTACACTTGTTGGGCGGGATTCTTTGATAAAATCCACAAGATTTTACTTTCGATTTCCAAACAATTGGAGCAGTGTAGGTAATTTGATTCAAATTGCTTTAAATTTGGTTTTTGATTTTGCTTTATAATAATGAGCTTGAATTTGGGTGCGACTGCTGCTGTTGTGGCGATTGCTGCGGTTGTGGTTGCGACTGTTGTTGCTGCGGCTGACAAATGGGATCGTTTTCCTGAGGACGATGTGATTTCATATGAGCACTTCTACTTTTGACTTTGTTGAAGACTCTGAAAAATGTAATGTTTCCTTAGTAGGTTGGTTGCGTAGGATTTTTTGTCGATAAAGATTTTGTTTGATTATAATGGCAGACAATTCGAACATGCATTTTTATCTACCTTCGACAATAAACTAAAACCAATCAATGAGATCAATAGTTTGAAAAAAAGCTCTTATGTAATAGTAAACTTCAATCCTATTTGACTTTCTTGAATTACACCTCATCGAAACTGACGTCAACGAGAAAATGATTCGTTTATTTTTCACTTGTATCGCCCATTGCGAGGAGTTGGCAAGCCTTTTGGGATAGCTTGAAAATTATTTTACCTAGTTGTTTGTAATCTGCTCACGAGCTTTGTTGTCTAAGGCCCTTATTGCGAGTGTCGTCTATCATACGATGCGACAAGGGTCGAAAGCTTCGATAAATTTTCCTTTTGGTATTGCGTATCTCTATCGACAAGGATTTCTGTTACTGTGAATGTAGAAAGTAGTAATTGTGAATAAATCCTATATCTTGACATTTGAACTAGTTTCAGTTATAGTCGAACTCAAAAATACAGATGATAACGACCGAATTCAAAATTGAAAGTATCGAACAATAAGAATGCGCAATACCGAATTTCATTTTCGACGTTCGACTATCGACAACCGTCGCGTCGGTGTCGTTTATCGACAGCCAAACGACACTCGCAATAAGGGCCTAAGACTTACATAAACCACTTTTTTTTTAACATTACCGCGGTTTTTAATGTAATTGTACTAAGAACAAAATCTATTCTATTCTATTATGAAAGAAAAATTTTATACAATTGGAGAATATTTTGTATACTTAAAGATCTTTCACTGTTATCAAAAATTAGTGGCCCAAAAACCAGTCACAAGTTAAGATAAGATTGTATAGTGGATTGAGCTTACGCAGCTCTGGGCATTGCGGTGTCAAGATAAAACCTATTGTGTTTCAGATAAGTTCTTTCGTTCCTCAATTGGACCAGGAGTCAATAGTCCTCTGTGGGTGAATTAATTTTAGTTTATCCAAGGAGATGCAGATGGCCTTGATGCCGAGCTTTTTAAAGCAGCTGGCGATCACCTCAAAAGGAACACGCACTAACTGATTTGCATGATATGATCGAATGAAACCATGAAAGCCGTGTTTTACTATTGATCTGATCCGGATCAGATCATGGGTTTATTAGCCTTACAACAACAAAGCGAAATCCTGCTTTTCAGTTGGATCTATTTTTGTGATCTAAAAATTAGTTCTTCTATTTCACACAAGAGGAGACTTTCCATTGAAAACGTTGGTATCATTTCCAATATTTCCAATAACACTAGTATTGCCACATGAACTTTTTTGTCTGTGTGAAATGAAATATATTTTAGATAGATAGCGAGAAACTTCACATTTCTTCATTTTTGTATAATACATGACATAATGAAAGAGTTTTACAAAACAAATCATATATTCGTGAAATTAATAAGAATTAGTGCAAAAAAATGTATATTTGACGAAGTGCATGAGTATCATTTTTCCCTAAAAAAAAGAATAAAAAATTAACCTTTGAAAAAAAAGTTCGTAGGGCAACTCTGCAACTCTTTTGAAATGTCAGTTGAGAGAGCGAGTTTCTCACAGCTTCCAACTGGAAATAATAAAAAATATGATGATCTAAAGCTGTTTTATTATCAAGATCCGATTCGGATTGGATCATTGTGATAATAAAACACGGCTAATGAACTCACCGAGGTGTTTGATGTCGAAATAAGAACTCGTTTACGCAATGAGATGTTGTAGATGCTTTTGCAAGCATTTGAACATGAGCGAACAGGGAGCATCGAAGAATTGGATAAAACGTTACAGTTAACATATCAACATAACATCGAGGTAGTACAGGACTTCGTCTACCAGATGCGGACAATAACATCAAAATCAAACGGAGAAGTACTTTCGCCAGTGGTTGCTACTTTGGGTTAATAAGGTAGTAGAGAAATAAATCCCTTTCTATAAAAACCAAGCCAACCATTTACAAAATCTTAACTATCTCAGTCCTGCTATAGGGCGCTGATGCATGTGCCATATCTTAACTTTTTTTGTTCATGCCCTGCATTATTTTCTAGGAGAAAAACTCTTCTCGGTGAATTCTACTTCGACGATACTAGCGACTTAGCTTACATAGACCCTAAAAGCCTTTCAAAATACATTAAAAGTTCCGCCTGGTTCGACTGGCAGGTGATTAACCCGCTAGTCCCGAATTGACAGATTAATGGGTGATCAACTCGTTAACCTCATATCGGGTTTTGATTGATTAGTGATTAACTTGCTGATCTCTGTGGTATCACAATCGACCCTCGTTTGTCTAAGGGTAATTCATGTACGTACATACACATTAGGTGACAGCCACTTCCACCTCATCCTAACCGATCTTTGGTCCCGTATGTGAAGGACATGTGTTAAGAAGTTTCAACAACAAACTGTATGAGTCATGTAGAGCCGACGGAAATGAACGCTCTGGCCCGATGGTATTTCAAAAGCTGTGGTCCCTTTGAGATCATGATGCTTTTAGGCAGGAAAAGGAAGAAGAAAAATGTTTGCTATTTGCTTTCCGCTCAGTAGTTTTTCGACAAACTTTTTGAAGCACCCTGTCACTCCTTGGCACTTCTACTTGGGCTGCCGAGTTGATTAGACCTACGCACATACTTGTATCTCTCTATGATAACACTGTGTGACAAATTTTTTTTGTGCTCTAACATTTAATAAAACGGCTAATTTTTATCAAAGTAGACCTGCTGAACACAAAAACTTAAATAAATTTTTTGTAACACGTATCATTTTAAAGTTATGATAGATTGATGTACTATTTTACACTTTTATTGACACTCTATTTTACCCTTAATTTTTTTGAAATTTCTCTGGTACTAGTCAAACAGAAATAGCAATCATCGTGATGATTTACTTGTTCCATACCAGTCATTTAATTTTACGTAGCACGAAATGCAAAAAAGTTTCGGGGTAAATTCCTTATCTTGCACCACAGAATGACCAAAATAACATAAAAATCTTCATGACTTTCGAAAAAAAAGTTATGATTACCCAAATAAACTGCAAGAATTATCTTAAGAACACTAAAACTTTTAATTTATAGTCGTACAGAGTTCAGTATTAAAACAAATGTGCAAAAAGTATTATAAGTTTCACTGAAAACTATAACACTTTTTTCATACAGCTTGTCTGCGTTTCAAAAGTTTTGTGCCAATAAAATAGTTTACCACCGAGTCCCGAACTCCCTTTTCACATAGATCATCGTTAGTTTCTGGAGCATTCGTTGTCAGTTCAGACTATGTTGAAATTGCGGATTTAGTACATTGGTACATTGCCAACAGACGTGAAACTACCCCGATACCAATCATAAATTTGGATTTTTATTTTATTAAAAAAAGAAGAGGCTTATGCTAATCTGGAGCACTCAAACCTAATTACCGGTCCATTGTACTACCAGGGTAGCAGCCATCCCTTTTTTTTGTGGTACAGTAGATGGAAATAAGGTGTTAGTCATTTCACATATGTAACTTCAAGGGCGGTGTTCAAATGAAACTAAGAGGCTGAAAGAAAAGTAGATGCCCAGAGCGGGATTTGAACCCACGCGTCCGGCCTATCTACTGAACACTCTACCACTGCCCCACGGTCGCCCCCTAAAATAAAAATTGGATAGGTATCCTGTTGTAGGAAAAAATATGTGTTGCCCGGAGAACTATGTCATTACCATAAGCAAAAACAAAAAACCACGGCTGAACTCGAAAGGTATTATGTCGAGCGATTTTCGATCACTAAAACTTATTATATCTGCTTAGCTTGTTCAAGAAAGCTAAGTTTTTTTTAGAAATTTTCTTAGCTTTAATACTAGTTATAGTTAGAAACAGATTAGATCATTAGGCCGAAAGGCATTAGAAATAAGTTATAGTATAATTTAGAGTACCCGCCTAGGGTCAGTAAGTTAATTAAGTTATTATGTAAGCTAGTTTAAACATTTTTGTTAGCACGTAAGTAGTTATAAGAAAAAACAATAAAAATGAATTTAAAACTGAAACTATCTGCTTAGCTTACGGGCTTCTTGGACCTGCGTTCTTTTTTGGATTTTTAATCTTTATCCCAAATAAACTTTAGTTAACTCTCTAGCAATCGAACCTTTACGAGTACAATATAATAGGAAATTGAGCAAAAGCGGTAGTCTACAGCAAAGTGAAATCAAAATTTGCAAATAGAAACAAACCCTTTAGCCAAAAATATTTCTTTTGCTTTATAAATTAGCTCTAAAATTTTCTAAAAATAAACTTAAAACTCTATAAATGCTTTTAAAATAGTTCATATACATAAAGAAGAATTAAAATTAAATAAATCAAATGAAAAACTTACATATAATCCAAAAGAATAGTATACGAATACGATATTATAGATGAAACGAAAATTTGGATGCAGTTGGTACATTTTTGTAACTCATACACGCGTACAACATTATGGCACTTGTTTTATTTTTTGTCGCTAGCGCTAGCGTTTATAACAAACGGTCTAACGGTAAACTGTGATGCTTTTATATATTTATATAAATGGACATGTAACAACAACAACAATGTAAAAGAAATTAAAAACATTAACAACATTTACTAGGTATATAAGAAAAATCGTCCAATTCACAAGAGAAGTTTAGTTTGAGAGTTTTGTTTATTTTATGTAAAATTTATATAGGCGTGCGTTGTTTTTTTTTGTTTTTTTGTACGAGTATGTGTTTGTCTGTTAGGACTTATGGGGTGGTCTTACTTGCCGCACACCTTGCAGGGGAAGTCGTCTTTGGGACTTTGATGAGTTGGCAACTGATTATTGTTGCTCAGTATGATTGAGCTATTGTTATTGTTGATCTGATTCATATTTCGGCCAATGCAATGGATCCTTGTATGTCCATGAAGAGCAGCTTTTGATGTGAAGCTCTACGGGGTAGTTATGAAAAATATTTGAAGACAAGAAATCTTATAAGAAAAGAATAGAAACTTACAGCGGAGCAGTCAGGCATCTCGCATACGTGAGGACGATGCTCAGTAGCTTGTGCTGAGTATTGTGATAGGCTGCCATCTTCAGCTTCCAACTTCAAATGAGTCATCTTGTAGTCCACACACAGCTTTTTCCAGAAATAGTACAGCTGAATACATTCACTTGTTGACTTGGTAATGATCTGGAACAATTTAAAATCAGATAAGGTGAGTTTTGGGTCAGAGGGATCATTAAAAAAAAAAAAAAAATAAATAGGGTGGCGCAACAGAGCGAGGAGCCCTTGGGCCTAGCGCGTTTCTCACAACCATGCCTTGGAAGGAAATGGAGGGAGAGTATTCATTGCCATGAAAAGCGCTTTCTCAGAGGGATCATTGCAAAAACATATAATTGAAGTAATGATAGTTGTGAATAGCTCTTAAAAGTGTAATTATTACCTCTCTGGAGATGGTGTAAAAATCCTTTCCGTACTTTTCCAAGCCCTTTAGAAACATTTCCACTTCCAGGGATGACCATTTGAGTTGGAAAGGGTTCGATTGTGACTTCAAAAGATTGAGTACAGCAATTGGCGTATCACCCTGCACCTCAAGGAGTGCTTTGAGTGCAGCCTCTTCCGAATGATACCCAAGTGGAATGGCAGAAGATTTGCTGAGCTCAATAAATCGTGTTAGGATTTTTTCATCTGTGGCCACACTAGGATCCCACATCATCTCTTCGTGATCTGCAATCTCTGAGGCGCTGGCACGGTTGGAGTTGGGATTTGAATCTTTTGTTATCTCCAGCGCTGGAATAGTGGCTTGATATGCTGTACCGATGTTTACTTTGGACTCATCAAGGAATGCCATTAAACTGGCAGCCTCCTCAAACTCATCGTCCAAATGCAAAGCATCCTGGTGGAAAGTTGGTGGTTTGGGAATAATGGAATATAATCCTGTGCCCTTTCGGCCTGGATTGAGGATTGGCTGGGGAGTGTAGTGAGTTGTTGAGGGCTTTCGCAGTTTTGACTTATAAAGCTCGTATTTACGGGGGATGTTATTGTGGGAATTGTTTTCAATGCAAATCGATCCCTGGCGTAATCTTCTCTTCAAAATTGAACTTGTCAGGGGCGAGGCAGTAGCTGCCACCGCTAGAATATTTTGAGTCTGCTGACTCTGCTGCGCTGTGGTCTCACTTACGGTAAAGAATGGTGTTGCCTTCAATTGAGTGTGAGATTCTTTGAACGGTGGGGGTGGCAGCTGTGGAGCTGCCAACTGATTGTCCACACTCATGGGGACCGAAGATATATCTGGCTTGATGTCAATTTCGTTGTCGTTTTTAATTTCCTGCTGCTGAATGGTGAAATGGAATTCGGTGTTACCATCTCTGGACGTACTGGTTGCCATTAACAAAGGAAAACCAGGATCTGCTTCTGATTTTTTGGGAAGTAACTGTCCTGGTAGGTTTGGTGATTGTTCTGTCATTCGTAGCAGCTGTGATTGTTGGTGGTGGGGCTGAACATGCAATCTGTGACCAAAGTCTCTGGGAGACGATGACAGAAGGGGATCTTCTGAGTTTGGCATCATTTGAGATTGTAGACCTAAGCCAGGAAGGTAGTATAGGTCAATGTCGGTTGAGTTCTGGGGGTCACAATTGAGTGACTCATCGGGCAGTACATCGCGTAGAACCTCTTTTACTTCTTCCGCTGTACCAATGCCACTTGTGAAGAAGGACTCTGAAAGGGGAGATGTAGCGTTGCGGGAATCGTCGAGGAATCCTTGAGCGTCTTCCAAAAAGGAAAGATTCTGCTCGGCAAAGTCTTTGAGATCACAGTTTCCTCCATCGTTGGATTCATTGAGGAGGTCTTCTACTTTAACCACCGAAGTGTCAAACACATCGCTTGAGTTGTCATCGTTAGACTTGAAGAATTGTCCACTATCTTCTAGGACGCTTTTGAGTTTCAGAATTTTTTGACTTTCTGTGAGCGCTTCATTGGAACAGTCCTTGAAGAATGTTCCACCAGCGTCGTCAATAAAGTCAGACGTGGATTTTTCCTGGAAGAAAGAGTTAGCTGCATCTGAAAAGTGGTGGGAGTCATCCAGGAATGGTGATGATTGTGCTACGGTCTCGTGGCTTGCGGGTGGGGTAGGATACGCTAGTGGCGAGGGAAGAGGAGATAGTGACTGCTTAATTACAGTTGCTAGTGACTTTGTTGTGGTTTGTGTTGTACCACCACCGCTAATAGCTTTGCACGTGCCGTTGTTGTACAGGACAAAGTCCTTGGAATGAAGAGTTTGGAAGTCGGGCAACGCTTCTTGCAAAGGAGAACTAAACACCGTTTGCATGTCTTTGCTGTTTCTACTAACCACAAGGCTTGACGAAGTGCTTGTTTCATTGTGGAAGTCACTAAGCGAGCTTATTTCATCCAAATGATCAGCCTCTTCTGACTCATTGAGCAACTGTATAGAATCAACCGTTTGTAGGAGCATATCTGTCTCTGACACACTGTAGACATCGCTGTCCTCGAAAAAGGACGCTGCAGAGTCTGTGGAATAGGTGAGCGTGTATACGTCTCCTGATCCATTTGAGGCTTGGGATATGGTCAATGACACAGGTGTAGTTTCTCCATTTGGAAGTGTTATTGCAAGTGGTGGGTTAGATGATCCCGTAGTGGAAAGTGATAACTCAGAGGGCAGCATTAGTGTCCCACTACTTGTGGTGAATATTTGGCTGGATTCGGAATTCGATGTTTTCCTAACGGCCACCTTTGTACCACGCTTCAAAAGCTCTATCAAAGTAGCGTCTTTGTGATCCATGGTGGAGGTACCTTTGGATGTATTGGTCGACACTGTTGCCGTCCCTACACTAACATTAGTCGATTTGTTGTGAGCTGCCGTTGACTGCTTTTGAATTTGAAGACCCGATGGAAGTACTGTCGTCCCAATATCCGGTATGCTGTTATTTCTGTCGGACAAGGAGCTTCCCGACTGAATTATTACGGGTGACTTGGGAGCTAAAAAGTTTTCCAAGTCACTTGCAGTTCGTCTTATTGCAGCTGTTATGGGTGGGGCAGGAACTACAAAAGCACCCTGTAAAAAGAGGATACACAATTATTATACACATAAAGCGGAATAGATGCGAAGACTTGTATAGGTACATACCTTTAAATCCTTGCATCGCTTGCTAATAATTTTCTCTTCAATTAAAGCTCTCACACCAATGCTAGCCGTTTGCAAGGGTGGACCCAGTCCATCCTTTCGGTCGCACTTCTTTGTTTCTGCCTCCTTCTTGAAGTAGCCCCCATGTAGACGCATGTGTCCATTGAGGGCTGGAACGTTCTTAAATTTTCTATGACATAAATTGCACTCTACAGGTTTCTGTTCTATTTTAACAATATTCAAAATTTGTTGATTTATTGCGGCACTCGATAATTGCTGCTGCTGCTGATGTGGACCACTTCCATTGAGTAGTTCGTTGATGGATATTGAAGTGATTGGGGATGTGGCATTTTCTATCACCGATACCGATGAGACTTTCGACTGGGTCTGTTGCAATTGGGTCTGCAATGAATAACGAATACGGTTGTATATTGAAAACGTTATCAGAAATGCCTTCCTAATTGAAGACAAATTGGAATCTAAAATGGCAAAATTCTGATGACCACTGAGTAGATGTGGCCAATAAAAAAAGTATTATTCGATAAGCTGTCTACTACCCACGATCTTTTTTTGAGATGGCAACAGAAGCGTTCAACGTCAACGATTTCAATCCTGATTGGATAATATTCCTTAAACGCAGTTTTTTGAATTACTTGTGAGTAAATTAACCGAACCATTTCGAATAAGCTCAAATAAAAACAATATTTCTTAATTTGCAGTATGTTGCACGAAACAAAAAAAAAGTGTCGCCTTAATAATCAACTTCTAATCAGCCAAAATGCCGATAACGAGGTCGTAATTAAGCTAGAAATTCAAATCCAAATCCGCAATACCAAGCAACAGTCTTATTTTTGAATTTTTTTGCTTGATTTTTTACTAATCAATTTTTTTTTATTAAAGAAGCCCCACCTGCATGTTCCATGTCCTTGGTCTCTGTTGTTGAGAGCTTTGGGCTTGACTCTGATGGGGTGACGGTGGTTGATTAGTTATTTTCAAATTTGCAGTCGTAGTTGCGACAGTCACTTGAGTGCTGCCCTGCTTTGTCTGCTGCATGATTTGGCTAATGAGATCTAGCTGCTGCCTGGTGAGACCATCACCTGTAGCTACCGATTTTATTGATGCATTGGACGATGGTGAAGAAGCAGGTGAAGACGTCGCTGAGTAGCATTGCGAAGAAGAGCTCGCTTGCGTAGATGATGACACCACGGAGACATTCACAGCTGATAGTGGCGATTGTTTGACTGTGCTATTGCCATTGCTGCCACTACCATCATCTCCACCTCCCATGTTGGTGTACTGAATACAATTTGCTCCGTGTGGTGAGCTAGCGTCTCCTGAAAGATAAAAATAAAATTGTTCATTGAAAAATTTATTGAAAAAAAAGAAGCAAGTTCAAAGGTACCACTGGCAGTTGCAGGTGACAAACTGAGTCCTGTGGGCGGTCCTGTGGACGGCGAAAGGGATGATGATTGATTCTGGGGGGTGGTAGCAGCCGCCGCTAGTCCACTATGGTGGTTCTCAGTATGCCGTCTTAGCGATCTTGCGTCACAATAAGATTTCCCGCAACCTTCAGCCTTGCATTCGTATGGTTTCTTATTCCTATGAGTCATCATATGACCATTTCTTTGAGAACCAAAAAATACAACAAAAGATCATATTTTCAATCATTAATTGGCTTTTGAATGACGTCGTTGTCGTCGAGAGATATTTTTCAAATTTAATTGCACGAGCACATGGTGCTTCAATACTTACAAATGGTCCTGTCTTTTGAACGCTTTTGAACACATCACACAGACATACTTCCTCTCATCGCTATGCGTTAATTTGTGCTTGGCCAAGGCAGATGCATTTCCGAATATTTTACTGCAAACCTGAAAATATGAAAATGGTATAGATAGATATTATAATGGATGACTGGACGGGTGGGCGCTAGAACGTTTTTAAATGGCAACGCTTTGTACTGCAATTGGCGCTATTGCTGCTTCGATATTTTTGTTTGAACTTCTAATTTTACACCACTGCGTCAATTGTGAGTTTTTATATAAAATGTATGAATCCGATCAAATGCAGATGCAGACCAACGCTCCCGATGAACGTTCTGAGTGGCAACCAATTTGTTTGCTTTGAATGAATACATTCACACGTATTCACATACATATCTTTTTATTATGCATAAAGACGAATAGTGTAGTTAAATTCAAAGATAACACATGTACTTTATTAGCATTAAAATAGTCGTTTGATTCGGATTCGTGTAAACAGTCAGAGAAAGTCATTAAAGTATAAGGAAACAGAATTGTCCAAACAACACACTAAAAGGTTTATGGAACAAGTGTTGATCTACCAGAGGACAATCAATTTAATGGCAAATAAATATTTACGTAAATAGTGTTGTGTAAAAGTCTTGCACGTGTGTCCACATGCCACATTTCTGAAAATTGGCTATTGGCACAGTGACCATTTATTCAATTAGGTTTAAATATAATATTTATAGAAAAATTATGAGTTGATATCATGAAATTTAAAGCATTTTACGACCCTCAGACAAGCTTTGTTCAATGCCTGTGAATTATGTGCAACAATCTTCGTTTCATCAAATTGATAGAGAGATTGGTTCTTGTTAGGGAAGCTCTGATGGCTGTTTCACAACGTTTCCATTGCTTTGGAAAGAGGGTTTTAGAATTTCTTTGATTGAGCATTGGTGGAAAAATATATTTTCAGTTTATTAAGGATATTTCATCTTCGGGAAGCAGGTTTGTGTTGTTAGGGGTTTGCTTTTAAATTCGCAACACTGTTGCCCTAGTGATTGTCAATATACCTCTAAAAAACACCCTTTAGATAACCAATCGTGGTTCGAATTCCAACAGAAAACAAAAATTGTGTTTTCCGCGGTATCGTGTTCCGCGAGGAAGTGGAAAGTCATCCGAAAGTAAATTCATTGCCATGAGATTGGCCGTTTGAAATTTCACTTCATTTTATTTATTCAGTTCATTTGGAATTGGCAGAACATTTTTGGTCCACTCATCCCCTTACAAGGAATGGTTGTGTGAAATGCGCTGGGCCCCGGAGATCGTCGCACTGTTGTGCCACCCTATTTAGGGTATTTGTGGGAGAGATGCCACTGTTTTTCAAAAATTAGTATAATTTGTTAACTAAAGCGAAATAAACTTTATTTATATAAAAAACTTAATAATGGATTTGTTTCCCACCATAAAAAAAACCTAGCTTGAAAAAAATAACAAGTTTCTCTACCTGCACTTGTGGGAGAGATGCCGCATAGCAAATTTGTTGAATTTAAACATTAAACATGCTTTTTTCGTTCCTGATCGCGTCCACAGTCCGTACTCAGAGTAGTTTTGTACTGTGTGCACTGGGCCGGACTAACCCTTAATGGGGCCGTAGGAAACCATAAATTTGGTACCCTTTTTCACGTCTGTTCCATTCTTTTTTCGATTAAAATAAAAACTTATAGCTTTCATAAGAATTTTATTGTCAAAACGTAATAATATCAATAAAATTACCATCTAAATTTTAAACATGTTTTTATCTACAATTTTTTTGGCAAATTCATCAATTATATCATCAATATCAATTTTCGTCAATAAATCTGACTCAATGCAAAGTATACCTAACATGTCTAGTCGCTCTTATCGCGTTGTAGCTCTTTTAGCATCTTTGATTTTTTTCAATTGCGAGAAGGTTCGTTCTGCAGAACAATTTGTGATCATCAATGTTAAAAAAATCCGAAGAGCTATTTCTGTGTTAGGAAATTCATCGGCTAATTGACCTTGCATTAGAATCTTATACAAATGACTACTTTTGTCCATAAGTCTTTCTGGAGTTCACGTAACTTTGGAATTGTTTCATTTCAGTGAAAAATTCTTCCAAGTCTCTAGAATAAAAACGAACTAAGTTATTTACAGCTTCGTGGAGTTCTCCATCACTTAGAGAAAAGTTAATGAGAAATGCAAATCTCTCTGAAACTTCCATATAAACTTTCGCACATGTCGGTCGTTTGATTTCACTGTGAAGATTGTCGATGATTTCGAGGAAGCCTTTCGTAAAAATTCTACTTTTGGAGCATTTCCGTCATTAGGTTTTTTTTTTTCTACGACCAGTACGTTTTACGATTTCCTTATAACCTACACTAGGTAATAATTGTTTTGTTTTTTCCTCGAAATCATTGAACTTTTCACGGAATGAGATTAAACTCTCTTCTAACGATCCGTACAAAAAAGCACACGCTTGCGAATCTTTTTCACTTTGCAATGACTTTCTCACTGAACGCATAGAAGTCAAAATAGAGTTCCATAAGATTAACATGAAACCAAATTCGAATTTTTGCATTTTATTCGCGATACACGTCGCCTCATAACGAGTATCAGTATTTTGTGATTCATCATTAGCAATGATTTCTAGATATCAAATGCATCGTAAACTGCATTCGTCGCATTCGAATGTGCTTCCCAGCGTGTAGTTGACAATGTCTTCAAAGTTTTCTCTTTGTTTATTTTATTTTTTAATACCTACGCAGCAACGATAGGTGGAAGCGGAAAAAAATTATATAATGTCTGCACAATGGCGAAAAAATCTACTGCATAAAAACAGCACTTCAGAGCGTGCTCTCCAACCAAATTAAGGGAATGCGCGTAACAGGGAACATAGATCGCATTCTAATTGCAACTCCATATTCTTGCTTGCATACTTTGATTCGAATGGACCAGTCAAATTTTGACATGTATATGGCCCATGCTCAATCCAAAATCTTACATCTTCACTAGTAGATTTTTCCCATTTTCCTGGATCATTGGAACGGTTGGAAATTTTTACACCTCGATTTTTATGTACACTTTCGCCCCCAAGAGATTGGTTTGAAGATTCAGGTGTTGAGCTGACTGGATCATCGTTTAATTCAGGGCTAGTTGCAAGTCCTCGACTGCCTGATGAATTTGGTGTTTTTACGTTTCGATGAAAATAATTGTCGAGTTTTGGAACTTTTTCTAACACTGCACTTGTTCGTGATCGTTTTTCTTCGGCAACCTTTCTTTTTTGCGCACCACTTAAATATGAACGAGACACTTTTACGACAACTTAAGACGCTAACGATAATTTGATATTTACTAGTGTATTGCACTAAAACTATCACTGCCGAAAAATGATGATCTCACTACGGTAAAGGAAAAAACGCGGACTTTTACGTGATAGTAACAAGGATATTTTATTCACTTAACACTATGTAATTGTTTCTTTTTTATTATTCAATATAACCTCCTTTCACTTCGATACACTTCTTTGCACGCTCATACAATTTGTCAAATGTGTCGAAAATATCCTTTTTAGGAACCTTGTCTAGATCGTCGGTCGTCGCCTTTTGAATGCGGTCAGTTGAGTTCTATTTATTTGAGTAAAATTTATTTTCAGATCTGATTATATTTTTCTCTCACTCTCTAGAATTTTATGTTTGTAAGAAAATTTAGGAAGTCTTTTCATTTTCCGGGCCCTTAAAATTGGGGGCCCCAGGCAACTGCCTATTCTGCCTACTTGTTAATCCAGCCCTGTGTGTACAGTTTTCATCATGCAGACATTTCCGACATGGAGAACATTGGATCCAGTCTTCCCTTTCTGTTGTTTTGAAATAGTTTTCGTCCGTGGACTCAACCTTACTTTTGGTTTTTACTTGCGATTATAGGTACTATAAGGCAAGTTTTGCAATCGTGCAGAAAAAAAATTTTGAAATAACAATTAAACATGACATTACGATGATAGAGAATACGAAAAAAGTGGGTCCTACAATTCTGTCTGTCTGTCTGTCTGTCTGTCTGTCTGTATGTCCGTATATGGATCTACAGCCTGAACCGCTTGACCTATTTTCTTCAAAATTTGCAGTCAGGGTCTATTTGGCATCCTACAGAGGGGTTTTTGGAATTGGGTCTCTAGGTTTTGAAATAACGGTACCTGCCATACAACCTATATGATAATACTTAGTTTTCTCGAAAACGGCTCTAACGATTTTGATAAAATTTTATTTGAAGGATTATTTTTCAATTGTCTTTCTTATGATGCAAAATTTTTTTTTGGGAAAAGTCTAAAAACGGTACCCCCCATAGTACCGTTTTTTTCAAAACCGACTTTCTCGTTAATGGCTCACACGATTTTGATGAAATTTCATATTTAAAAAGTCGTAGATGACATTAAAAATATTGCATATTAACATTTGGAGAATTCTAAATTTTGAAATTTTTATTAATTTTTTTAAAATAATTTTGTTTTTTTGAATATTTTCAAAACGGTATTGCTGATTTATTTCAATTTTCTTGTCAAAACATCTTCTGGCAAGATCTTAAGACATGCATACCTAGATCTTAAAAAACTTTTTTTATTAAAAAATGAAAAATAAAAAACCGATTTTTTAAAAAACTGCTCTAACGATTTTGGTTAAATATTCAACGTTTATAAGTACTAGCAATTGCAAAAGAATGGCGTTTTTGGATTTTCGATTGAAACTTTTGGAATATTTAATTTTAATTTTTTTCAATATTTTGCGTGATTTAATTCAATTTTCATTATTAAAATGTAGTTGGCAACCCTGAGCCCACCAAAAATATTTAGAGCGAATACTAAAACCTTTTACTCAGCCTTAATTTTTTGGTATTGGTATTGTGCACACAATCGCAAGTTCGTGCGACCCAGTCGTGCCCATTTTTTCTCTTTTTTATCGTTACGGCAACTTCAAGCTTTTCTTTTTTGCAATTGAGGATAAGTTAACACCTCTGTCAATTGCCTACGATTAGAAAAACAGGCACTGGAATTTCGGCAGTGATGAAATTGATTGCAGTAGTTTTGCCGGCGTTAGTTTGTTGAAACATGATGATTGATGCGTTGGTATGCGTTTCGTTTTCGGAATGGCTGCATGATGTACCTATAGCTAGTGGTTGAAATTAGCAGTTGCAGGATTGTTTCAGATCATGAAACGGCCATTTCGGAAAATATAGCTGTTGCTTCTTGAACTTCTGGCTGGTACTCAAACTTAGTTTCTCTGCTTTTTGGAGTGACATTCTCATGTCAACGTTTTTTCGGGCGTCTTTCAGCGCCTCTTCTGTCCAACTAGCCCTTGTTTAAGTGCAGATGTATTTTAGAGGCATACTGAAGCTTAGTACTCTCTTTAAGAAAAATACGAAAGCCAATTCAGCAAGCGGCATCTTCTCAAAACTAAAGTGCGGCATCTCTCCCAAAATGAAGGAGAGATGGTACACCATATTACAAATGAAAGAAAAATTGGAAACAAAAAAAAAAAAGCATACACCCTGGACAAAACAATCGGTAGCTCCTTTCCAAATCGATTACTTTTAACGAACCAAAAATTTCCTTTGGAAAAAGGTGCGTAAAACAAAACAAATAACAAAAAAGTAACGTGGCATGTAGGATGTTTCCAATTTTTGTCTTACGTTTTTAGTTGAAAACCTAAGGAGCAAAATGCAAAATAAAATTTGTTGTGTGGACAACTAGATATGTGAGTTCGGTTGAATGCGGCATCTCTACCGCAATTACCCTATTTATTAAAATATCAATATGAAGTGGGGTTGCTCCAATGATTATTTCATGTGTGATGTTGTTCAGCTGACATTTAATTTTAAATCTAATCAAAACATTAGTTGGCTTATTAATTGGTTTAATCCTTAATCGCAAACGTTTAGGGAAAGTGTTCGGTTGTGCTTCTCACTTTTTAAGTGGACACGAAGTTGAAAATGGGAGACAACGAACAAATTGCAATTGAAATGTAACTATAAAAAAAGTTGTTCGCTACACAAAATAAACAAACAAACAGAAGTGACAGACATTTAATTTACAGAAACACCACTCACCTGACATTGTTGGGGTCCATGTCGTGTGGGGGATGATGCTTTGGGTCTTTGTTTCTTTACAATCGGTGGATTAGATCCAGGAACTGATACATTTGATATACTCTCATTACTGCTACTACTACAACTGCTATTACTGGTTGTACTACAATTACTGCTACTGCCACTGCTTCCGCTACTACTACCGGTGATGCTGATTATTTGCCCACTAATAGGACTGTTCAACGATATATTACTGCTACAGCTAATAAGGCTGTTATTGTTGAAGGTCTTGTTGTTGCCATTGTTATTGCTCTTGCTGCTATTGTTATTGTTATTATTTTTCGGGGTGCTGCTGATATCATTGAGTTTGCTACCATCCACACTTTCCAAAGTAATGGCACTAATCATTGTGTTGTTACTATTTGAATTATTGTTAAGGGCTGCAAGTGAAAGATTGAAGTGGAGGCATAGGATAGGAGTAGAGACACTTACAGGCCGTTTGTAGCGAACCTAGAACATCGGCTAACATGTCCGGATCGGGATAGCCAATTGTAAGGGCATTGTCTAGAGATGAATAACCGTCGACTGATGAGGAATCTGACGAATGAATAGCTTCTCTTAATTGCAATGTAACTGATCCTTCAGCACCCATAGAGGCACTGCACATCAAAACTCTAGGCGGCGAGAGTCCAGCCAATGGCAAATGAAGGCCACTTTGAACCTAAACATAGAGAAACAAAGTTAATTTTATTTTACTTGTACGACTGTTTTTGAAAAAAAAAGAAGAAAATTTCAAAATGTAAAAATAAGTTCTAAATTTATTTATTTATTTTATTTTAAATATTTTCTTCAAGAAGATAGGAAAAAAAAAACACACACACTGTGTTACAGTTACATGAATGTTTGGCATTAATTAAAATGAAATTTCATTAGTGTTGAAACATGTACATGTGCAACTAGCATAGATAATGATGAAGCAAGCATAGACTAGGTAGATGTTCATATATTCGGAACACCCTTCCTTCGAATTGGGTGTGTTGAAGAACAAACATGAAACTAATAAAAGTACGTTTTGGTGTTTGCGTTGTAAATGAAATAAATTAGAAAAAGTGAATAGCTCTTTGGTTGGAATTTTGATTGCATACATCTCACCAAATAGTACGATGTTTTCTGTGAACAAAAAAGTAAATTGAAATGTTGTAGATGATGATGATGATTGCGTTTTGCGTTCATTGGAAAGTGTTAGCAACTTACGATTTTAAATCAATGATGAAAATACATGGACATGGATATGTATTCATATTTGCAATAAGAGTCCTTATTTTAAGTAAAATTTTTTAGTAAATCAAAATATCTGGTTCAAGAAAATGATGGAAAGAAGAAGGAGGTCTGAGTTTATGATTGACTTTAACAAAAATATTAATGCAAATCTCTTCTCAAGGCATGTTCGTTTCTCGATGCAGCAACCCTAAATGCGGACTTCAACATGGGGGTATGAATACAATATCTGAGATAGGAAGTTCGTCGTAAGAAAGTTCAATTTTTTTTTTCAAGACTAAGATACTTTTAGCAAACTTTGGAAAACTTATGGATAGGATGGTAAAAGGAGAGTTTGCTTAAACACTACTGCCACGGTATTTGGTTTCATGAAACCAAGCGAAATGCTTTTGACATTTTAACTCTATTAACATCATCGTCAACAACGTATGTGTAAAAGAAACGAGCATGTCACCACAACACGAATAGCTAACGAATATTGGATAACGATGAGGTTCAAACAAAAAGAAAACACAAGCGAATTAAGGAGAAGCGAAGTGAGCGAAAGTAAAACGTGTATGTTGTTTGAAAAAAGAAATATCTAACATCGATAAAGGTTCATTGCTGTGGTGTTCGCGGCGAAAAAGTTCGCATTTTATCCTGCTACATGGGAGTTTGAGGTTTCTGTCCTAGAAACATCCAAGTGCTTTTGCACGGGTGTCGTCTTTCCAAGGAAATAGTCAAGCTTTCCGATGGTAATCGCACTGCAGTTTTAAGGGCTTTTTCGCTAAAACCGTTCGGCAACAATTTGTAGGCACCATTGATTCTGCACCAAGGTATCATTGAGAGAATTGCGCTAGACGTTGGGGCGAGTAGCGGTTTTTTTTTTGTACAGAGCGTGTCAAGAAATCGATAAAATTTGAACTCTAAGGCGTAGGGCAATGGGATCTGCAAAAAGGCTAAAATAGGCTTGTTCACTTACTCTGTGAAGATTGGGTCAAAAATATAAGACTTTGCGAGCATATGAAATAGAAATATACAAATCTGAAGAAAAATTTTTAAAGCAGTAATTTTAAAGAAATATTAGTACATATATGGTGTTTTTTTTAGTGGTTGGATTTTTGAATAGCGACAAGACTTACATCTTGTGGTCAAATTGGCCAATTCTAATGCTATCTATGTTCAATTTGGTTTGCCATTTAGTCATATATAGGTTGACAAAAGGACAACGCTTGCAAAAGCTCCGCCCATTTTATGGTTGGCAATAATCGTCAATCGGAGCAATTAATTCGGTTAAATAAGGATCGTTTTCGCACTACGTTGACTGTAGTTGATAGTACGCATCCGTAGAGACGTGGAAAAGTTCGCGACGAAAAAATAATTGCCATTGTAGAGCAAAGTGTTGAAGAGGACCCGAGTGAAACGATTCGCCTCCGTGCACAGCAGTTCGAGCCTTATCCATCAATTTTATGGAAGATTTTGCACAAAGATCTTGGCTTACGACCTTACAAGATCCATCTGGTGCGAGAATTAAAGCCGCGAGACCATGCAATGCGTCGTGATTTTGGTGTTTGAGCCGAAAATGAGATTAATTTCAATGCTGATTTTCATTGCAAAATTTTGTTCAGTAATGAGGCTCACTTTTGATTGAATCGTTTCGTCAATAAGCAAGGAAATCTGGAACGAAGAAAATCCACATGAATACTTTGAGACGCCATTACATCCACAAAAACTGACGGTTTGGTGTGCTCTATGGGCTGGTGGAGTCATTGAGCCATTCTCCTTCCGAAATGATGCTGGCGAGCCAGTTACCGTTAATGGAGACCGGTACAGAGCCATGATAACCAACTATTTTGTTCCCGCATAGGATGGCATGAATGTGGATGAGATGTGGTTCCAACAAGACGAAGCTGCATATAACACAGCGCACGTCACAATCGATTTATTGAAAGAAACATTCGATGAGCGCATAATTTCGCGGAATGGACTTGTCAATTGGCCACCAAGATCGTGTGATTTGACACCATTGGATTATTTTCTTTGTGGATATGTGAAGTCGCTCGCCTACGTCCACAAACCAGAAACGTTAGAGGGGTTGGAAGCCAACATTCGTTTCGTTATTGCCGATATACGGCCTCAACGGCTCAAAAAAGTGGTTGAAAATTGTACCTTTAGACTTGGCTTTATTCGAGTCAGCCACGGCGGCCACATGCCCGAAATCATATTTAAACATTATTTTTCCAATAAGGCCAAATTGATGGACATTGAAACGATTTTCTTGTGTTTTAATTCAATTCGAAGTTCTAATAAAATAAATAAATAGGGTGGCGCAACAGAGCGAGGAGCCCCTGGGCCTAGCGCTTTTCTCACAACCATCCCTTGTGAGGGAATGGAGGGGACCTACAATTTTCTGCCGATTCCGAACGGCTAATTGAGAAAGCGCTTTTCATGGCAATGAGTACTAACGGAGGACTTGCCAAATCCTCGCGAAAGGTGATACCCGTAGAAAAAACATTTTTGCCTCTTCGAAGTTCTATACCTCTAAAAAAACAAACAGATATGACGTACGCTTTTTCATTTTACTTGAGAGCTACCTCTTTACCAGGACAGCGCCGGCGTATAATAGGTTAACTATAGGGCTTTAACGTCAACTGCAAAAAGTCTGTTTAATTATAGTCGTACAGATGAAGACCATTCACATAAGAGTGCGCCTTTGATTTAAATAGACTGGCAAAGCAAACCCGACAAGTCCCAGAACTAGCACATTCTCTCAACCATAATTTGTCAATTTTATGGGACCCATTACTACGGGAGAAGAAGAGAAAGAAAGAACAGGTACTCCACCTTCTTAAATTCGAGTATCGAACTTCCACGTAGCTGGGAGACATAGTAACCATTACACAACGGGAATCAAAAAATTGCTTAGGCAAAACTACTGGCTACAAGAATAAAAATGAACCTGAGTCTTCTTACCAGTTGAACTGATAAAATAAAGAGTGACGAAGAAACCAAAAATACTTACAAATCGAAGCCTATCTCCAATTTATATCAAGATATGAAGAGAATTATTGACTTCTTCAAAAGCTCAGATATCCAGAATCAACTTTAAAGTTAAATAAATTATTAAATAGGATGACGCAACAGAGCGAGTGCCCCAGGGCCCAGCGCATTTATCACAACCATTGCTTGTGAGGGAATGAAGGGAACCTACAATTTTCTGCCGGTTCCCAACGGCTAATCGGGTTCATTAAAGATGCACTTAGTTATAAATGGCCAATACAATAATATTTTACTCTTGAGACATATCGCTTGATGAAAGTTTTCAGAATAAATTCTTCCTTCTTCCAGTAGTACTGACTGTAGCAAGGCAAGCCTTCTATACTAATATTTGTGTTTTTGGGATTTATTGCTTCTAAAAAAGAACCAAAAGAGTACTCTAGGAATGGAATCGCAAGCAGACGTTATCGTTAGAAAAACATCTCCTCGACAGATATATGTTCCCTATCTCTTATTAAATATTTTGTTAAATTTAAATAATTCTGTCAAAGTTTGACTTCCTGTTCCTCAGTTTAGCACAGAAAACAGAAGAAAAAGAAGAAAAAAAAAAAAAAATGAATTTCGCCAGACCGAAGGCATCAACAAACAAATTCAACCAACCACTGCCAACAATTTCTCCTCGTTACTTTAATAAATTTGTCGAAAGCAAATTGTATTTTGGCAAAACATCCAAAGTCAGTCAGAGTGAGGTCCCGTCCCTATGCCATGTTAGATTTGCATTTACGAGTAGGTATATTCTGATGGTATTAACGCCACGTTTGTATATTGAATAAAGCATAATTCACTGTGTGTGCTGTGGTCTGCTTTAACCGAATTACAAAAGACAAACAAAATGTGAAATATAAAAGGAAATACCATCTCTCGGTATGCATTCGAAATCATTGAAATGAACATGCCAAGAGACAAAACTTTCAATTTTTCATCTCGCAAACTGCCAACATTCTAGTTCCACCGCCATTGTATTCGACAGCGTAAAGCATTTGTGTTCATCTTTTTGTTATATGCTTGTCTGGCAGGGACATGATTCATGTTTGTAGCCAAAGGATAGCCGGTAGTGGCCTACATAAGTATAAACAGTTTGTGTTTTATTAAATTTTGCTTTTTTTTTTTTTTTTAATTTAGTTTCAATTAAAGAATGCTGTATTATAAAAGAAAAATTACACCAACTATCGTCGACTACTCATACAGGGTGGGCAGATAAAATGTGAATCGTTTCATGTGATTTATACTCAGGAACCGTAGAAGTGCTAAATGAGTCAAAACAATCGCATCACTTATTTTGATGGATGACTAATGGTTTGAATTTTGGCTAATTTTGATTTCTGAAGGCATTACCAATTGCAATCATTCAGTTGGGCAAGACTAACCACCGCACCAATGTGCCATTTGCTCTTTATCATGTTGTAGACACTGGAAATATTTGCAAGGCTCCACAAATTAAACGTTGAAAATGGTCTTACCATATAAGATAGTTTTACTCAGTGTTTTCAAAACAGAAATAAATTTTAAATTGGAATGCATAAGAAGGAATATCCAAGATTTTGAGACCTATCCCTTTCTAAACTGAAGACCACTCTCATAAAGTATTGGGGCAAAGAAAATAAAACATTTAACATTTTTCTAAAGCTTTATCGCCCTTCTTTACACTCATCAGCAACTTGAGATTTTTTTTGCGAGATTCCAATTGCATTTCTTATTTTTGTTTTTCTGTTGGAGGTTTTTAAAATACCAACTGGAGCACTCAGACCTAAATACCGGTCCATTTTACTACCAGATAGCAACCTCCTTTTTGTTATAGTTTTCCAGATATTCGTAGCCCGTAAAAGCCTGAAAACCCTGCTATGATAATGAGCCTAAATTATCAGCCCTCACTATGTCTGTGTCTAGTATCGGTGACCTCATGCGAGAAAAGCAGGACACTCACAGAGGAAGTGCTCTGCGAGTGTCCTCATCTTCTCCACAAGATTCACAGAGCGTGGTATCACTTAACCCTATAACACGTTTAAATGCTTGGCAAAGGAGAAGTGCCCGCTGGCAACGTCAATAAGCTTTCTACAGTCTAGACTAGAGATAGCAATAAGTTGCAGTCTTCTTATTTACGTTGGGGAGCATACGTTTGGTCTGTCTGCATCCAATGGAGGCATTCCATCTACGGTTGTGCTCTTGACAGATCTAATCGTTGATTGAAGCCCTCACTGAGGACGCTGGCATACCTCTCGACGATTCAGGTCCTGAGAAAGCTGTGTGAGATTCTTGCCTAGCAAGTTCATCGGCGATTTTATTTCCAGCTATGCCGTGATGGCCAGGAACCCAAACGAGACTCAAGGAATTCAGTCTTCCGACCGCATTCAAAGAGCTCTTGCATTGCTGGAACACTTTCGAAGTGGTTAAAGGGTTGAGAAGGGCCTTAGGCACAGCTTGTCTGTCACTGCAAACAAGATACTTCTCCCCATCCAGTCATTGTTCGTACCGTGGCTTAAGGCTATTTGAATTTCATACGCCTCCGCTTGGAAAACGGATGCGTATGATCCTAAAGAGGCGTGCAGTCGTTTGTCGTCGTTCTCCACAAAGGCACCAGAACCAGATCCCTCGTCGGTTTTGGAACCATTTGTGAAGATTCGATAACAGTTCTTTCCAGGATGAGATTCTGGTGTGGACCAGCCCTGAACCGAAGGAAAGTTGACTGAGTATTTTTGACGCAGTTTGAGATCTGGGATCATCGTGTCAGATGGCATATCGATTAGACGTCAGTCAAAAGATATGTTGCTTGCTCCAGTGCGAGTTGTGCAAGAGACCACATCTCCTTAAACGAGATGTGGTCTTGAGAGTACACCCCATGATGTAGGTATCAAGGGGAGGTGAATTCAGCAGTTCGTCGAGAGCAGCACCCGGTGTGCTGGGGAAGGCACCAGTACAACCAAGACAAGTAGTTCTTTGAAGTTTGGCAAACGAAGCAATAACGTAATTACCCGAGAGCTATTCCACCAAACAACTGACGCGTAGGAGATGATTGGTCTTATCATAGCCATATAGATCCAAAGGACCCTTTTCGGTGAAAGACCGCATGACTTACCAAAGGCTCCTTTACATTGCAGAAGACTGACAGTGCTTTAATAGTTTTAGACTCAACATGTTTGATCTAAACGCTTGTTTTCTAGGATTACTTGTTTGACTTCGTTGAAAAGGGGATGTTGACACCTTTAAGTGTAAGTTTGGTCAGACAAGTCAATTTTCTACGTCTCGTGAAGGGGACAACCTCAGTTTTAAGAGGATTGACGGAGAGATTACTTTTACTAAGGAACAGCCTGAAACAAAATTCAGATCACTCGGAAATGGACGAAAATTTATGCCTGGTTACGGCTTTTGAGTTTGTTCAATCAGTAGGAAGTACTGATTTTTCATCACTGTCCATGTCTCCATGTCCATATCTCCAACAGTAAATTCAGGTATATACCTATAAATATATAACACGAAATATTGTAGAAGTAGTTGATATTACGTAAAACCACTGCAAAGGAAAAGGGCTTTTTGGTATAAGGGCACGGATCTGGAAGATCTGGGGCTCATCTGATGATTTTCAGCGACTGTATTTTTAAACATCGGGAAACATATAAGTCAAATTCTGAAATCCATCGGAGTAGCAGAAAAAGTCGTTAAGGTTTCCAAATGGGCCAACGAATTAAATGGCTTACAGAACTAGTTTGACAAATTCTCAACTCAATCAGAATACTGGCTGAAGCTACTTAACAAAGCACTACTTTTTTGGAGTCTTTTCGACGAAGAAGCTTAATAAAACTCTTTTGGCGTTTCTGATGCTTCCGAAAACTTAAAAGCAAAGAAGGCAAAAGATAGCCCCGGCCAAAAATATAGTGAAATCAGATATGGTCATGATGCGCAGCTAAGTACGGAAATAATAATAATCCTTCGCCTTGACAAACAGGACAGTTGAAGTTGGTCGGGGAAGTTAAAGTCATATGATGAAAAGAAACGGCAGTAAAGTGGAAACTTAAAGTTGTTGCTCAGCGTTGCTCCGCGTGCGGAGAGTGGTAGCTGACTGTGAAAAAAACAGAGATTGTTGGTATACTTTCTCGATAAAAAACGCTCAGTGGAATAAGAATTAGTAAATATTCAAAGTACTATTCGACTTTTAGTACGTTAAACTTCGGCGACCCTTGACGATTTAGCCTCTTTTGATTGACAGATGAAAGAGAAACCGAACTAACAAGCCTTCGATAAAATTAATCAACAAAAACCACATTCAACAGAAGCAAGTTGAAATGTAATCCTATAAAGGGGCAAATAGCAAAGTTCGCTGAGTGAATGAAGCCACTAGTAATTTGTGAATTGTGATTTCAAGTTTGTTCCATTACAAATGAGAACCGCGAAGAATATGTCCCCACGTTGCGTCGTAAAATAGAAAGATTCATTCGAAAAGCATTAAATAAATCAATTTAAGTAAACCTCAGAGGATATTTAAGTGTGTCTTCTTCCACCACCCACTCCCTCTCTACTCTAGCAACGACAACAAACATTTAATCCGTCGTAAAGTGATGGCATCATTCAAGGTCGCACCATAACTAACTCCCTTCGTGGGTGACTTAAGCCATTATTTTTTCTTTTTTTATTTAAAATAACACACTTGCGATTCGTGATTCGTCTCTTTTCTGTTCCCTCGAAATCCGATTTACAAAAACCACCACAAAAACAATATACCATAAGAACGAGAATAGTTGAATACAAAGACTCAAAAGGGGCTAAGAGGAGTGAGCAAAAATGCCATAAAATAATGAATGTCTAACGACCGACGAGCACACGGACGCGGAGGCGTCACGAGACAACGCAAAGTGGTGGAAGGGAAACACCGACATTTCATTTAAGTGATTTAACAAAAATTCCTATTAGACTGAGGTCGTTTTTATTATTATTATTATTACTATAGGCATTATTATTATCATTATTATTATTATTATTTTTGTTTGAAAACTTTTGAAAATTGTTCTATCCAAACATGCAAAAACTAAACACACCTATACATACAAATATAAGCATACAACAACATACATAATTATTATTTTGTAGGGTAGACACATCAAGCCTATTTTTTTTTTTCACTAAATGTTAATGAAAATATTTTAAGCTCATAAAAACATGCGTGGGGTGCAACGAACAACGAACAACGATCAACGAAGACCGCCGCACCGACCGCCCGCCGACCGCCGACGACGTAAACGAATTAAAAAAAATAAAAAAACCGATTCGATTTGGTTAATTATAAACTAAATTATAATTTTACAACGCCTCGAAGATCGATGATATTCATATTTATAGCAAAAGTGTGTTTTTTCAATAATAAATTAATTATAGGTAAAAAGTTTATTTTCGTAGAAAAATAGTTTGTTGAATTATTTAAGGCATATAATTGAAATATTATTTCCGTCGTTGTATGGGTACGCTTCGTTCTGCAGTTTTGGTACTAAGCAGACATCAATGTTGTTTTTATATGCGGAATGATAAACGCAGGAAGGATGATTTATGAAGCGACCGATGGTATAACAGAGGCCGACCGACGAGTCTTATAGAAGAAAACCACCAGTTCCACTTTGTAGTTGTCAAGAGCACGTGCATTAATTTTATTTCCAATTGCACTTATTCTGTAGGCACTATCCTGCGGTGAACTGTTCCTATGTATAGGTTTTATATAACATCAATCAAGCTTGAGAACAGTTTGAATCAAAACATATAGCTAAACTATGTTAACAAAAAAAAGAAAATAAATTTAGATTTTTGATGATGCATTCCATGAAAGTAATTTGAAAACAGAGACCCAATTTTGTATAAAAATTTATGGTGAAAACATGAAAAACACTTATAAGGAAAATGTCTTGTGAAAAAAGAGAGCTTCAAAAAACAATTTTGGTTGAAACATCAAAACAGATAAAACTTGCATCCATACCTTTGTAAAAGGATATTGATTTCCAAATGAGGATTCTGCGCAAATTCAAGAGTTAACTGTTTTCGGAAATGGTTTTTAGATGTTGATTTGGTTTTTTTGTTCTCTTCAATTTTAACCCAGTGTCGGAGTCTTTGCTGACGACTTTCAGTCAGTTTAGACACTGAAAATATTCAAAGATTTTAGAGGGGAAAAAATTATATATTTTTATTAGTTTTCGAATAAGCAAATGTAATTAGTTTGCAACGACGGATAATTGACATTCATTTGTTCATGTAGTTTAAAGAGTTTTTGAAAAAAAAAGAAACTTATGATAGTTTGATAAGAGGTGGCTTAGTTATGATGTCCCCTTGCTCAGCCATGGCGAACCAATTGCACGTCTACAATTAAGAATCCTGATGGCAAAATTAATCGGCAGTTTATACAACAAGTTCAGTTTTCTTTTTTGGAATTTCAAAACTGATGTTTCATTTCTGGAACCAGTGATCTGCTAAGCGGCGCATTGAATCAAATCACAAATCTCTTTTTCAAAATGGTCCATAAGAACGGAAGGTAGTTATTTATCGTTTAATAGAAGATACAAATAGTCAATCAAAATCCAAACAGTCAGTTGACGAGTATGACACTACAGTCTCGCAATTTTTTTTAACCACCAATGATATCGCATGGCGGTCGTTGAGTTTTTAAAATAAGCGTGGTTAGAATGCGCCTTGAAATGTTGAAAATAAACAGAAGAGGTGATTCAGCGCATCAAAGATACTCCTTTATCCAGTAATGCAATGAAAGATGAAATACCAAATATGTAGTGTAAAATGTGAAAGAACAACAAATAAAGGACATTTAAGTTCTCTCGTTTTCTTTCGCTATGACTAGACGAAAGTACTAAACTTATTCGTTAAGGTTTTTTTCTCGATATTGTGTAGAAATCAATGTCAAGAAAAACTAACTGCTATGCCATCTTTGTCAACAACTTCCAAGGGCTGTAAAATTTGTACAGATGTGAAAAATGCTCTTGTTGAAAAGTAAATAATTTTAAATAAAAGTTTTTCAACAACGACTTAAACCGCTCCATCTATGGTTGGCAAAATGGTTAATGGTTTTATCTATTTGATTTGAAAAGACATGAGTTTCATTGTATCAGACATCAACAAGCCCTGTGTATAAAATTGTAATTTGATTGGTTGGACATTGAAGACTTTCAATTGCAGCTGAATAAATTCTAGTCTAGTTCTGTATGAACTCAAAAATTCGCCAAGGCGAAGAATGAGTTGGAATAAATTGAGTTAGAAAGACTAGTTAGGCAATACGGCTAAGAATGTCAATTCCGAAGCAATGGAAACCAGGAATTCAATTCGCGACGGATATATTTGTTAAAAAAAGCTGAAGTTTCTTTTCTTGACAGTATTTTTGCCTACCAAGGTGTGTAAGTTCTTTCAATGAACAGCATTGTGGATCATCGTAGAAACCGTTTGTCAGATGAATCCAGTTCGGCTTGCATTTTGCATTAAGTGACCAAATACACCCTTGAGGCCAAATTACCGCTATCGTGATCGAGCAATGCTTGACTGAATTATGTGTTTTTGGCATTACTTCTCACGCTATCGTGCACTTTAGTATCACAATTTGACATTCTAGCATAAGTATTTAACCGAATTGACATTGATGAGTGAACAGCAGACTGATGTTGTGAATATAGAGCGAATTTTGGAAGAAGAATAGAACCCACTAACTCGATCACTGATGCGGTAATTCAGCCCCTGGTAAAAACTGTTTGGCATAGAGTTAACAACAATAGAAGTCAAACTGAAATTAGTTCTGTTCTGTTTTTGTATTTTCTGTATATGAATCATAAATTGTTAATTTCAGAAAAATATACATATTAATGATTTACTTATTCTTCACAAAAAAGGTCTGCCTCACTGCAAGATTTTTAGTTTTTGTGTTGATGGTTGCCACGTAAAAGGAATTACTTGAATTACTTATTTATAAAAAATGGTGCGAGGCTCTTAACAGGTTCGCCATCTTAGATCAGATTTATTAGTGGGTTGAGCTTGCGCAGTTATGGAGACTACGGTGTCTGAATGGAACCCATTGTGCCATTGGAAATACTAAAGAAAAAGTTGTAATCTGCTTTGAATTGAATGCATTTTTTGCGGTTGCAGTTAATCAGGTTGACACTTCTGACAGCGTAAAAACAAAACCGCACAGGCAAAAACAACTGACCTCTGATCTGCACATATTTTGACGGTGTAGCCTCAAAAATGCGGTATTTTGTGACAGTCTATTGACATAACAAAATTTCCGTCTCGTTTTCACACAAGTAGCTACATATGTGCTTGGTTTTGAAGAAAAAGGAAAGGAAATAAGTAAACCATTTTATTTCCGAAGGCAGGAAATCAGTTCGTCTCAATTTTGAAATCAACTAATTAACTGATTGAAATGTATTCAACAAAAGCTTGAAGTCAGTTGAGTCTTTTAAAGCCACAAGCATTTGCACGAGTATGATTTGGCAAATCTTTTCAAGTGAAATTATTTTGAGATAAGATGTTTCATTGTTGGTGCAAAAGCTCATCAAGATACTCCAACTACTATATGTATGTCGATAGATAGACAAATAGCGTACTGAATTCCTAACAGCCTGTTTGCTGTCACAGTGTAACTTATAGCCTGATCATAACTCAATCTAACCTTAAATGTATGTACTGCCGTCCTAAGGAAAAAAGGCGTAAGCTCCAAAAAGTGAAAATTGAGTTCGAGGCATATTTGAAATCGTTGAACGGTGTCTCATTTTTGTGTAAAAACAGAAACCCATGCTTCCGAGTCTAAATGCCTCAAAACTTCGAATAGAGATGGTAAATACTCATTTGAAGGTGCGAAAACCAAAAACAGTCAAATGGATTAAACTCGAAACTACAAAAATGGAGATACGCCCTTTTTTCTTAGGACGGCAGTGTACATTGTAAGTAATTTAATATATAGGGTGGCACAAAGATCTCTGGGAACAACTGGGGCTGAGGTATTTCAGAGACCTACAATTTTATGCCGATTCCAAACGAATTTGTTAGAAAGCACAGGACTTGCTATTCCCTCGCTGCCGCTAGAGACGATAGGTACTTGTTAAAAGCGGAATTTTTAAGTTTCGGATATTCGAACCTTGAACTCCCACGTGTCAAGCAAACATGATAATCTTTACGCCACGGACACCACAATGCACATTCTTAAAAAGAGAAGACAAAAAACACACTTTCTAAAAGTGTCTCCCATTTAGTTGAGTTTTATTAGCCACAAGCCATCAGAAGAAATATTTGAATTTATTAATAAGTTTGAGACAGAAGACCACATTCTAAAAATCGCATGCCTTAAAAATAAATAAAATATAAATTAGAAGACACAACTTATTTGGTTCCACTATCTTGTTCCTGCAACACGATCGAAAACATCTCACAAACATGCGACTGCCAATCAGCTGTTAATTGTTTTATATGATTTTAAGAGCTACTGCCTCTCTAGAAAAATGTATCTAATTTATTTTCAAAATAGATGTCATCACACACGATTTCTATGCATGGTTTGTTGTTGCTGCTATTCTTGACTTCTGTTTCATTTTTAATTTGATTTTATTTTGGCGCAACCTTTGGTGACATGTTTCAGTGAAGTAGGTTGGAACCAAAATTTCTTCCATGATTCATTAGTGTGTGTTCTCTTTCATCGCTTGTTATGCAACGTTTACTAGACCTTGAATTGAAGCGTATACTGAAAGATTTTTACCGCTCTGGCTGGAATAGTTTTCAAAATTTCAATCTTTGTGGCTTGCGCTGCCGGCGGCGGCGCTGACATGACGGCGCGGCGCGGGCGTTGCTCTGTGGTTGAACATCAGAATGGCTAAACCAACAAATGTTTCAAATTAAATCAAACAAGATGAAACACTCTGTACCTATGCCAAATCGAAGCGACAAAATCTGTAATAATTAAAAACAGAATTCGAAGAGCTTTGTGAGTTTGGTTTTGTGTGACTTTTGAATGTGACACAAAACGCATATATACGCGGACCTCCTTGGATTCGGAAGCAATGTAGTAGTTTAGGTTTTTGGATTTCGCACTCTGCCCGTTCGTCGTCGTTCAATTGATACAATCGCATGCTTGTTATAGGAATAAAGTCGGCGTCAATAGTACAGCGCTTTTGGTTTCAATTCCGCCACCCCCACCGTATTGTGGTGCGTCTGAAGTCAAAAGTTATTTTAGAATTGGTATTTCTCGAGTCAATGCGGTCTTTTAAACGGAAAAATATGACATTTGATTGATGTGTCGGACAGATGGAGACCTAGAGAGAGAAAAAAGTCCAACTAAATGGAAAATATGAGAAACTGGAACAGATTAGAAATTGTTGTGGTAAAATGTGGAAAACATAACGCCCACCCTTGATGTTCACCACATCAGAACACCTACCTCTACACAACACTCGAACAATGTGCTGCCATGCTCATTGAACTCATCATCTTCGCAGGCAGAGAGAAAAGGAAAGAAAATTAATGATTCTATTAAAATGTAGACTTGTTTTTTGAAACGACCATGATGGCAGATCTCAGTTCACCTGTCACTAGCAGGAACACACCACGGTCAAGTTTGATTAATTGACATTAGATGTTAATTGATGCAGCCCGGCGTTTATTTATCCAAGCGGCTGGTGTCTGTTTGGCTGCCACATGAATGAATCACATTTCACAAGGCAGCAGCAAGCAAAGCCAAAATATAAATTACAATGAATCATTTTTCGAAGCGTATAAGAATTCATTTTCAATTAACTTTTCTTTATTGAATGCCAAGATTTAGAAGTCATCTGCGTTGCAGTTTCAGAAAATACTACTTGTCATCAGTCATTTCATTAAATGTCATTTTGATTGAATGTGTAGAAAGATCCGGAACATTTTAGAAATGTCAATTCTTAGAGAGTCGAAAAAAAACTGATAAAAGCTTCTGCTTACATTCGTTTGCAAAAGATTGATTGAGCGAAAAACGAATGGTAACGTTGTAGGGCCATATTTATAAATTATCTGCCAACTACTTCATTCTGCAACGAACGCTTACCAATGTACTCTTGTTTAGCTTTATACTTGTAGAATCTCGTTCTTATTAGAGTCGTTCACACTGTACAATTAGTTGGACAGACTTTGTCTTGAACGACCAATGCTTGAACATGTGAACCCTCAGACGACCGCTTGACCAACTTGTTGGAAGATTTTCAAATATTTTTGAAAACTTTGAAGTTGGATAGAGCGGAGGAACATATGACACAAAGTTGGACGACAAGCTTGATAGTCTGAACGCAAGCTACATCCAACCATCCAACATCTGTCAAACGAAGTCTGTCCAACTAATTGTATAGTGTGTACTCGGCTATTTACACAAGGATCTGTGGATATATATCGAAACGTTATATATGTAGTAAAGCCTCAGAAAGGGGCCATCTTGTTTTAAAAATGACTGGGTTTTATAAGCTTTTTTCGAGTCATATAGCTTCAAGTTTCTCCCTTAGTTAGTACTTTCAAATTAAATTAAATGGTGCTTCATTTCAACGAGTTCAATTGATCAGAAAGAAATTGCAAGAATAGGATTTAACAGAAACGCTGATATTACTCACATGAGTCAAATTTGCTAGATTTAGTCCGGCAGACAGACAATTTTATGAGCCGTATTTAATTGGATCAGTAAATATCGAACAATATGATGTTTTCAACTTCAACGATTCCAATTGGCTTGTTAAAATTGACCAATAGGAATTCTTTTCATTGGAAATGACTGATTGATTTCGTTTTACATGAACTGACATGGGCTACATTATATGGCTTCCAACTCAAATGACAGCAGTGTGCTCTCTATAGACTAACCAATAGGAAACTTAATTACCTCTTTCACCAGAAATGACTGAGTGTTTTCGTTTCAAACGGATCAACACGATTCAAACGACTTGTTCTTTCTTCTCAAATTACTCAAAAAGTTCGTATTAAACAACAGAAACTACAAGAACTTGTACTGCCCAAATGCCTCGTGTAAGCTCTTGTTGGATGCATATAGACACGTCCCAAATGTACGGCAACACAATTCGATAAGTTTGTATTTTACTTCACTTTATAGTTCTCTATTCCTATAAAATTTTATAATGACTTTATTTTGGTGACTGACCTCTTTGCTTGAAATGTGAAGCGCTGAACGGTGCCCGTGGCGCAATGGTTTGCATGTTTGCTTGCTACGTGGGTGCTAAAGGCTCGAATCCTAGAAACATATTGGTTTATTTTTGTGTTCTGTGGTAAAATCTATTGCTGAGCAACTATCTTATAGAACGATGCTCTGTGTAGTAGTGGTTATCGGCCTGGTGAACTATTCAGGTAAAATTGAAAGTACAAATTCAAATATCTACCCCAAACTTTCTCCACGCTTTGTCAAATACATCAAAGATCAAAACACAAGAATTACTACAAATCGTAATGGTTTCTGTTTCTCTAAAGGGTGATTTTTTTTTTAACTTGTAATTTTCAAGAAGAAATAAAACGCAAATAATTTAAAGATACTGCCAAGAATTTAATTTTATTGAAGATATAAGAGTTTGTAATTATGTTTTAAAATTGATTTCGGGCAAATGGCTGCCCGGCTGGCTCGAATATATTCCAACCGAGAGGTCCAAGCATTTTGGACCACATGTCAGCGATAACACGCTGAATATTCTCTTCAAAGGCGTCAATCGTTTCGGTCTTACCTGCGTAGACCAGTGACTTCACATAACCTCACAAATAATAGTCCAACTCTATCTCACAGGGGGCGTCAACAGCGAATTCAGGACAATCTACCGAATTGCCCAGTAGTCGTGAGGCCTTAATTCTTTTATAATGAAATGACAAAATTAACTGAGCATAAATCAAGTGACAGCTGTCAAAAAACCAAATCCGAAAAAGTGTTGCCATATTGGAAACCACATGTCTAAAAATAAAAACAAAACACCCTTTAGGAGCTATCCTCATCCAGGTTTCTATTTGTTCTCTGTAAAATCGTTCAAACTAAGATTATCCCAGTCATACTAGAACGTGTGGTATAAGATTTCCCCAGATAATGTACTTTGTCTCATTTGTTTTTATTATTTTTTCTGTCTCCTTAACAAATTTTACAGAGGACATTTCAAGTTGAATAGCAGAAATAAATGAGAGAAGATAGATTAAGGTATCTTGGCAATACAAAAAAAAAAAATCGTTTTGTCCTGTTTCCACGTCAACAAATACCTAAACGACTGTGGTTCTGAGAGGATCTATGTAAATGGTGAGTGCTATCGATATTGGACTGGAACCGATTGAATACTTACAAATAATACTAATAAGCCCCACTAGAGAAGTACTTAAGAACTTTTTTGAAACAATCAAACAAGTAGAAGAAAAAAGAAACCAATTTAAAAAAAGGAATAACGTATAGTGACAACAATACCACGATTCGATATATCGATTTGTAGATCAAGATACAATTGCTATGGCATTTGATGTTGAAATTCTATTTTTGCCACATTCATATTTTGATATGAACGTCAACAAATATTTGCTGTGTAGTATATACTTAAGCAGTAAAAAAAATATAAAAAAATAGAAGGTTGACCCAGAAATGGGCCATATTCTATCTGGACTCATGCCTGGCAGCACTGATAAAGTCATCGTTACGCTAAACTGTTTAAACGTACGTGACCCGACTATCAAAAGAATGATTGTGTCACATTCGTTATGGATCCATTTATGCCCAGCAGGGTATTTCATTATCTATACACGTGTATCCATGTGTCCTGGGTATAGTATTATGATGACGACATCACCTTTATGTGCATTTATTCCTTTAACAAATAAAACCGCCCTGGGAATTGGAGTAATTCTCGTCAATTTATCGCTGACCTATTCGTAATTTGGCTTCCATTGAAAATCAGTCCACGAACGTGTATGGATTGTTATTCATTGTGCGGTTTTCACCAGAGATCCTTTATTGATGATATATATATTAGGGTGGGTCAAAAAAATTTAATTTTTTTTTTTTTTAGATCCGACACACGAAAACTTGTTCTTTGGTACCTCTAGAAAGTACTTACAAAATTTGAGCTCTTAATATTAACGGGAAGATGATGCTCATCGTAGTTTTCCATTTTCAGTTTAGTGTCATATAAAAATGGTCATATCTTTTTAAAAATAGATTGTTCAACCAGTCGCAAAAACAGTATTTATAGGAAATTAAACGGTCTACAAAAATGATCTCTTATACTTTTTTCATTAATCTAACCATTTAAAAGATATTCAAGGTCAAAAATTAAAGTATTTTAAAGAAAATAACTTTTTTGTTTTGAATTTTGTACCTCACTTAAAAATAGTTATTATCAAATGAGCATCAACTATTTCAATAGAAAATTGAACGTTCTACAAAAAAGGTTGTTAATCGATTACTCTAACCATTTAAAAGATATTCGCAGTAGAATTTTAATTCCTACTAGTTTTAATAATTTCTTAATAAATATTTCAAATTTATCTACTTAATATATGAATTTTGAAAATATTCATGTGAACTTGAGTTTATTCCAAGAAAATTATAGTTTGCAAGTTATGTCGTATCTTTTGTTTGAGAATATATTTCATATTTTCATTGGACTCAATTTTTTAACGATATTTTTTGCAGTAGATCATAAATTACCTTAAAATTTGTAAATTAAACAGATAAACTTGAAATATTAATTAAAAAACTATTAAAATTAGTGGGAGTTGCAATTCTGCTGCGAATATCTTTAAATTTTTTTTTTAATAGATGTATTGGAAATATTTATTAAGAAATTATTAAAATTAGTAGGAATTAAAATTCTACTGCGAATATCTTTTAAATGGTTAGAGTAATCGATTAACAACAAAAGACCTTTTTTGTAGAACGTTCAATTTTCTATTGAAATAGTTGATGCTCATTTGATAATAACTATTTTTAAGTGAGGTACAAAATTCAAAACAAAAAAGTTATTTTCTTTAAAATACTTTAATTTTTGACCTTGAATATCTTTTAAATGGTTAGATTAATGAAAAAAGTATAAGAGATCATTTTTGTAGACCGTTTAATTTCCTATAAATACTGTTTTTGCGACTGGTTGAACAATCTATTTTTAAAAAGATATGACCATTTTTATATGACACTAAACTGAAAATGGAAAACTACGATGAGCATCATCTTCCCGTTAATATTAAGAGCTCAAATTTTGTAAGTACTTTCTAGAGGTACCAAAGAACAAGTTTTCGTGTGTCGGATCAAAAAAAAAAAATTTGATTTTTTTGACCCACCCTAATTATATATACATATGATATGTTGTCTATATGTGTATGTACCTTTGTACGAAAAGATAAAAAACTTTTACAGAATTTGAAAACTAATTTAAATTTACTTCGTCTTCTTCTTAGCACATAGTTCATTCCCTAAACGATTGCCATCCCAAAAGAGCATTCAATCATTTTATGTGAGAGATAATGTGCATAAACATGTTTCCATTTTCGGGAGAATTTTAAACATTTTGAAACAACTCATTAGGGAGTATAGTGCTGGCGCTGGCACTGAAGCTGGTTAGGGCTTGTGAAAATGAAAAATCCCTCCAGCGAAATTTGAAGAAAAGAGAACAGTAAACTTATTATGATTTTATGGAAGCAAGTTGTGTTTATGGCTTGCGATGTTTTTCTTTCTTTCTTTCTTTTTTTTAAGGCAACTCCCGCCCGCGCATTAAACCAATTTAATTTTTGGAAATGCTTGTTTATGGTTATCCTTTTTTGTTTCTTTTTACTTTTGGTTTCTAACAAAAATAAAAACAAAACATCGTTTTGATGAAACAAAATACATTACATGCTTTGTGAGGCACTCACCGAATTTACAGCAGCCATATTAATATTTGGATAAATATCTGAAAACAAACAAAAATTCGGTTCATTAATATAACTGTGGTTAATGAAAGAGTTTAAAGTCTATCAAAAGTTGATAAAGGTTCTGGAGTGTGTCCTTATAGAGGAGCTTTCAAAAGTTTTTTTTTTCCTCTGCTAAACTCTCACATAAACTGACAAGTGGATACAAAAAAAAAAAGAAGAAGAAGAAAATATTAAGAAAGGTTATAATGCGAATATAATTTGTGAAGGCTATTAGAGTGGGTCCAAAAGTAAAGTAAAGTAAATAAATCACAAGTATCTTAAGCATGAATAAAATTTCAGGTCCAGCTACTTTGATAGCTATTAAGAAAATATGACTGCTTTTATATTTTGAAACCCAAAAGTACTTCTAAGACTATAAGAGAAACGTGAAAAACTCCGATTTCATGAATGGATGGCTTCCCACAGCACCAATGGTGTGGTAAAACGTTGGTGGAATAGATGTTCTTTCTCCGACATGATTTGTGTTCTTTTTTTTGTCTGTGGGGTTATATGGTCTGCCAGAGAATGAGCTTAGCTGAACATCGAAAATATCCCCGTCCCTTTTGTCAAGACATTTTTTATAATTTTCTGAAATGCATGCTTCGTCCTACCTTCTCTATTTTTTCTTCTTTTTATCTCAACTTTTTATATCTCTTTTGTTTCTGCGTATAGCTGTGCTCATTTAAACTCTTTTTAACTTTTCTGTAAGCATCACAAAAGTTAAAGAGATTGGTAGCAGTCAAAATTTGTCGATTTTATCTTAAAAAGCCATAAAAAGCATTGTTGGGAAGCTTCCCTGTGCGTTCGTCATGTTACTGTAAATTTGTAAACACTTTATCTTTTGTTAGTATTGCCAGTAGTAAATGCAAGACTAAGTTTAAAGCAACGCCACTTTATGAAAGCAAAGCTATGGAAACATCGAGGAATAAAGCACTTCAAGGGTCTATAACTTAATGCCAATTCCGAAGGAATAAGTGAGAATTAGAAAGGGCTCTTCATGGCGGTGCTGATGACTCAGAGAAATTGCTGATTCCTCACGAAAAGCGACACACTTGGAAAAACAACCATATGTTTGTGTTTGAACTACGACCCTCCACGTAATGTGCTAACAATTACGATACGGGCAGACATCACAAGGCCAAAAATGGACGCATAAGTCCATAACCATTGTTGAAACAGTTCTTAGTAGGCACAGAAAAACAAAAAAAAAATTAGACCAAATTAAAAAACTTATGTGCATCCCTAGCCGACGATATAAGACGTGAAATTGCGAATTCGATTTAAAACCGAAGTATCGGGTGATTTTTATAGAGGTTGGTTTTTTGAATAGAAATAAAACTGACATTTTGTGGTCAAGACCAACTCTAATGTCATTTATGTTCAGTTTGGTTGGCCATTTTATCATGAACAGCTTGACGAAAGAACACTGCTTGCAAATTGTGCAAATTTATTTCGAAAATAATCGTTGAGTTCGCGAAGTTTACCGCAAGCTCCGTCCATTTTATGGTCGAGCAATAAATTCGGTTAACTTTGGATCGCTGTCGCACTACGTTTACTTTATGTGATAATACGCATCCGCAGAGACGTCGAACAGTGCGCACCGAAGAAACATTTGCCGCTGTAGAGCAAAGTGTTGAAGAGGACCCGAATGAATCGATTCGCCATCGTGCAATTGGAGCTTTGTCCATCAACTCTATGGAAGATATTGGCTTACGACCTTACAAGATCCAGCTTGTAAAAGAATGAAAGCCGCAAGACCATGCAATGCGTCGTGATTTTGGTGTATGGACCGAAAATGAGATTGATCTCGATGCTGATTTTCATCGTGAAATTTTGTTCAGTGATGAAGCTCATTTTTGGTTGAATGGTAACGCCAACAAGCAAAATTGCCGCATTTAGAGTGAAGAGAATCCACATGCGTACCTTGAGACGCCATTACATCCAAGAAACTTTGATGTGCTCTATGGGCTGGTGGAATCATTGGGCCATACGTCTTCCGAAATGATGCTGGCGAGCCAGTTGCCGTTAATGGAGACTATTTTGTTCCCAAATTTAATGGCATGAATGTGGATGAGATGTGGTTCCAACAAGATTGCACTACATGCCACACAGCTCACGTCACAATCGATTTATAGAAGGAAACATTCGATGAGCTCGAAATGCTCGAAAAAGTGATTGAAAGTTGGACCTATAGACTTGGCTTTATTCGAGCCAGCAGCGGCGGCCACATGCTCAAAATCACATTTATTGGCAGAAAATTATCCTTACAATAAAACCAAATTGATGGACATTATAACGATCTTCTTGTGTTTTATTTCAATTCGAAGTTTTATGCCTCTAAAAAAACACCAATTAGAAAGTCATTATTTACAAAGTGCAGGACCTATAAAGCCAATTGTATTAAAGTAGCCAAATCAATTCGTGATCAACAAAATATGAAGGCTTTTTCAAATCGCAATACTTGTGAAGGAAGTATAGCTGTTCGGAGTGGATATTGTTATTACCGAAAACACGTAATTGAATGGTCGACTGTCGTCTACTGGACGATAGCAATAACTACAATATAACTTGTAAATCAAAAAAATTCGAAGCGCTAATTTATGTTATTTTACTTTCTTGGAACTGTTAGGAAGTTCTTACGCTTCTTCTCTTCACTTAATTAAAAAAAAGAATTGTTCAACTTCAAAATTCGATGATAGAAACAACTGAACTAGTTTTGTGTTTTCAACGATCAGCTTATTTGCATTGAGTTGCATTGAGTTTATTCTACAAAGCGTACTCCGTCTCCACAAAAATATGCCAATCATTTCTCATGTAAAGCAATTAAAAGCTCTTCATTTAGTTCTTTTATTATCAATCAGACTGTCTGTTGGTACCACATTCTGCCAAAAATTCTTAAGTAAAAATACGTCACACGCCACCTGCGAGATAAAAATTCGTCATAGGTCTCGAATTTGTATACAAAGACGAATGAACCTAAAATGTCATTACAAACACGATGGCAACTTTACCAAAATCACCACAATGCTTTCCTGAACCCATATTTAAATTAAAATTATATTTTTGCTTTTAACATTTCTGTACAACTTATCTCTTACAATTTGTTGCTTTTTAATCATCAACGCAAAGTTTTATTACGTTAACAGACATCAAAACTCTTGTAAGAATCTCACCACTTGACTGCACAACAAAGTCCCACAAACGATAAAACACTGGCCCACAGAATGAGCAAACTGCTTTTTCTTTTTTAAATATACATTTACATTGCCTTAACATTTAAATTACATCACTGTACAGTACCTGGCCCTCTCTAAATGTAATGTTTCATTTCGCCTCCATTTTCCCAGTTTCCTTCCTGGAGCCTGGACACAAAGCCATTCATACAAAAATAATGCGAAAACATAAAAAATACTCTTAAAATAAAAAAAGAAAAGAGTGGTGGAGCGATATGAACTATTTGATCGTCATTCAAGAGGCCATATCAGGGTTACGATGAAATGTTTTATCACCTGGCTGCTTGCCAAAAATGTTAACCGAACAATTGAATGTACACAATAAACAGCATTGTATTGTATGCAAGAATTTTCACAAAACATCACAAAAAAAAGAAACAACTAAAAGTGAGAAGAAGAAAAGGGAAGGAAGGTAGGTTAGGTCCTATGCGCAGCAATAGAATAATCGGTTGGTTCGTTGTCGTGGGGTATGAAGGTGTATGTTGGTGTATCTTAGGGGACAATAAGAGGGGGATGGAAATTCTTTCGTATTTTCACTTTGTAACATTGTGCTAAGTCAACAGTCAACACGGGTAGACTTTATGTTTACAAATCGGTGTTGTCAATATGCCATTCGCCTTGAAGCGCGGGCGTGAAATAACATACTTTCTACTTAAGAAAACAATCTTTCATTTTAGCAAAAGAAACAACAACGAAACGCATGAATATTGTGAGTGAAGAAAGATACATAAAGTACCACTTTAGGGACCACCTAAAACTGGAGCAGAATACTTTGTTTAGATTTTGGTTGTTCTTATTATTTTTTGTTATGGAGAACGGAGGTAGTGGACAAACCAATTTGTTTATAATAACACGATGGCAAATAGAGTTTTGAATGTTATCTTTCTTTCATAGAACATAAATAGCTGTGCGGACTAGGAAGTTCTTTCATTCCGAATATGTATGTTTGTAATTATATAAGCTTTTTGAATAGCGTCATTGTGAACAAAAATGCATATTTCAAAAGACAGCACCAGGGGGCAAAGGACTAAATATGAGTCACAATTCGATTATATTGAAAGTAAGTTTTTAACTAAACGCTGGGCAATTGGACTTTGGTAATAAATAGAGTTTTGGTTCTCTTCTGGCCTGAGAATGTTTTTCGACACTGTACATTGCAGACCCAATAAGAGATCATACAGGGTGTCCCGTAATTCGTGATACATTCTTTGGAATGTAATTTAAGTAATTCGTGATACATTCTTGGTCATTTTCTAAAAAAAATTTTTCTACTGTAAAGCCTACTTCTCGACTTTGACATCACTTTTCGATAAATTAAAGAAAGGCTAAATTTGGTGTATTCTGATCTTTTGTAAAATTCGATTTCTCTGTAAATACTGTGTACTTGATACAGCCATGATACCAAGAACTTTATCCGAAGAGCAACTTCCTTCTCAAAATGTTTTTAAAAATGCTATTCGAAGGCTTCGACAAACTGGGTCAGTATCAACTGCAAGACCTTACGCAAGAACAAGCAACGATAAGAAAAGTTTCGGTCGATTAAAGAATACTGACAGCTGTTCAAATCGGTCCTTACTTCAGCATAAGGCACTCGGCTCTACAGTTTAATGTTTCCGAACAAAGAATTTCCAGAATACTGCATGGGGAACATATGCATCCATATCCACTACCTGTGAAAGAACTGCTTCCGAATGATTTTGAAAAGAGACTCGAATTTTGTAACTGGTTGCTAAACAGAAGCTTCGACGACAACCAGTCTCTAAAAGAATTCTTTGAACAGACGAATCTCAATTCACAACAGATGGTATCACGAATTTCCATAATCTCCATACATGGGCTACAAGCAATTCACATTCAAGACGGCAGATATCGTTTCAGCACTGATATTGTGTCAATATATGGGCAGGTGTAATTGTAAATAAATTATTCGGGCCTTTCAAGTTACCACCCCGACTCAGTTCTACTAACTACCCGGAGTTTTTACAAAATAATCTGCCAGACCTATTGGAGAATGTTCCACTGCTTCAGCTAGTTTCTTCACATTTCAAAAAAGGTAGTGCCCGACCCACTATTGTCGTGAAGTTAGGGATTTGTTGGATAGGCAGAAATGGACTGGCCTGTACGATGTTTTCTGAAGATGCTCAACCACAAATATTGAACGAAGCCTCAAGAAAAAGCCATAAAACCTTTAAAGTGAATTCTCAATACAAACAAAACCTAAAAAAAATATAAAGAACTGTTAACGAAGTAAACTTAATCTTTGAATTGTTATATCAACTTATTTTTGGTTCATTACGCATTTCATTTGGTTAGTTAAAAACTATCTTATTTCAATTATTTATCTCTCAGCTGGACGGCGGCACACAGTGAAACGTTTCGTACAGGCTAGATGTAAAAGATTAAATTTGAGCTTGACGTAGTGAGAGACTCCAAAATTAAGGTCTGTTTGCTTCAGCCTTACCCCTAAAGTTCGCAAATAATAGTTTAATAATAATTTTAACTGTACGAACATTTAAGAAAATAGTATGGAGGATTTAGTACACCAACCATACGGAAACAATTCTAGTACCAAAGGCCAATATCATCCAAGGAAACCGTGAGCTACAGCCCGAAACCATCAACAAGGTCTAACAAAATTGGAGTGACAGAATGGAATACATCCATAAATGCATCAAAGAATTGGTCAAATAAATTACAATGAATAAGAAATTAACAGATAAAAGGCTTTATAGAGTGACTGTTTCTTTACCGAGTTTGTGAGACACACGGGTTCAAACATATGCATAGATATGAACATATGTAAAAATTTCTTAATTTGCATGCGATCTTATTGCTGAAATGATTTTTTTCTTGTGATTAATGCAAATTTATCCTTTTCTCAGTACTTTCAACATCAACAGCTTTTATCCATTTATTAATTGAGTATTTATGTAAACGATGTGGAATGCAACGACCCATAAGTAGTAATGCTGTGAACTTAACATCCATTCAAGGGTTGAAGGATGATTGTGTCAGTTGGTTAAGCAATAAAACAGAGTCAGATTAAAATGCAATCTGCCAAATTACGAGTATATCTGTTGCAGTTTTCCACTTTGGGTTAATCATATCAGTTCAAAAAAAAAAAAACGTTAATGAGATATTGCAACAGCTTTGCTTAAAATTAAATACAGACACGAATTCAAATACAAGTGAAAATATGGGTAATGAGAAAACAATTGATGAGATGAAAATCTTTTTGTGTTTCCTTTTTACTGGACATATTTGCATTTAGTAAAATGCCATTATTATTATTATTTATTTAAAAAATAAACGAATGCACAAAGCTTTATCTAAAAGATAGTAGCTACCATGAGCTTTGGTTGGATAGTAAAGAAACGCTCATTAGCAGTATCAAAAATTTTAAATTCGAATGTAATAGAAGAGACGATTTCAAACATTTTTCATTACAGAAAGCTTCGTTACTCCCAAGAAATATAGGCTTCATTTCATCCCCATATTCCCAACCGGAACCGGAACCTGGAAACTACTGAACTGATTTCAAAAAATTCTTTCACTGCGGTAACATGCTGCGTTATCCCATTTATTTGGCCCATCGAGAGCACCATTGATTTCCGGTGTGTGTCAACGACTGTAAAAGCTTACGCGTAACGCCTTCTTTTGATGAATCATTTTTGAAATCTTTAAATGAATTGCTTGTATTTGTAGCACATAATGCCCATGGTGTTTAACATAACTGATGACTCCTTGAAGTGTTTTTTTTAACTAACCTGCTTATAATATCTTATCCATATAAGCCTCACAAAATTAAAAAAAAAAAAATAAGCCTAGAATCATTAGTTTTATTAATCCGACTGTAGTTAGTAATCACCATGACACATACACACCCATAGAAACACATCTCACAACAAATCTAAATAGAATGCACCAACAACAGAAAAAGCATTCTAAGTAATGCTGAATTAATTAAACAAATTAATGAGCCTCAATAAGAAGATATAAATTTGAAAAGAAAAATAATGCATAGTTTTCAAACAGTCACACCGGCACAGAACAATGGAATTAAAATTATTCAAAGGATTTATCTCATGTATAGTTCTGAAGGTATCTGTGTTTTCATTATTTCATCTTCAACGACGTTGTTCGCTTGGTTTTCTTTTTTTTATTTCTTCTTTTTCTCGTTTGTTCTGTCGTCTATTTGCATCGACAGTGTCTGCATCTAATTTCGGCACATGCTGCTGTTCTTCTTCCTCTAAATTAAAATTTTTGTTTAAAGTATGTATATTTACTAAAAGCATTTGCAAAGTGCAACATCTAAAACGAAGAAAAAAAAAGAAGACCTATGAGTGTCAGGCACAGTCGCCGGATTGAAACTCGTGTTGCATCCATCAACGATGCCACTAATAATAATATAGGAGAGTAGACTAAAAAAGAAATTACGAACAAAAAAGAAAAATATTTCGGAAATTTCGGAATCAACGATTCATTTTTGAAAACGGTCATCGAAATACACTGGCCCATGTGGATAGTTGTATTACAATCTTGGTGCCAAATGTTGATGCAGAAGAAGTTGAAATTATTCGCACTGGTATTTTTCTAAAAATTGTCTTTTTTTTTGTGGCAACAAAATATCTCCTTTAATACTTTATTCAAATGATTGATTCAAACGCCATTTTAAGGCCTGTGTTTTACAAATGGTCGAAAGATAGACAAATAGCTTAAAATCAACGCCTTTTCGAAATACTCATACAAGTCAGTGAGATAAAACTATTGTTTTCTCTTTGTCGATTATGAAGGTTCTAAAGATTTGGGACAATTGCTCGACAGAAATGTGTCGTTTAGACCTGAAGCTCATTAAAGAACTTATTCAAGGACATCATTGCTCACAAAAATCTGAAATCAGAAGTGAAGTAAGGCACGTAAAAGTAAGGTTCACTGGTTTGAAACTTGAAATATTCTTATGCAATTAGTGCATAAGAAACGATCGCGTAAGGTCCCCACAACTGGCAAGAGCGAATGAAGCTTAATTGGCAAGCCAATTTTTCACCACAACAACAATTTGAAAGCGTTATTCAGGTATTCTTAAATATTCAAGTATTCTATTCATTATGAAACGATATGCCGCCAATTGTCAAATTGACAATGAAACTGTGTTGCCAACTTAAAAACCAAAGCTCTAAAAGAAAAACAAACATTAGAAGTGTAATCGGGAAGTTTGGTGAACTGAACCGTGATTTTCAAAATAAATTTGCACAATTTGCAAGCATTGTTCTGAATAACCACAAATATACATCAAGTTGTCAGATTCACCACCAAACAGTGCTGCCAATTAGAGAACTACCAAAGTTAATAATAAAACAAATATGTCTTCAGTTTAAATAAAAAACTACGGAAAACACAAAGCTTTAATTTTGTTCGAAAATTTCAAACACAACTGAATACTGGTTCCAAATAAACAAAAGTATTGTATCATTATTAACAAACATAAGCAAATGAAGACAGAATAGTTTGAAAACCAAGTATGAAGGTCGGTGCATTTCAATAAGTTTTTAAGACCATCCGTTCTCACAGATGTAGGTAAGTTTTGAGGTATTTTTTGACCTCATTTTTTGCATATTCGACATCGTTTGACGGATCATCGTGGAAGTTGGCATGTATCCCTTTTTTTATACGCGAAGTATTTTGACGATGGTTGCTTCGAACTCAAAAGTCTCGTTAGGTGTTCTTTTAACTATATATTTCTATTTCTATACTTTTGCATGTCAGATTTAGTTTATCTACGAACGAGAGAAGATGCGGGAGAAATCTGGGCGAAGCCCTTTTTCCACTTCAAAATTAGTTGTTTTATTCATAGAGAGGGAAAATTGTGTCAGTCTTTTCCTGAACTGGATGCTGTAACAACTGCAACAAATTTACCTTTTAAGCGATCATGATGAAAAATTACTCACACAAGAAGGCTTGGATAGTCTGGCTTCAGCACCCTACTGTAGGGGATTGAGAGCTGCCGTTGACTCACTAGAAGCACATCCACCTCCGTCTTTTTGAGTATCATACCATATGTATATATATGAAGTTTTCCCCAAAACTTCAATCTGGTCTCCTTTTATAAAAAAAAAAAAATAAATAAATAAATAAAATTAATTCACCATTCAAAACCCTTCCAATAAATAAACAATCAAAACTTTCCTGCCGCGCCGCGCCAAATGTTTAATAAAATCACTTCAGTGAATTAATTACATTCAGTGTTGTGTCTTGTGTGCCACCCAATCATATACACATATAAAAAAAAAATAGACCAAACACTTAGTGCTTTCCTTCATCTCCTTCCTCCCCCACACCACTCTCGCAGTCTCAGTGCCTACACACATTTTTTCTACAAGATCTCTTATCTTATCGAAGCAGTGTGTGCAGACAATGAGGCTGTGGGTTTGCTAGGCGGATAGTCAATCAACGGTGTTGATTCCGTTGGTTAACTAAAATCAAGTTGCTGGCTGGGCATAACACCGCTAGTAACTTTTTTTTGGTTTACCAATTAGATCTTCACTTGTTGATTGGACTTAGATTAAGCGTCTGCGTTTGATACTTTGTTTTGTGTGTTTTTGTGGATCGTAATGTCGGGTAAGTTTAGAGTCGATTTTAGCAACATTAGGGGGTTGCGATCGAATTTTTTTTCTGTGTACGCTCACACTGTAGTGAAGTAGCCAGTTGCATTCCTCCCCTGAAACACTTTAGCCGCAACACCCGCCTCGCTAGAAATGTTCATCAGTTTTACCTTGAGCCCAACTTCGGACGTACAGTCAAGTATAGAGATTCGTATTTCAGTCGCACCACCCGAATGTGGAATGCTTTACCTGGCTCTGTATTTCCCCTTCATTACGATTCACAAAGATTCAAAAGCAACGTGCATCGGTGTCTCCTTTCAAATCCTCTCCTATTTTCCTAAATGCTCGCACTGTGTTTAACAACATTATAAGGGTATTCATAACCCCTTGATGTGCGCGTTGATTATAAAAAAAAAAAAAAAAAATATTGTTGGTAGAGCCTGAAAAGCATTAAACTAAGTTAGTAGTAGCCTTTTCAGAAGTTTCTACATTTTAACTAATGAAATCCACCGTTGATTCTGTAAGTCCACTGTGACATCCGCGATATGCTCTAACAGACAGTCATTACTTGCAGAGCATTATAGTATTGCTCTTTGCTCCCTTTCCCTTTGTCAAAACTAGCACTTGCTGGTTGGGCAAGTCAACCCTGGCTGATCAATTCCAGTACCCAGTGGTTACCGCGAATAGGAAGAGTAAGTACAACTGATGTAAACTATAAGTTGCAACAGTGCTGCCAAGTCGATAAGATCCTTCCCGAATAGGATTACAAGCTCAATAACCATACTATATTAATTTCACAAAAATTTTATATTAAAAATTCCGAAATCTTCGATCCTAAAGCAACCGCGTCGGGTCCGTATTGCATCGAGAGTGCTTATGTTCAGAAGGGTCAAGTCAGCTAGATTAAATTTTCGACATGTAGTGATTGAAATTGAAGAAACTTGAAATTGCTCACTGATATGATCTGGTTGAACCAGCCCATTTTATTTACCTGATTGATGATCGAATTGCATCAATTTTTTGAGTTCGGTGAGCAAATTTCAATCCACTTGATATCTTACCTGTCAAGGACAAAGCGGAGAGTAAGTATCGAGATCTATGGTCCCAACTCCCAAATTATTATTTCAAATCCTCTATTACTCTTGACAATATAACTATAATCTTTTGGGCACTGGTACTTGACTTCGAGTTCTGATTTACGGAATCTATTAGAAGGAATCTCCGTATACGAGACTCGAGTTTACGCAGATAGTTGCGCTTTGAAAAGATTTGAAACGAGCTTGTATTCGTCTTTCTGACTATCTTTGCCAGGACTAGCAATAAGTAGTGAGATAATTCTTCTAGCTTGCCTGAAATTGCTGGCGAAAGATGTTTGTTAAGGCCAAGGTTCATCCCGGTGAACCAGTGATTCAGCCGATATGAATGAAATAACACAAAATGTGCTGATTTTGGAAAAAACAAATGCCCAATTACAAAAAAAGTCTGTCATTTTATACGGATCGGGATATCAAAGGCAGTTCAAAGTGGATTTTTTACCCATTCAAGTCCCCTTGTTGAAAAACTTTTTGCCATAACTGTATTTTCATTCTATTCCTGTCATTAACATACAATTTTCTCTTTTTGTTGGCAAATAATTTAGTAGGTCTGAAGTGATGGACTATCTTCTGCGTCTTCGATGTGCATGTAGCCACCTGTCGCTGTCTGTTGAAAGCTTCGCATGGTAAGTACTTCATGTGGAATGGTCAGGTCGTGTGGTTCGGTGATTTGATTAGTTTCCTTGAGTCAGCTGCAATGCTGCAATAATTTAACCAGCCGGTTAGCGGCCGGTGCGCGGTAACAGACGACGAATAGATGACGCACCACATTTGCAGCAATACGCAAGCAAGCGTCTACAAATTGCATTCTCGTCCCGAAGATGTGTCTACATACATACAAAAGAAGAAAATAAAAAAGTGTCACAGAATCGTACAGTACTCAGTTCTCAAATGAACTGGCGGGCAACGATTTGTAACGATCTGATTCGGGGCCATTACAGAGCCATACAACAGTGTACCAGAGCAGCTATCATCTTTGGTCGGGATCGAAATATTTATAATCTTGTTCAAAATGTTTGGCAATAGGTGACGTCTCACGTAAGATATTCTGCTCCAAATGCTTAATTATAAGTTTCGGCGTGTTGTATGCTTTTCTCACGTCTCTGCCGGCTAATGGCACCGCTTCGTTACGACCACAAAACATGGCTTGTAGTTTGCGTCATTGTGTGTCAGTAGATAATATGACTTTTATTCTTTTTGCTTGCCATGTACATTGTACATATATAGGCCATTTCTTCTTCTTCAGGCGATGGCAATATTGTTTTCATAATTTTATTAATGAATGAATTGCGGAAGAATACCGATGTGTTTTTTTTTCACTCTTGTATGTTTTTGCTTTTGGTAATTTGAAATCGGGAAACCAATAGAGAAAGAAAGAGAGATAGAGAGAAAGAGGTGTACGGTGATGGCAAAAATTATAATTAATTGTTTTATGATCCCTAATTGAATCAGTGAATCTTTTATGGTTAGGTAAATCGAACATGACACGTTCTTAATTTAATTGCCAATTCTATTGAGTTCGATCGGAAAACTAATTTAATCAGGCACTGAAGCACATTCGCATGTGGGATTGTATTGTAGGGCAATTTTGCATTTGATTGGAATACGCCACATGTGTATTTATATGCCGCGTCGTACTCGTGTACATGCAGTTGACAGATTGTGAATTTCAGAATTAGTGTAAAACGTGCTTGGGGTGGTGACATTAATGGGATTTATTTACGAGCAACTTCAGTCAATTATTTCAGACCTTTGAATAATGTTGATTTTGTGAAGATATGAGCATTTCTAATGTTTGAGGAGATGACATTAAGGAATCATCATTCTATTTGCCTCTCTGTGATTGAAAAGGAGCGAAATGTAAACTCAGAATTGATTCGATAGCTCTAAGATATCGATATTATAACTGAGTCAAAACTTGGTTGTGATTACATGAATACGAAAGTGTCTATACGAATCAATTCGTGATGGATTTTGTAACACCACCTCAAACGAGTCATTTGAGTGTTGTCATTCTACCGTTGTTTAAAGTGGCTTATCACCAAGCGAAAGCAATATATGAAAGATTAAAGTGATGCCAGATAATGTTTAATTGCTCTAATATGAAAATTGAAATCCATTTTTGTTTTTTTTAAGGAAAAGTTATTTTAACATTGTATTTCAATCACAAAGCTAAAAAAGGATTGAAATTAGACTACATTATTCTTTCGGCTCGTGGGAGAAAAACAAAAGATGCAGCTGATTTTTAAATACATTAGATTGAAACTTACTTCAATAAAATAAAGTTTTACTGCTTCCATAGTAAACCTTGCATCCGACGAGCTCACATCAGCTTTTGATAAAAAACACCCTCACAATTATTGAGTGCGAAAAGAAAATGGATGAAATACACCAGTACATATGAATATCTTTCAGTAGTCATTTCGAAACTAAAAATTAGTCCACAAAAGAAAGAAAACCCAAAAATATCAAATATTCTCATCCTATCGATGACCAATTCAAAAAATAGAAACAGAAATGGCTCAATTTTTCCATCAGAATTGTAACCTGAAAGTTCATTATATAACAACGACGGAAGTACATATAACTCAAAAAATAAATTCATTTCAAAGTCACATACCTACACATAAGGCAAAACTAATATCCTTAAATCAAGTCCAATTGTGCTGGGTTAACAATAATAAATACACCCAACAAAGCGAATTGAATGGCGGCAAAGCACCATCGCTTTATTTCTAAAAACAAACATACCTACACACACACACAGCATTTTTTGAATTCAGGAATCTCTATGAAATGAAAATTACCCCTGCATCCCTCCACTCCGAGCTCTGTGCCAGTTCAGGGTAACGGCATACGACTTTGGTCATATATTTTGTTAATTTTTTTTTTCTGTTTTTCTAATACATTCATGCACAACGAATTCCATATTTCATCCTTCGATACCAACACTTGAGTTTTTACTTTTATCCCCAAGTAACCCATTGGTGCTTTTGATATACAGTTTGGCAATTGCTATTTTGAAGGCAGGAGTAGAGGAGTAGGAGTTACATATTTTCAGAATTAATGTCCCTGGTTTTGGACGGTTTAATATTGAGCACCACTGAACTGAGCTTGGCATGGGAAATTAAAGTCTTTTTTCATTTAATATTGATTCATTGTCATGTGCGATGTGGTTCTGTATAATATACTCCTTGTCACCTTTATACAATTTTATTATGTAAATGACTTTTGGCCCCCCATTGAGATGGAATACGTTTTCATGAATGTCTTTTAACGCATAACTGATGGAATTTCGTTTTCAAGCAAATACCTAGTTTTGCAACTTTAGCTTTTGTTTTGTGAAAGAATAATGCGTCGTGTTTTGCGAGATGGATTTAGCAGGATTAAGGTTATGTAAAATGTTCTTAGATTGTTGAGATTCTGCCAGTCACTCAAATTTTACACCAAATTTAGTTTTATCCTTCATTTCCTCAATTACAATTCCTGATTTATGGACACATATTAAAGCTTTTGTTCATTTTTTTCTTTTCTTTTTGCAACTTCAGTTATCTTCCCACAACAATAAAATAAACATCAATTTATTTTTACCTTCGAGTTTGAAAGTGGGCAACCAAAAATAATATTTAAAAGTTCTTTGCATATACCCGTTGCACAAAATTGAGAGCCGAAAGTTGACTGTTCGGTGTGCTGCGTCTGTTCCGAAAACAGTCCATAAATTATTGTTCATTTGTTTTGGCTGCACTTTCAGGCACTATGTAATGATAGCAAAGCAATGTTAAAACAAACGAAGTGTAATTGATAGTTCTCAAAAGTTTATTTTATTTGAGTGAATTTTTAAATCGATATACCTGTTTCGTGTAAACAGAAATAAGAGTCATATAAAAGTGAAAAGTAATTATGTATGTGGATGAGTGAATAAAGCATTTTATTTTTATAAGCTCTGTGAGTTTTATGTATTGGCAATGTTTTTGAATTCATAAATAAAGAGGCGACAAATATGGAAAAAGCCAAACAATGAAATCACAAAATACATTCCTAGAAAATTAGATGGGAAACCTGAGTGGTGATTGTTGTAAAATCATTAAAAGTATTTTTAGATTTTCGTGAAACTTTAGTAAATAAAGAGGAGTTGGAGCTCTATTTTAATTCCGGGAATCAGAAAAGCTACATTTTCAAATACCTTTCGCAAATATACATATTTTGCTTTGAAAAGAATGACTAGTTCTTAGAACGGGAACTGAGTATACACAAGCACATCTTTGTTGTGGACTTCCTCCTTCTTTCATGGGAATATTTTTTATATTGCAATAATAATAATATTGCACTCCTTTTACAAGATAGAGTCTGGATCGGTGATACGTTTTCTGTGGAATACTTTTACTTTTAGACTCCAAAAGGTAATATACAGCATAGAATTGAGTATTTCGGGTTGTTCAACTGCTACCTTATTGCGTTTTTGCAAATCACTGCTATCGATGAAGTTGGTGAGAGTCAGTGAAGTTTTTTTTTTCAAAAATGTGCACTGAACTCCTTTTAGAAAGCCAAACATCTACTTATAGATTTATGGACAATCACCAGCATCAAAAGCTTTTCCTACTTCGAAAGGAGTCCCACAGGGCTGCATTTCAGCTTCTATTATTTTTGCTTCATTTGTCATCGGTATTGTTTTACGAAAATCTTGTTATGCAGACGTCTCTGTAATATCAACTTTGACAAACAGAATTGCTAAGAAAACGTTGACTCAGCATTTCAATCGCAAAATTAATAAAAGCTCAAAATTCGAGTGTGAGTGGGAAACATAAGCTTAAGTTTCCGCAAGACGATTGAAGTTTTAGCCCGTTTTGTCCAATTATGCTAAGGCGAAACCCTTAAAATTGTAAATGACAGAATAATTTTGTCATGCAAGCTCTATTTGGTAGAAGTTAGCTAAATACCAAAAATATTTACGGAACGGCTTATCCGGCAACGCTATAACGGCTATAACGGCTTTTGACATTTTTTCATTTGTATTGTTCCCGTTGTGGTACCCGTGGCTTGATGGTTAGCATGTCCGCCTGTTAACCCAAAGGTTCGAGGCTCAAATCCCAACAGAGGCAAAAATAATATCCACGAGTATCGCTTTTCGCGGAGAACTGGCAGGTCCTCCATAAGTCAATTCATTACCATGAAAAGCGCTTTCCCGACCGTTCAGGAACCGGCAGAAAATTGTTGGTCCCCTCTATTCCCTCATAAAGCACGGTTGTAAGAAATGTGCAAGGCCCTAGGGTTCCTCGCTCTGTTGCGCAACCCTATTTCTTAATTTATTAATTGTTCCCGTCGGATACTCTGATATTTCTTTTTTTTTTTTCGAAAACCTAAAAATGCTTTCTTTTGCTTTACTTACTTACTTACTTAAGGTGGCGCTACAGTCCGGGTCGGACTAGGGCCTCAACTAACATGCTTCTCCAGCCAGCTCGGTCCCTAGCTAGCTGCCTCCAGTTCTGCACGCCAAGTTGGTTGAGGTCCTCTTCTACTTGCGTGCGCCACCTGAGTCGCGGTCTTCCTCTATTCCGCCGTCCCTCGGGACTGGATTCGAAGACTTTCCGGGCCGGGCGCGTTGGTGTCCATTCGCTCTTCATGACCCAGCCATCTAAGCCGCTGGACCTTGACTCGTTTGACAAGGTCAGTGTCGCTGTACAACCCGTACAATTCGTCGTTAAATCTTCTTCTCCACTCTCCATCTGTGCAGACGGGACCAAAAATCACCCGAAGAATTTTTCTCTTGAAGCATCCTAAAGCGTTCTCGTCTGCCTTTGACAAGGTCCATGCCTCTGCGCCATATATAAGAACCGGGATGATAAGTGTCTTATACAGGGACACTTTAGTTGCTCGAGAGAGGACTTTACTACTCAATTGCCTTCTTAGTCCGAAGAAACAGCGATTGGCAAGAGTTATCCTTCGTTTGATTTCAGCGCTGGTGTCGTTGTTTGAATTAATAGCGGCGGCGGCCGGCGCGGCGCCTAGGTTAACAAAGTCCTTAACTACCTCAAAGTTATAGCTGTCTATCTTGACGTTCTGTCCAAGACGTCGGTGTTGGGTGTCCTTTCTTGATGACGGCATATACTTGGTCTTGCCCTCAGTTACCACTAAACCCATCTTCTTCGCTTGCGTCTCAATGCTCATAAACGCGCCATTGACATCACGCTGCGTTCTTCCAATTATGTCAATATCGTCGGCATATCCGAGCAATTGAACGGATCTTTGAAAGATTGTGCCTCTTGTGTTGACGTGGGAGTTTTGCACTATTCTTTCAAGAACGATGTTGAAGAAGTCGCATGACAGTGCATCGCCTTGCCTAAAACCTTTTTTGACATCGAATGTATCGGTGAGATCTTTTCCGACCCTAATGGAGCAGCGTGCGTTCGTGCATCGTCATCCTACACAATCGGAGAAGTTTGGTAGGGATGCCAAAACTAGACATGGCTCTATATAACTCCTCTCTCTATTTTTTTTGCTTTATGAGGACTAATTCATAGACATCAAATTTTTTCCATGTCAAAACTGTCAAAAAATAACTCGTAGTGACTAAATTGAATATCAATCAAATAGTTGGAATAGTTCATTTCCCTTTCATCAATTTACACAATGTGTATCCCACTTAAAAATTAATTCAATTCATAACAATTAGTAATTTTCATGTAATTCGTGACAGATAGACAGAGTTATCATATACATCTAGTTATTCTAAATGTGCAGAATGTACAAAAGACAATTAATTTTATGAGAAGATGAAATCAAATCAAAATTCTCCCGTCTCAGCTTTAATTACTGTAGCATATTATTACTCTACAGAGCGAGCAAACATGGGGCATAATCAATTCAAATTCAACGGAATAACAATTGACATTTTCCGGCATAATAAGAAATCAACTTGATTTATTCTCCGTCTTCTTAAAATGACAATTGCAAACAACAGCCCACGCAATATCATATCAACTTCGAAATTAAATAGCACCAGCTGTGCAAAAAATTCTTGTATGTATCTGTCAGATCTCATATCAAGAAGCATAAATTTATCCCAAAGTCTTACGCAGTATATTTATATAATATTCCATAAACAGATAGAAGAAAGTAGCTTGTGGCAAGCCGAACGTAGAATTATTTCACTCATTCCCCATTTTTGCAAACAACAAAAGGTTAATGTGACAAAGGACGAAAAATAGTGTAGGTATTATAAGACAGGTATATTTATACAACTTGATTGATGTTTATCTAAAATTAAGCAAAACAAAATAAAGCATTGCCTTTAGACATGTTTATTCCAATTAACGTTGTAAACAATTAGCTGTTAAAGAGTTTAATAGAAACAACATGGAGACAATATTAAAACCCAGGTGAAGATTGTTTTTCGAAGGCTGAAAATTTACTTTCGCAAAAGTAGCTGTTAAGCTGATTGTCACACATTTAGTCTTTAATTCATCGAGGCGCGTCTTTATTCAAAAGAATAATACAAATCTTGTTATTTTCCGAAGGGTGAACATAAACCTATTAAAATACAATAAAAGGGAAAAGGCCACGCTATATTTTATAAAACTTTTACAGTCAAAGAGGCGAACTTGTCCAATTCTGGAATAAAAGGATATTTGGTGCTTGAACAAATTATAAGCCATATACATGGACTTTTGATAATTTGATGAAATGATTTGAAAAAAGATTGTTGAAAACGCCTCATGAAAACCTACCATGGGATACCAAATCAAATCAACGATTCAGTAAAAATTCACAACCTACGGTTCACAATATTGGAAAATGTAAACAAAATATGAGAGTATGTTGACGTCCGTTGAGATGAAGATGATGACACCAGGAGAAACACAGACTGATCATGTTAGAAGCACGGAAATCCTTGGAAGTCTGTACACAAAAAAAAAAAACACCTAACACCCACCTGAAAAACGCTTTAGAAAAGATAATATCATACAAAGTTTCGATACGATCCGATGCAGAAAAGAAGAAAGGCCTTAATAAAAAAGACTCTAACAGCGGGAAATAGTGCTCATTTCGCCTGCGCCATCAAATTTCACAAAATTTCGCGAAACTTATTTTTACTTTATGGATCCTTATAAGATCGCTTTGCAGTTCAGCCGTCTGTTTAGAGGGTTTTCTCAAATACTAAATTAAGTAGAAAGGTGAGGTATCATTGAAAACTTTTCGAACAACTAAATACTGCTAAATTGGTCAAAAATATACAAAAAGCTATGTTCTATATCGATTGATAGACTATTTTCCTTTATATTTATACGACGGACGGTCTCCGATCGTAAGCCAAAGAGTCTGCAACGCACAACTATGGGATAGTTATTTTTTGTTTCGGTTAGATTGATTTGAAAAGGATAAAAGCATTTAAAGCATAAAAGTTCGGTACCATATTGTCTGACAGGTGATGGTCAACCGAATTGAAAGTAAGTGTTGCCGAGTCTGTTGCATTTGCAGTACATTTTTTAATCGAGCCCTTACCGCCAAATTATCGTAAGAGGCAAAGGAAATTACAAATGAAATTTTACAGGAGAAGGATTTTCTTGAATATTCTTTAACAGAAATGTGTCACTCAGTTAAGATTTTACAAAGAAAATTATGATGATAACTTTCTTCTTTATAATGGATTCGTAACGGCTTAAAATGGTGGTTTCGAAAAACACGCATTTTCGACAAAAGTTATTTGGCAGTAAGGGCTCGATATAAAAGATGTTTTTTCAGTTCCATGCGAAATTCCGATGGTTTTCGCTTATGGCTTGACAGTTGGGAATGCGTTTTAAAATTGTTATGAACAGAGATTATTCCTGTTAACTTTTGGCTCAGACTTCTTGGTGACTAGTTCGATCTTTTGTAACATTTTTTACTCAATAGTTTGAATAATACACTCAACTACAATACAAATTAAGTTAAATCCTAACTAATATTATAAATGTGAAAGTCACTCTGTCTGTCCGGCTTTCTATGTTACCATCTCCCGCCCAAACTATTGAACCGATTTAAATAAAATTTGATACAGAGATAGTTTAAGACATAGGCTATATATTTTATCCCTAAATTCCCACGGGAACGGGAACGTATACGGGAATTTAGAAACTACAACACCGATTTCAAAAATGTTTCCACCGATAGAATGCTTCACTATCCCAGAGTAACATAAACTTTAATTCATCCACATATTCCTACGGGAACGGGAGTCCTACCAAATATAATAGGTGTGAAAGAAGCTCTGTCTGTCCGTCGTTCTATGTTACCATCTCCCGCCCAAACTAATGAATAGATTTAAATGAAATTTTGTACAAAGATTGTTCTGAACTTAAGGACGGACATAGGCTGTATTTCATTCGAATATTCCCACGGGAATATTATTATAAATGCAAAAGTAGCTCAGTCTGTTCACCTTTCTATGTTACCATCGCCCGCACAAACTAATGAACAGATTTAAATGAAATTTTGTACAAAGATTGTTCAGAACCTGAGGAAGGACATAGGCTATATATTTTTTCCCTATATTCCCACGGGAGCAGGAACGTATACGGGAACTTTGACACTACAGCACCGATTTCAAAAATTCTTCCACCGTTGGAATGCTCCATAATCCCGGATTAACATTAACTTCAACTCATCCACATATTCCCAAGAAAACGGTCACCATATACCCCTACGGGAACGGGAGCCCTTACAGATAGAATAAGTGCGAAAGTAGCTCTGTCTGTTCGCCTTTCTATGTTACCATCTCCCGCCCAAACTAATGAATAGATTTAAATGAAATTTTGTACAAAGATAGTCTAGATCCTGTGAAAGGACATAGGCTATATATTTTATCCCTATATTCCCACGGGAATGGGAACGTATACGGGAACTTAGAAGCTACAGCACCGATTTCAAAAATTCTTCCACCGTAAGAATGCTACTATCCCTGAGTAACATAAACTGTAAGTCATCCCCATTATTCCTATGGGAACGGTCACCATATTCCCACGGGAATAGGAGTTTTTATTAATATCATAAGTCTGAAATGAAATATATCTGTCTATTTTTTTTGTTATCAGAAACCGCCCAAACTATTAAACCTTTCTACATATATGAATTTTGGTACAGAGATATAGTCTTGAGCCTGAAGATGGACATAGGCTATGTATGTTATCCCTGTATTCCCACAAGAATGCAAACGTTAACGGGAACCTAGAAACTGCTGAACTGATTTCTAGAAGTACTTCCCCGTTAGAACGCTACACTATCTCAAAGTAACATTAACTTTAATTTATCCCTATTATCCCATGGGAACGGAAGTACTTACTAACATTATAGATCCGAAATCAACTCCGTCTGTCTGTTTTGCTTTGTTACTATCTACCGCCCAAACTATTGAACCTATTTGTATGAATTTTGGTGCAGAGATAGTCTTGACTTGAGCCTGAAGAAGGACAGGGTCTGTATTTGTTTTCCCAATAATGCTACGGTAACGGCAACGTAAACGGGAACCTTGAAGCTACTGGACCGATTTCAAAAGTTCTTTCATCGTGAGGTTATTTCTGTCAAATTGTCTATTATACAGTTGACCTGAGAAGAAATGTCTATCTTGATCTTCAAATAAATATTGGCAATCAGCAATACCTGTGTGAAAAGTCGATTTCGGCCCCGACTAATGAGATAGTTAACCATATAAACTAATTAATTATGTTTGACGCATTGGAGAATGTTGTCGAATGTCTATCAGTAGACAATATTATGGACACTGAGAAAGTCACACCACACCCTATAGAGTTTCTCAATGCCTTAGAATTATCAGGAGTTAATGCAAGTTGGTGTTCCAGTGCCAATAATGAGTAATCTAGAACTGTACACAGCTACAAATTACACATCTGGGATGCGGCTTTATATGATGACTGGAACAGCGAAATAAGAAAACTATTTATTCCCCGTATTTCTTTAGTTCCCACTGATTAGTCATTTTAGTTTAAAAGAGTGTATCAAACTCGCAAAAACTTTTTATTAGACAAAAGAAGGAAAAGGTAAGAACGTCGTGTGCAAAAATGTACTTAAATAAAATATAACAATAGTTTACTAAAACGCATGAATGTGTCTTATTTGCAAAATAAGTAGCCTAAAAAATTAAAAATGCTGCTGAAAGTCACAACGCGGACGAAGTCGCGGGCACAGCTAGTGTAAAATATAAATTGAATTATTATATTTATTACCAAATTGCAGAAATTTACGTTGAAAAAAAAAGCTCATGGAGCACTTCGTCCATTTTCGGTCTGGTGAACAAGTCGTGCAGGTTTTGATGGTTTTCGCACTTATTTTTCTGTTCTCGATTCAAAACCATCAACAATTTAAAAGAAAATGTGCTCTTACACGCTGGCGGCATCATCAAATCACAACTTTATTTCCAAAAGTTCTCCTGATAACTGGCCCCTTAGTTCATGCGACTTGACCCCTCTCGATTTCCTTTTAATTGGTTATTTTTAATACCGATAGCTGCAACTCTTGATGCACTGGGAGCCAGTACTCAAGCCACTATCGTCAGATTTACTTAAAAAAATAGTGAATGATTTCCAGCGGACATTTGCCGAAAATCATATTCAAAAAATAAATGTCATTAAACTATCTGGCAAATTATAATTGAAATGTTTGCCCTTGCCTCGGAAATAAAACCCGTGCTTTTCATATTCTAGGTATAAGTTTATTGAATGTCTGACCATCTGTGACGAAGCGAACGAACTGAGAGTCAGATTGCAGGTGCCGTTTGATATTGTTTGCACGCACTGCTACTATTTGACTGTTAGGAACTTCACTATGCAGATATACTTCAATATTTATAACCAATTCATTCCAAGTATATTTCATTATTTTCAAATTACAGGGCCCTCATTGGGGAATATGCATGTATTGTTTGGGACCCAACTGCAAAAAATGATGTCTCAAGGACTGAAAGAGTGGATTTTTCTACTTCTTGCACTTTGCTCTGAGATGGTTTTTTGGTGATTTCATTAATGTGCATGCCTTTTTATTGCGAATGGAGTCTCTTGATTCACGCAGAAAATTGTGTAGTATAAAATTTGTCCTGCGCATTTTTTTTTTGACTATACAAACTTGCCTGCTTTTATAAGTGTATAGGTTTGCTCCTTCCAGAGTCTTAAGACCTATGCCACTACTATTTGAAGTTCCGCACATAACTTGGTATGGCTTACGAGAATGTTTAAGTCAATGTTGTAAGCTATTTAATGAAGCCTATTATTGTTTAGATATAAGTTTAGAAAGAAATTTTTTTCCAAAAGTTATTGTTAGGTTTCGTAACCCATTTATAAATTGCATTTCGACGAATTTTCAAGAAGAAACAAAACGCTCATAATGTAATGTTATGGTCTAGCACATTATAAAGATAAGGGTTGCAATTATGTTTTAAAAATGATTTCGGGCAAGTGGCTGTCTCTAATATCTCGAATAAAAACCAACCGCCAGGCTCAATTTTCGATAATTTCTTGCAGCATTTGGGGATTGGGGTATCTCAGCAATACCACCGCGATTTCTATTCTAATGGGCCAATCGTCTCTTGTCAATCTGCGTAGACAAGTGAAATCACATAACCCCACAAAAAATAGTCTAGCGCTATTAATTCGCGTGGTTTTGGAGGTACATAATTGGTAGGTTTAAAAATCGTAATTGTGTAAAAACGGTGTCAACAGCGATTTCGTCCCAAAACAATTTACCGAACGACCGCAGTGCGCAGTGGTCGTGCGGTTTCTTTTTTTACGATAAAATAAACCAAACTGCGCATACATCAAGTGACAGCTGTCAAAAAGACCAGCTCCAAAAAAACTATGCCTAATTGAAAGCCACACGTCTAAGAAATCACCCCTTTTTGTTTTCTGATTCTCAAGCTCTTAAGGAAACGACCGTCACTTCCTTTCAACAGTAGCGTGGTGCATTTTTGGAATCGGTCCAGTAGTTTTTGAGTTGTTTGAAAAAACACCCCTTTCTCTTTATAACGCTCGTGTTAGTATAGATAAGGTACTATCAAACATTCTTCTTTAATTTTTGTAGCATTACAGTGGGATTGAATTTGAGATGAAAGCACCATAAGTGCATAAAAAAGGCAACAAAAATAGAATAACGAAAGCCATAGTAATAAATTTCAAAAATAGTCCGGACCTTTTCGTAAAACTCAAACCAAATATCTTGGCTTTATTTAATACAAATGCGTTTGTGTATGCCAAAAAATAAAGTCTATGTTACTTCCCCAACTACGTTTTTACATACCTTCTTTCGGTTTTAAATAAAATGTCTGTTAAGGTTATTCCTTAAATCCATTTGATTCTCAACATTGAAGTTAATCAGGTTTTTTAAGTTGATAATCCAAATGCAATGTGTTTTATACGAAACATTAAATGGAAATTATTTAACGTGAGCACTACTGTATCTACAGTTTTTTTTTTATTATTCTTTTACACACATATGAAATATATAGTTATACAATAATTTAATTTTTTTCATCTTATTTTGTTTGTAAACATTTATTTCTAGATTTAGGTTTCCGAGACTATTATGACTTTTTTGTTTGTGTTTTTAATTAGAAAATGTATTTTTATGTTTAAACTTTATTTTCATTATTATGTAGTAACGTTTTTTGCCATTAAATAACTTGATTCTTGTCAAAAACTAAACACTTTGTATAGAGGACGGTTGATTGAGATGTATTTTACTTTCTATTTATTTTAAACTACTACTTCAACAACAATTCGATTTTTAAGTACTATTCTAATCAAGGAGCAGTTATAGCACATGGTAATATTACATACGTATATAACACTTCTTATATAGGTTCATTTCTTTATATGTATATATATTGATCTATATATATATATATATTTATGTATAATAAAATTTTACGACTGCATTAAAAATATATATATATATTTTTAATTTTTTTGTTAGTAATATGTATTTTGTTTTATTTAGCTATACAACTTATTTCACAACCACACGAGAGATTCAGAATTTTAATTTTTACTTTTTTTTTGTTTTTCAAAGATAGGTAGTAAAAGATTAGTTTGGAGTGTGTGTTAATTATATTATTATTATTACTTTTATTACATTTATTAAGATTTAATTTTATATTTATTATTTTATATTCACTTATAAAAAGGTGGATTTTTTGTTTGCTGCGGCGCAGCAATATTATTTTGATTATTTCGATTTCTCTACACTATGATTCAACGCACGTATTTTTTTGTTTAGCTTAATTTTCAATTCTTGTTATGTCATGAATAGATAAACAAATCTTTTTTTCTATTTTATTTTGCTTGTAAGACACAACCACTGTTATTTGATTTAACTTCTTTTTTTATATATATATTTTGATTGGATTAGATGTTTCTTCTATCAAGTTTTTCTTTTTAGCATTTTTTTGTCATTTGAATTTGTTTGAGATGGAAGTGCAAATCCCCGTTGAACGCTGGAAAAAAAAGGAAGAAGAACAATTTTAAATTTACAAATTGATACAGTCACAGCCAGCGGAAAATAGGGAAAGTGGACTTGAAATTAAAAGTCAAAAATTATATTTTCGAACTGAAAAGTAACTACTGAGGAGTTAACTGAAAAAGCATACAATTTTGAAGCTGTGATTGTGTTGAAATTGACATAAAAATGCTCGGGAGACAAAAAAAAAAAAACTGAGAAAATAAAAATAGTCTCCAAAGAGTTTAGGAAATAGGTAACAGGAAACGCAATTTACATTTGTTATTCAACTAATGAAGTCGTAGTAAACTTAGCTACCCAAAATATTATCCGAGGATGTCATACTTATGTATGCATCCCGAAGGCAATTCTTTTCTGTATTAGAAGTTAATTCACAAGAAATTGAATATCCCTTTGGGCTTTGAAATTTTAAAGAGAAAAATGAAAAAATAAACAGTTTGAAATTTGCTGGTTGATTTTCTTTTCTCCGTTTTTAGAATTCTTGGTAAAAATCAAGCAATTGAATGAATTTCTTTTTGGGTGAAATGACAAATTTCCTTCCTCCAAGAAACCGTTATTATTATTATGTAATATTAAATAAAGTAAAGGCAAATGAATGCATTTGGGTTATTTTTCCTAAACTTATTGGGGGATTTATCTTTTAAATGCCCCTATCAGAACCAAATTTCTGAGTAAACATGTGCAAAGGTAGGGTTGTACCTACCACACGTCTAGCGGTCGACAAATTTATGGATGGTTTTCAAATATTTTTGAAAATCTAGGAGTTGTACGGAGTGGAAGAGTACGTGACATAAAATTGGACGACAAGCTTGATAAGTGTGAACGCAAACTACATCCGACCATCCAACATCCATCAAATGAAGTCTGTCCAACTAATTGTACAGTGTGAACTGGGCCAATAAGGAACAAAGTCATTGATTGGTTTGGCTTATCAGACAGGGCTATTTGCTCGCTTTGAATTTGTTTGTAAAAAATTGGGTTCGATATTTTAAATCAAATTATTACTTTGAGCAAAATGATGAAAGTTTTCACAATGAATACACCAATTGGCGTTAGTTTGTTAGATAAATTCATAATGCAATTAAGCGATTATAATTCTGATGAGTATCGTGTTTTGCGAGGAATTGGCATCGAGATTAATTACAGACTGGTATATGAAAACGTTTCCTATCTTAGCTGTTCGGTTCGGAATCGACATAAAATTGTAGGTCTTTGAAAGGCACTCTATTTATTCACTTATTTAAATCATATTCTTACATTTTTTACCATTTACAGGCTTCAATTTTTGTTCTTTGGAGTTGATAACAGTCGATTTTCTTCTAATTGCAGAAGTTAATTTTAAGCATGGATTTTTGAGAAACTTTTCGACAAATTTTAAAGAAAATTCATGTTTTCCTTATTTACTCAATTGCGCAGATTTGGCCTAAATGATAGTAATCACCGATGTATAAGTCATTTTATTTTCAATATCATATAAGGAAAACAGTTACTGTCGATACATACTTACTTCAAAACATATTTGCAAGTAAATCTTGAAATTTCGATTTAAAAGAGATCACTAACAGCATGTAAGTCCAAACTTTCTTCGGTTATTGCGCGAAAATGGAGATCCTTTTTCCAAACGTGGCAAAAGATGCCGATAGATGAGTCGATTTTTGAACCTTATAATTTAGGTAAGGGAAAACAACCAATTTTAGTTACGTTTGTAAAGAAAGAGGTATTGAGAATTTTCCCTAAAAACTAAATGTCCTTAATTGTGAACGGTAGGTATAAAAGGTTTTAGGGTAAGCCTTTGAGAAGTTAAAAACATTTGACTGTCGTATTTGATTAAAAAGAGAAGTAAATAAATACTCTCTAATAATTGTAATCGTGACTCAATGAAACATTGTGATATACTTTCAATTAAAGGGGTATACCTACACTTTTAAGATGGGCAAATAAGGGTATTTTCAAGAATTTTGTTGACCGGTATAGATCATCAATATTTATGTATAAACACAAAATTTACATTAGTCAGTTTTTGTACAAAAAAAAAGATGGAGAAGACTGGTGAAAAAAAGATGGGTGTGCGCTGTTGATAAAACATCTGCAATGAATGATCTGAGCCTTAAGAGGGTTTTACTATGTAACAGTTTCAAAAAATCGATTTTTTTTACATTTTTTTCATCTTAGTAGTGTTAGAAATACGCTGGTAAAATGATTTAACAGTGGACTGGCTCGTTTGGCAATGACAGGCATTTTTCACGGTAACGCGCGGTCGTTTTTCGCGTTTCTGCTGTAGTTCCGCGTGTTACCGTTTTTGGAGGTGAGGTGAACGTTTTCGAAAAATCTACCTGACCGATTTTGTCATACTTAACATTTTTATTATCAAAAAACATGTCGCAACAGATAGACATGAGCTTTTTTTGAAATTCTTGTCCAGAAGTTTTTAACAGCCTTGAATAGCAGAAAAAAAAAGTGTCAAAAAAATTTTTCTTTTCAAAATTCTATTACTATTAGAATTTTTTGACGCAGTGAAGGACGTGTAGCGGTCACATACGTCATTTTTATATAAAAGCAACAAAACCATGTAAAGTTCAATAATATATGATAGTATTACAAAAAACTGCTTCCCGAAATAGTCTGTAGTTTTCTAGTAATCAATATTGGAATATAGCGCTCGGAAATGAGGTATTACATAGTAAGACCCCCTTAACAAAATTTTATATACATGTTTTATTTTTTACTATATAGCTATAGCGCATATCAAACGATATATGTCTATTTCAAAAATGACAAAATGGTACTTATTTTTCGCAGTATTACGAAAAAGCACGTTTGCGCTATTGCTAAAGTCATAATCAAAAGTCATGTCAAAAAACTTTTGAAAAATATGGTTGAATAATTTTAGAGATTTTATCAACAAGCTGTCCAAAAACGTCTTTCCGAGAAAAACGTGTTTAAAGTTTACACTAACGATATATCATGATATTAGGGGACTCAGGTGGATATATTCGTAGATACGTGGCACCCGTGGTGTGATGGTTAGGATGTCTGCTGTTAACCCAGGGGTTCGTGGTTCGAGGAAGCAAAAATGTTTTTCTAATAGTGGTATCGAATTTCGCTAGGAATTACCAAGTCCTCCGTTATTAAGTTCATTGCCATGAACAGCGCTTTCTCGATTAGCCATTCGGAACCGGCGGAAAATTGTCCCCTCCATTGCTTGACAAGGCATGGTTGTGAGAAATGCCATAGGTACTGGGGCTTCTCGTTCTGTTTTCATGCCACCCGATTTTTTTGATTTTAGGTAAATACGTAAACCAATTCTTTGACTGTTCGGATCTTTATACAGCTTTGGTATAGAACTTGCAAATATGTATCCTTTTGAGAAGTTCGAAGAAAAGAAAACTATTTTTTTGAAAATTCTAGAAAGGGTATACCTCTTAAAGCGAAGTCAATTCTAGTGGTGAGAGTGAGACTGATATAGACGGCATTAATCAAGTTGATAAAATCGAGGGTTGCATTTCGAGAAGACCTTGTCTAGTCTTTAATATTTTTTGACTAATGATTTAGTTTATACATTTGAAAACACAGCTCACAGTTACTGCAGCAAGGAATTTACTTATAGCACTTATTTTCATTGTTTCTGGGGATTGTTCAATTTCAAAGTTAAAAATATAAAAAAAACTTTTTAAGATCCACTATGTTTTAGCAAGGGCACTATAGTCTATCTATAGTTTCTAATAAGTATAATTATTTAGAGAGCACAAATACACAGAAGAGGCAGTGCACATTTGTTCGGTCAACGGTGAGCGATGGAGAGCCATCTTAATCCAAAGACTTTTCTGCGTCAAATAAAAGTAAGACTAAAAATTAAAATTATTACAAACAAAGTTTTAAGGTTGTATCGTTTTACTTTTGACAGACACTAAGCTAAGGATCTATCAACCACAGAAAACTTACGTAGATTTGACTTTCCTATAAGCGAGTCAAAAAAAAAAAAAAACACGTATACCCGCTCACGGTCTCAGGAACCGAAACTCATGAGCCTGTAGTTTCCCTTCTACTTCAAATATTTTCATGAAATTTGTTTTGATCAGTAAAATGATACTTACACTGTTGCCACATTAAAATAAGGGATGATAAAATCCACGAAGCCACCATAAAGCAAACTGCGTTAAATTGCACCGTTACAAAAATATTTGCGAAAAAGTAATTTTTTCGGTCTCAAAGACCAATGTGCGGGTATAAGAAGGTTAATGACTATATCCAACACCAATGCACTTTAAAAATCAAAAAAAAGGCTATCGAATGGACTCAAAATATTATCAAAAAGTATTAAATCTTTCCTTTTCAAAACATTAAACGAATGTCAATCATTTACGCCTACAGTTCAGATGAAACTAAAAAGCAGTTACCCTTTTCAACCAAAGAACAAAATGATTTGAAAGCATTTATCACTTGAAGGCTTTATCTTAGGCCTTCTGTTAAGCTGAGATAATGTGAAAACTACGCTTTTTAATCACGATGGATACAAAAAAGTTTAATTTTATTCACAGACATTCTTTAATTCTTCGACATGAAGCCATGAAGGTAAAATCAATTTCGTTAGTTGAAATCGACTGTATGTTCACAATCGGGTCGCATAGAGTGTTGAAATTTTAAAACCGTTCGTTGGCATAAACACACTCACTTGCAGCAAAGAAAAAATTAATTTATGTAGATATAATATTTTTATTAATTGTAAATTATGATCACAAAACAAAACTCGTTTGAGTGGAAAAACTGCGTACGAACAGAAAAGAGAAGACAGTTTTTGATGCCTGAAATTTTATAAGCTGATTGGTTTTAAAATTGTAAATTTGTGAACTTCTTTTTTGTCTAATTTCAGAAGGAGTACTAAAATCAATTGGAAAATTATTGAAAAGGCTTCTTAAACTGAAAGAGCATTGACTGCTTAATCTTCTTAAAGGTATCTGTCTACCGATAGTAAAATTGAATATTTTCTTTGAATATTATCAAACCAGGTTTCTATCTTCCGACGGGTTGTTTTTATTCTTGTCGACAAACAAAATAGACTCAGAAAAGATACGTTTCTGTTGGTAGAGTAACATTGTTAAATTACAACCACCTTATTTCCACCACCATTCAAAGTAGCTTAAAAAGAAGATATTGATAGTCTATGAAAACCTAGACTAAATTTAGATTTTTCAATAAATGGGGATTTTTCCAAATGGTTTTAATTCCATACATTGTAAGAAGACTTTACTAGAGACACTTTAATTGAAAATGGAATGCTGTTAAAAAATTATTTTATGAATAACACAAATTTCTACTGCTCATTGTTTATTTATTTCATCCTCCAGTTAAAAAAAAGAGTGGAAGGTAAGATGTCATAATATTTATAGGTATTTAGTATGACATGAGAAAGGTCTTTAATTATCTTAAATGAAAAAGGTTCCCATTCCATGCTCTGAATTTGATTCGCCTACTGCCGCGCCGCATTATTGAATAATTCCTTCTGATTAAGGTGAATGTGACAAAGCATCTTATCAAACCATTTCAGTTGGTGGTATGGAACGCTTCTTACCTACTACCGTCGGCTAAGGTTTTTCTTATTGAAAATGAAGTCAGCTGAAAAATTTAACGACACGTAAAGATAAACTGACTTCTTTTTGCTGTGCTCTTCGTGACTCAAAGTTTCGTGTTAAATTTAGGGAGAATAGGTAGGTATACTTGTTTTTTTTTTTTTTTTAATCTGTTTGGAATGTTTCCTTGATCCCAAAAATAATGGCTTTCTTACCTAATGAATATCAGATTCTGATGTCCTTCTTGGTTGTTAGTGGAGAAAAAAAAATTAAATTAAAAAAATCACTCGGGCGTATGTGGAACATTTTTTTCGATTTTTGTTTCTTCAAATTAGTGGGAAATGAAATAATTTGAATTAAGTGCACGACACGAACTTCAAGCATTCATCAGTGGATCTGATACCATTTGTCGCATAAACCACCCCCACCCCCACCCCCCACAACCGCGACCCTTCTGAATGTGTGCATCAAAATGTATTTTTATTATCGTTATTATATTTCTTCTTGTTATGCAGTCATTATCCATTCGCGTTTGTATCCCGACTCCAACTTGCACCCCTAAGACGAAAACAACAACAACCACCACCACCACCACCACCACCATTAGTCTTTGCAATCTTAAGTAAATACATCAATTAATTGGCAGCATGCCCATGGCTTTACAATGGATAAAATTACATCTTTTTATGTTGTTGTTGCAGGTTTTGCTGTTCGTGGGGCATTTAAAAAAAATAATCATTAATTGATGATGCTAGTGCTGCTGGTACTGCTGTTACTCCTGCTGCTGGTTGCGAGATGTACACATAAAATAAAAAAATCAATAATTTCCCCAAACTACATGTTATCTCAGGTAGACAGACAGACTCTGTTTCTCTTTCTCACTCAAAAACTTTGATATCTCACTCTCTGTGTGTGATGGCATGTGCACACAATAATTTAAGAACAATATTTCTACAGAGAATGTAGAGCGCTTCCTGTAAATAAAGCAAAACTCAAGTCGGTAAATAAATAATTGAATAAACATTGTCAATTGGGCCATTATTTCATCCATCCATCAACATCATCATTATCTCAACTCAATTCCACTCATCTCATCGTGGTGGCAGTAGCAGAAGCAGAAGCAGGAGCAGCAGCATCAGCACATTATCCATCTTGTCACAGACACATGTTCGAATGGTTAATTCATTAGTCCAACATCGATTGCACTTGCTGCACACAATCAAAGGTAATAGTGTCACAATCACAACTCACCGTCACAAGTGAAATGAGAATTGTTGTTGCTGTTCATCCGCTACAATAAGGATGTGGAAGTGCGAAGAAGATGGCGCGAAAAGCCATGGTTCTCATTCTAAAAAGGATATACACACCAAAACTCAAAACCATTTGGTTAGAAAGTAATTTTCTCCTTTTATTTTTTTGATTGCTCTTGGCTCAAACTCAAATCCATTTTTAAGTGAGGTTGGACCTTTTCTGTGGCAATAATTGATGTATAACAATTTTTTTCTGAACGTTAAAAGCAAAACTGAAGGATAAAAAACAGAAAAGACTAGAATCGAGTTATAAAAGTGCGCGCACACACAGACATACACACACATACACATATGCATCATCACTATCATGTGCCACCCAAGGAAACAAAAATAGGTGAAGGTCGGATTTTTAATACATCGCATACAATGGTGTCCTGTTTTGTCCTTCCACCACTTCACCCTCCCCGCCACCCTTCCACGCGGCAATGCTCATCATATTTTCTTTTTTTTTTTTCTTTATATTTCCTCCCCCTTGGTATTATAATATTAAATTACGACACTCTTACTCTATACACACCTCGATTTATCCATGTATGCACATTAAAATCGTTATCCATATCCATGTTGGAAATTTTCTCTTTAATTGATATAACAATATCCTGATGGCATTAACCAATCTTAAGAATTCAATATTGCTTTCAGGTATCCACCACCATTAGCAACCACATCTTACGTCGTAACGGAGTTATAAATCACACACTTTTTCACATTTTCATCCTCTTCTTTTTGGTGAACAGGATTTTTCTTTTTTTCTGAGTGAAAAATAAATGCAAAAATACTTTTACCGTTAGTTAAGGGATTGGATTGGATTGGATTGTGAAAAATCAAAATCTACCGACGGACCACCACGACGACGAGTATAATAATTTAAAATTTAACAACACAAATCTGCGGGACGATTGTTTCATGTTTCCCTTCTTTCGCGAATCCATTAGTTGCTTGCACTTTTATTTAATCTTTTTTTTTTTTCTTTATAATAATAATCCTTTTCTTTTAGCCTTTTACTTTTTGCTTCTTGCTTTTTGAAGGATTTAACTTTTTCACTTTGATTTTTTCTTCTTCTTCCTCTTTTTTTCTTTAAATTATAAAACTTGAAATTTTCATTTATACAAACTAAGACACGAAAATCGACGACGACGATAAAGAGCACTATTGGGTGTTATTAGATTTTTGTATTATCAACACAAATGATTATTTTTGAAGAAATTAAATTTGCAAATTAAAAACTTCAACTAAATATTTATACATATATTTTTGGTAGAAAAAAATAAAATAAAACGCGCCGTGCAAAAATGTTGGTATGTTGCGTATGCATGCGAACCAACTGCGATAGGACACTAGACCATGGCACAACAATGGAGAGAGAATCTCTTTTCCACGGAGGAGATGCTGTTCGTTCGAGATACGAGATGCTTTGCTGAATGGAGCATCCACCGAGCATCGAATATGACGACTTTACTTTCTCAAATGAGATGATTTTCAGTGTTTTTCAAATAGGAATTCTCTTAGTGTTTTCAAAACGAGACACGAGAGAAAATCTACTCATTCAGCTGAATTTTTGGTAGAAAACGGTGTGTTCTCGTGTTGTGGATTTGAATTCGTGCAGCTTCGCGCAGATATTGTAAAGGTCCAACCGTACAACGTACAACGAAGGCAAAGGCACAATAACACGAGGAAAGTATCTCATTTAACTCTCACTGATTTTGTGTACTCTCTCAGCAGCCAGCAGAGTGTGTTGTAGATATAAATCTATAAATAGGTTATACGGTTTGTTGTCGAAATATTGTGCTATTGTCAGATGTATAGAATTCCCTTGGGATGGATGGGGATGGGGATGGAGATGAGGCATGGGGCCAGAGATTACGGTTAGGGTTGGGGTTGGTTCATGAATCGTGATGTGCGCCTGTAATTGAAAGAGAAACTACACAAGAGAGCGAGAGGAAACTCACTTTATAATTTTTGATAGCACACGATTAAAACATGTTAAAGTGTTTTTAAAGAGCTTTTGATGTGAAATTTTTGGTAGGTACTGGTTAAGTAGAATGTGTATTGTTTCTGGTAAAGTAGAGTACCTAGTTGTAAGGGAGGGATTTCAATTAAGCTTATACTTTATGGTGTTTCAATTATTGGGAATTAATTAATTTTATTGAGACGTTTCATTAAAGGCTATTAATATATCTATTTGTTTTTTTTTTTTTCATTTTAATAGAGTAAATTTTTCTTTTTTTGTGGTAAAAGTGTTTTGTGTTCTTTTTTTTCAAGTTTGTTCTGTCACATTTATTTTTAATGGGATACATGACAGATTTATGTGCTATTATGCAAAATTATAGTTTTAAATTAGTTAACTTATGAGTTTGCTTGAAAAAGTTTAAATTGGATCTTGAGTTTTCATTGTTTTGTGAAAAATGTTGTGACAACATTGAAAAGTTCATAGAAAAGATAAGAAAATATTTCGGTTTTTTAATTGAAGATAAAGTAAGGAATTTGATCAATTTCGTAGTTTTAGTGAGATAATAAATCAAGAAACACTCCCAACAATTAACCGAGTCAAATAAATACGCATGCGACAAGGCTTTAGATCTTTCTTGCCTCCCATATGTTTATTTATGTTTCAATAAATTCTAAAGAAACATTTTCGCAAAAAAAAAAAAAAAAACCAAACCACCAGTTGTAAATTATGAATAAATGCGTGTTGGCGCTTATTTAAGAAATTATGACTAATTTTGAATATCAGTGAGTATTTTAAGCTCTTTCTTATCATAAACTATTTGATTAAGAAAAAGCACAACCCTCTTTGACTCTGTGGTGGTATATAATACTAATATAGTAGTATTTACATGAAATCTGTTCACTGAAAACCGTCGTTTGTTTGCCACTCAGAACTGTTACCCCGTATTTTGAATGGGATTGATTTTTGTTAAAAGAGTTACATATGAGTTTTGGCATTTTTGAAGCTGAAACAGAAATGATTTTAAATAGAAAAGACAGTCGGGGGGGTTGATTATGAAATCCGATGAAGCTCTGGATTATAATTTTATGTAACAGATATGAGCTTCAACTATTTTTTATGGAAATGGGGTTAAGTGTATTGTAGACTATTTTTATTTGTTTTTCCACCAAAGAGTAGATAAATAAATAGGGTGGCGCAAAAGGGCCAGGAGATCTATTTCTTTCAACAATATTTTGTGTAGGAATGGAAGTGACCTACAACTATTTGTCGATTCTAAACGACCAATAGAGAAAGCAGTTTTTATGGCAATCAATTTACTATCGGAGGACTTTCCAATTGCTGGCGAAGGGTGATAACAGTGGAAAAACATTGATGTTTTAGCATTTCGAAGTTCCTACTTGACAAGCAGACTCTAATCACTACGCCACGGGCACCACTAATAAGTAGGACATATGAAAAATTAAATTTCTATGCCTAGCATCTCTTAACGATTTGTTGTTAGTTCTCTGGGAAGCCATCGGAATGTTTTTCTGAATTTACAATGCTCAAATGCTCCTTTACTAGTACTTCAACTGAAAGTTTCAATTGTATTCGGAATTCTAATAAAACGGAACTCAAAACTTTATAGACGTTGAATTTGCCCTTATTTTATGGTCTTAATTTCTCATAAAGCTAACTGAACTCCAGTCGAGATCAAATTTTATTTCGGTTTCTAATAAAGGCTGCTTTTTAAAGGGTCTCAAATTCAAAGCTAAAAATTGAATTTCAATTTCGGTTTTATGGGCCACACACCGGCTCGAATGAAGTGTATTAGGAAAGTTCAATTTTTGATCACTTTTTCGAGTAACTACGGTCGTATATTGACAATAGAAATCCGTAAATCCGCTTACAGTTTGTAAGCGCTGTTTGATCGACAGAAATCTCGTTTTGAGAGCGTTCATCGAATGAACGCTGATGTGCCGCAAAATTATCTATGAATTGCATTGACACAGATCCAATTGTTTCGCACGATGTTTTTTAAATGATTCAAAAGTCTTGATGAAGTGGCAAATTTAATTTTTTTTTTATAACTAGATAGGGCGAAGGTAGAACTGCGAAGCAGATGAGCTTGCCAGAATCGGTACCCTTCTTGCCTTCTCATCGAAAACGGAAATTATCGGCATACCAATCGCTACATACAAACTTTTGCAGAGGCTGCATGGATGAGGAGGAGGAGGAAACTATTTCCCACTTCCTCTGTTCACGCCCAGCCTTAGCTCACAATCGTATGATACACCTAGGTTCGTATTTCTTTGATGACCCTAGTGATCGTACTCACATCGACGCCCCGTCATTTCATTGTAAGCTCGAATTGGTTCCATTAGGATAAGGATACATTGGATCCATTGTGGTATCACAATGGTCTAGCCGAGCTAACAGCCACTATAACCTTTTACCTAACCCTAACCTAGAGCGAAGGTAGATCCCCTTTTCTAGCACTTCAAACAAAAAGATCTTTGGTGTTTTTCCCGGCTTAAGCACGTAAAGTGTAAGGTTGATCATTCTTTGAGGTCGTGTAAGAGCCTAAGAATATTCAGAGAAGAGGTGTTTTTGATGTCAAGTGAACTAGTGAATTCTTTTTTGAGACTTTTTACCTGCATCTGGCTATGGCAAGGCATTTACATAAAATGTGTTCAGTTGTTTCTATGTCTTCGAGGCAGGTGTCATCTTGGTTGTTTTTAAGGTGATATTTGAGAGAGCAGTGACCAAAAATTGAAATTTGATTCATGGTGGAATGGCAACTAAACTAAAGACAAATCATATGGAAGGTGAAAAAATGTTTTCATTGACAAAAAGTGCTGCCAACATCAAAATCTAAACCATAGCCAATAAAAAACCCCTACTTCCACTTTCTCAAAAATATCTCCGTTATATTGTACCAGAATTCACACCTCGATGTGGTGTTCTTCTCTTAGTTTATTTCTAGCTATTTTGAATTGACCTCACTATGAGGCACAACTAACATCAAAAAATTCTGCGGTTTTTGCAAGTCTAAATAGCTTTTCGAGAGTTTAAAACTCTCTACTAATTTTTTTTTTTAAATATCGGTTTTGTTGGCTGGTTTTTCACTTCAGCAGTGAAATTTTTGCATTTTATGCTTTTCGAAGCGTCCGCTCCATTTTGAATTGAATATATGGCGTTTATGAATAATACATAAATGCAATCATCAAAAGACTGCTGCGCGTCAGCTCGGCCCGGAACCTTTGACCTTAAAGAATCTGTGTGTAAGTGTTCTGAAATATGTATCAACATTTTTCTGATTGCATTTAGCATTGGCTGTTCAAAAGCGCTGACAAGATTTTCCATAAATTTTTCCTCAACCTCATGCTTTAATTCCTTAATCGTTTATGATAAAATCCATTGCAAACTAGTGTGGTTGTACAGGATAGTAGTGTCCTGAATTCGATCACCTAAAACAGCTATCTTCAATTCAAGTAGAAGATTTCTAAGTATTTAGTGATATAAATTTTTGAGTATGTCGGTTTTCAACTAGGCTATTAACAAAAAATCAGAGAAACACACACAGACTCCTCATGTTGCTTATCGTCTGTTGTATCCTGAAAAGATTGTTTGATTTAACTTCACTGTCACCGATTAAAGGAAAGCTATTTCACTACCTTCTCGAAAATTTTGGTTAATTTTCATGGTATTGAAACATGTTTTTTAATACCTAGAATTTAGACAGCCTAGTCGTCTTGAAAGTCACAGAATCTAAGCCCTGATCAGGCATCACTTAAGATATTTTAGATAGAAAATAACAACAGGCGATGGCACTCGGTGCGTAGATATGAAGGCCTGTCGGTATAGATGTTGACTTTGATGTTAAAATAAACTTTCGTTCAGCAATGAAGATGATGAAATAGGTTTTAAGTTTCGTATCTGCATTTCCAAATGCCAAAATTTTTAATATTTTTAAATATTGTCAAAAATTTGATTTTATGTAATTTCCTCATGATAGCTGTCTATTAATTTTAACATTGGACTGTAAGCGTTATTAATTAGGCAAAGCAACGGTTATAAGCAAAAAAGCAATTAAATGTTATAAAAGCGTTAATAAGCAAGCAAGCATTAGGTAAAACAAAAGCAACAAATTTACAACATGCAAAAATATATCATTAAAATAAAACAACGTCTGTTCACTGCGACAGCTTTATTACAAGTGATTCTTATGTGCTAAATTCTACAATATCATTTCACATAAGAAGCGGTAAAAAGAGATGAACAGGAATCATTATACTATTTACATACGTCATACGATATCACCGCAAGAGAGAATTAGAGAATATTAGATTTACACATTGCGTATTTATGTAGTGAATTACATATGTATTCTATTATTTTGTTTTAAATCTTCGGAGTACAGGTGGTCAATCATTTGATCGTTGAATAATTTATGTTAATTGTCTTACAACTTAACCCTCCTGTTTACAAATCGCCCTCGATTTACTTTATGTTTTTTGTGATATAAAAAGTTATATAGATAGTCATACACAAAAAAATTTGATAATATAAAACTGATATTATACAACACGAAAGTATTGACATTCATTTTTATAAGATAATACATATTTTGAAACATATTCCTTTTAAACATAATTTGAAACATTTTCTTTTTAAACATAATTTGAAACATATTCTTTTTAAATTAACGAACATTAATTTTTTTTCTTTTCATATGAGTTTGTCTCTTCAGGATACACTAAAACAATTAATAAATATAAAAGTAGCAATAAAAGTTGTCAATGAGTTGAGAATTTGGTATGTCAGAGAAATCAGGTTGAAACATATGGTTTCATATTTTCCGGACAAGCAACTCCTCTATAAGGTATGCGTGCAATTTGTAGGTTATCTAAATCTTTAATCAAATAGCGGTCGTTTTGTAGTTTTTTAACGACCTCATAAGGACCTTTAAATTTAGCAAGAAGTTTCTTGTTAATGCCAGGTGTAGTTACAACGTTTTTAATCATAACAAGATCACCAATATTATAAACATTAGGGGTTTTATGATGTTTGTCATAATATTCTTTATTAGAATTTTGACTCTGAATAGTGTTTTCAGTAGCTTTCTGCCTTAACGACTCTAAGTCCCTTAACTCTTTAGGTAAAATATTTTTTTCTAAATGTTCTTTGATTTTATCGTTGACACTTCCTTTTTGCTGCACCCCAAAAAGCAAAACGCTCGGACAAAACCCAGTGCTCTTATTCGTGGTGTTATTTAAAGCAAATTCCACTTTAGAAATACATTTAGTCCAGTCACTTTGTTCATCTTCACACTCTTTGGCCAACATCGGGGTTAGACAACGGTTGATACGCTCTACTTGACCGTTTGACTGTGGTGAGCTTGTGGCAACCTTAATGTGCTGAACAGAATGACTTTTGCAAAACAGCGCAAACTCCTCAGACGTGAAACAGCTACCTCTATCCGATATCAAACGATCTGGTCTACTATAGTTGGAAAAATACGTTTCTAGACATTGAATAGCTTCCTTCGAACTAGTACTTTTTACTGCAAATATCTTGGTGTACTTTGAAAACCCGTCAACAATTAGAAAAATATGTTTTTTGGAATGTCGCACGGAAGATGGTAATGGACCGTAATGGTCAACATGTACTGTGTCGAAGGGTTTGTCACCTTTTGGTATGCTGTGCAAAGTTGCCTCCTTTTTGCCATATTTTGGAGAGAAGTGTACGCACTTTAAACTATTTTGGATGTAGCTCTTAATCTTGGCTTTCATTCCCGGAAACCAATATGTTTTTTGCAGAAAAGTATAGCACTTTTCAACTCCTACGTGACAGAGTGCGTCATGATGTGTTTGTATCACACATCTCTCCATCTGGGATGGAACGTAGAAACAAACATTCTTATCAACTTTGCGATAAACTAAACCGTTAATTAATTCGTAAGTAGGGCTGTCTGTTTTTTCTAGCATTTGCACTATATTTCTTATCACCGGATCTTTATTTTGTGAGGCTGCCAAAACATTCTCAAAAGAGTCTGGTTCAACAATTAAGACATTATGACAACGGCTGAGAGCATCAACATGTTTCATTCTTTGCCCATCTCTGTGCTCAATAACATAATCAAAATCTTGAAGTTCAAGAGCCCATCTGGAAATTCTCGGATTCAACAACTTCTTGTTAAGGGTAAGAGTTAGAGATTTACAATCTGTAACAATCTTAAATCGTATTCCAGTCAGATAAATTTTGAAACGCCTAAGGGCAGACACAATGGCCAAAGTTTCCAGTTCATACGAGTGATATTTTGCTTCCTGAGATGTTGTGCGTTTTGAATAGAAAAAAATGGGGTGAAAATGTTTATCTTCTTGACGCTGCATTAACACTGCACCGAATCCTAGGCTACTTGCGTCGCAATGTAGCTCGGTTTCTGCATTGGGGTTGTAAATGCTTAGAATGGGTGCGTTTAACAGCTTCTTTTTCAACGTCTCAAAAACAGATAGCTCATTTTCACCAAAACTAAACTTTGCGTCTTTTTTTATCAGATCGTATAATGGCTTTGCAATGGTGGAAAAGTCCTTAATAAACTTTCTAAAGTAAGACGTTAAGCCCAGAAAAGAGTGCAAACTCTTAGCATTTAGTGGAACAGGGAAATCGGCAACCGCCTTTAAGCCACTCAAGTTTGGACCTATACCACTAGAAGAAATTTCATATCCTAAGTATGTTATGTTTTCGTACATAAAAAGACATTTATCATAGCGTAGTTGCAGATTTTTTTCAGTAACAATTTCCATGACGTTTTTCAAAATATCAAAATGCTCCTCCCTAGACTCAGTTGCGATAAGCAGGTCGTCCATGTAAACCAGCAATTTACCTTCTTTTATTAGGGTCCTAAACAATGAATGAATATAACGCTGGAAAACAGATGGCGCATTTTTTAAGCCAAAAGGCATGCGCAAGTATTCATATTGACCCAATGGTGTAATAAATGAAGTAAACTTCACGGAATCATCAGACATTTTAACGTGGTGAAATCCACTCTTTAAATCAATAAGTGTAAAATACTTTTTGCCTCTCAATCTATCTAGATGGTCTTCGATAACAGGAATAGGAAAATTGTCTTTAACGGTCAGTTTATTGAGCTGACGAAAATCAATGCAAAGGCGCAGCTCTCCAGTTTTCTTCTTTACCAAAACAATAGGTGAAGCAAAAGGAGAATTGCTCTCTCGAATGATTTTGTTTTCTAACAAATCGTCAATAATTTTTTGGAGTTCAACCTTATGTGCATAAGGCAACCGTCGCGGCACACAATTGAAAACACTATTGTCTTTTGTCAATACAATTTTCATTTCGAAATCATCTTTATATTCGTTTTTAGCTTTAAAATTTCGCGTAACTAAACTTCTTAATAAATTTTGGTCTTCGTAACTTAGATTTTCGTTAAATCTTAAGGAAACCGTGTCATTTTCATCTGCTATATCAATACTCATTATTTCATTGACAAGTTCTTCACAAGTTTCTCTTGAATTATTTGTTTCACATGAATCATAATTCTCTTTTGAAACATCTCTCTCAGTAAAATTTATATTTTCGTCTCCGATTACTAATTTTATATTAATCTTAAGCAAAAAATCTCTTCCTAGAACTATAGCATTTTGCATTGTGTCATTTTTAACAACTAATAAACAAATCCTAACCTTATTAACTTTGACCTTGACACTGCAAAAAACACTTCCTAACAAAATCAACTTTGAATTATTTATACCTACGAAATCTTGCTGATGGGTTGGTACAGATGTCATCAAATACGGTGGTACATAACGCTGCTGCACAAAACTTATGGGGCTGCCAGTGTCGATCAAACTCATAGCATGCATCGTCAATCGCACAGGACCGGTGTCATCTTCTTGGAATCCAAACTCGAACATGTTATGAAAATTTCCCGTGTAGGAACTCGAAAAAAGTTGGTTTTGGTCTTTGTGGTGATCAGGATTTTGAACTACAAGAACCGATGGTGATTGTGAACAGTTCTTTATAACATGACCTTTCTGTCCACAACGAAAGCAGGTTCCATTTTCCCTTTTAGGCTTTGGGCAGTTTGGCGAAATGTGTCCAGTCTCGTTGCAATTAAAACACTTGATGGTTAAATTGGAAGTTGTGCTAGGTAGGTTTCTTGCATGTGTTGTTGCCTTACGGTTTACAGAAATGAGAGGTTGTGGTTCGTATCTCATTTTCTCATACTTTCTCAAAATAACTTTGAGATCGGCAATTGTATTTGCAGTTAACAAAATTTGCTTATTGAAAATTGTATCAGGAATTCCGTTTATGACATAGCTAACAACGTCTTGCTCTTCTATATCAACTTGAGAAGCTATCTCCTGCATTGACAATAAGTATTGTTGAAAAGTTTCGTCTTTGCGTTTTTTTCTTAATCGCAGCATGTTGTGAACATCTGTGGCTGAAGCATGGTTGTAAAATTCAGTCAGTAATGCCGTTCTTAACTCAACCCAAGATCGACACGTGGTTGATCGCAGGAACATTTTCGCAGTGCCTCGTAACAAGCGCTTCGCATAGACAAAAGATTCATGCTCAGTAAATTTGTAAATTAGTTTTGAATCCTCAAAATGAGCGATCCACTTCTTTATATTGTAATTATCATCCCCTGAAAAGGTTGACATGGTATCTTCAACATCACGAAAGGAGTATGACGTTGGCAGAACATCTCTTCGTGAACAACTTAACTCTGCTAACCTTTGTTCCAACAAAGCAATTTCCTCCTTTTTTTTGACCATCTCACGCAAACTCTGCAACCTCTGAGAAACCATTCGATCTTCTTCTACCAAGTCCATATTTACCAAACCTCCACTATTATTGTGACCATCATCACATTGACCATCATTGTCTTGATCATCGCCATCTCGATCATCGTCAGACCCATCACTGGAAAATAGCTCCTGTAAGCGACCATCGTCGAGAAGTGCTATTCTTTCCTCCAATCGCAGCTTCAATGTAGGTTTCAATCCGCACGTGGACAAACCCAATTCCGCTAGCTTAGCCTTAAGCCTCGGAACCGTTGCATTTTGCACGAATAATGCGGCACGATGATTTGCATTCATAGTTTAAAATATAAAAACCAAAATGTTACTCTAATGCAGGTTTCTAGATCCCACTTCTGAATGTTGTAAGCGTTATTAATTAGGCAAAGCAACGGTTATAAGCAAAAAAGCAATTAAATGTTATAAAAGCGTTAATAAGCAAGCAAGCATTAGGTAAAACAAAAGCAACAAATTTACAACATGCAAAAATATATCATTAAAATAAAACAACGTCTGTTCACTGCGACAGCTTTATTACAAGTGATTCTTATGTGCTAAATTCTACAATATCATTTCACATAAGAAGCGGTAAAAAGAGATGAACAGGAATCATTATACTATTTACATACGTCATACGATATCACCGCAAGAGAGAATTAGAGAATATTAGATTTACACATTGCGTATTTATGTAGTGAATTACATATGTATTCTATTATTTTGTTTTAAATCTTCGGAGTACAGGTGGTCAATCATTTGATCGTTGAATAATTTATGTTAATTGTCTTACAGGACACTCTTGTTTTTCAATATTAGATTTGAAGGTAAAAAAATGTTTGCGTTCTAAACAAAAGCGCTGTTATATACTCCATCTCTTCTATGACAATGGATCTTTTAACACTTTTAATTCAAAATGACAAGGACACTTTTGAAGCTATCAACCATAGAAAGCTGATAGAAGAACGGACAAAAAATCAAACAGACAGAACAAAAGAGACACGATGTTGATCAATCTTAATTTGAAATTCTGTAAGTACTCATGAATGAATCGCAAATCCTGGTTAAATCTGATTTTTTTTTTGTGGCTTCTGGCTTTGCTTCTTGAAGGCAAATACTTACATACTTGTCACTCATTACAATTGCAAATTCACATCTTGAATGGAGAAAAGAACTGAAGAAATCCTCGAATGAGCCTTCAATCATATTAAGTAATTCTCAAGGCAAGTTCAACAACTTCAATGTCGTGAATTGAGTGTGAGTAACATTTCTAAAATTTTGTGTTTACACACGACCTTATTCCATGCAGGTTAAGACAGAGATGAATTTCGTTTCGTTACATTTATTCTCATTTTTTTTTTTTTTTTGCCATCGACAAATCCTTTATACATCATCATGTGAAGGTTGATTGATAGATGAAACAATTTACACAAAAAAAAAGGAAAAAACTCCATTGACCTAAATCTAAGTTATACCGAATGATTTATTAACTTTCGGTGCATGAAAAATTTCATAGAAGAAAACTCCTCTCTCACATTTCACTTCTTATGTTATTTTCAATTTAATGCCGCCTCCAGACGTCAACATCCCAAAATTAGAACTCAAATTACAAACTCAATAAAATCTATTATCTAGCACCATAATCATAAAAAAAAGAACGAAATTCATTTTAAATGATATCGAAACATAAAAGAAAGACCATAAGAAGCAGACGAAGACGAAGAGAAAGAACTTTGAGTTTAAGCAACAAACAAAAACAGCACCAACGACAACAACATCAACTGACTGAAAAAATGTCAGTCAGGCAATTCAAACTAAACAAATCGAGCACGTTCTGGAGAGAAAAACTTTTTAATAGACGTGACGAAGCTCCAGTGAAGACGCTACCTGAAAACCAAATGTGCAAAGCAAAATGTTATCCTGAATTTACATTAGCCAAGTGAGGCAAATTCGTGCATGCAATAAAGGATATAATATTGTTTTATTTGCTCTGCCAGACGTTTCTTCGTCCGTGCGACCGACAGGCCGACCGAACGACCAAACGACCAAACGACCGAACTACCAACCAACCCAGCGACGCTACGACGCGACGGGAAAACAAAAAAGCGGAAAGAATCTCGCTCTTCGACGTGTTGTATACCTTAATGGGTGTTGACGTAGAGGTATCTCAGGATATTCTGCAAGAAATTCACCGAGAAAAATCAATACCCAAGACAAAAAGTGTCATCATAGACCAAATTATGAAGAAGCTCCTGCACAGGCACAGGCACTCTGTCCCATTTGCTTTTTGTTTTTCTTACAAATTTATTATATTTTTGTTGCTCGACTATCCTTGAAGAGGAATATCATTCCTAGTATAGGATAGCCGAGTAAATATTTCCATTAAAGGCATTCACTTGTGAAAAGTCATTCGAGTGGAAAAATGTTGAACTCTTTCGAAATCATAACATAATCTCAATTCTCAAAGACCCACCCGTCGGTCGGCCGTATAAAATTGTTGGTTGTTGGTGGATAGATCGATTGTTGTTGCTGTATGCTTTGCTTGGTTTGGGTGCCATTTGAAGGATATTAAAAATCAAAAAGACAAGTACCACGTCCATCTATGACTATGTGTAGTATGAGCTGACCCACGCCTCATGACCTTCTTTTTCACCCAAAGGACTCCAGCAGCAGCAAAGGAGTATATTATCTGAAGTGTGTATATATATTTAATTTGTATGTTTTTGAAAACTTCTGCTGCTGCTCATTTTCCATTAGCGTTGACATTCTTTTCTGTTGAGCAATTACAAGCGTTATTTATGACTTAACATTGATAGATCCAGAAAATTATCACCATGCGACGACATTAACTTAATTGTTTGGCTACTTTTTTCCAAAGTGTATTTTTTCTGAATTTAAGTTTTTTAAGTCAGAAACTGTAATAAATTAGCTGCGCGCCTACGCATGGTTCTATTTTAGCACGTTGACAGTGGGCATTTGGTTTTGAAGAAAACATGGAGAACTCTTTAATACATTCACATTCCAAAATGCTGCGAAATAGAAAAACTAATTTCTACAAGAAGAAAATGTTTTTTTTTTGTATAAACTTCAAAAATACACCTCACCCCAAGGGCACCAAAAACCGTCATGAATAAAAAAAAAAAAACAAAAAACGTGGCATTTCAAAGCCAAGTATCGTTTTGTGGTCGTTATTTTGAGTCTTAATTTATCACACATCTGTTGCTTACGTTTTCGTCGTCGTGACAAACAAGAGTGTGTCTTCTTTTATTTTTTTTTCGTTTTTGAAATTCAATCCAAAACGTTCGTGTTATTAATTTTCAAACAAATTATGTTAGAGGAATTTTTTAATTGTCATTTCGCCAGGTAGATTTTGAGGTTTCATGAGCTTTTAATTGATGTCATCATAAATTTAAAATTTTTCATATTTTTACCAACGAAACGAAAATAGTTTGCCATGTTTTTGTTTTTTTGGAAATACAAATTCATATTCATCAAACTTAATCAGTTGGTATAAAAATAAAGGAATAAAATTATTTGGAATTATGCAAATTGTATAATTCACTTAAAAAGAATACAAACAGACTAAACATAACACAATGTGTAATTAATTTTACAAAAGCAACCACCCTTATTCGCTCCATCCTGACTCGTTCTCATGTAGCTACAGTCGTTAAGGACAACGACTTAATGTAGTTACTGCGAATTTCGTGCTCTATTTGGTATTGATTTTTGTTGAATTGTTTTGGAGTGGTGACATGTTTTATAGGTGGGGAGGGAAGGGTAGATTTTAATTTCAATTTTAATGAAAATGTTGGGCGTTGTGAAAGAGCTTGGCAATTAGTTTGGGAAAACAAATACCCATGAATGGGACCTGGATCCCAATCAAGTGACCTTTGAAAATAGGGTGTGTTAGCTTTGAAGTTAGTATAGTTAAGAGAACTGGAAATTCAATTTTTTGTTTTGTACCCACAATAAAGGATAGATTTCAATTTAAGGCATTTTGTTTTCCTCGTTCTTTTGATGAAAGTGTTCAAGTAAAATATAGTCGAAGACCAGCATTTATGTTCTGTGCCAACAGAATTTTAAGATAATGAGTTAGTGAGAATAGGGATTACTTTTGAGATGCTTTTGTTGAGTCTTTTGAGCATCATCATTTAGAAAAATTTAAGATTTGAGTCTACGAAAAGCCGCAAGACACTCATTTTTTAAACACCTGAAACTTCACACAGCTCTTGCACAAACGATGCCACCATAATTGAATCAATTTTGTCTAGTGAGGCTAATGCAAGCACGTTAATTTGTACAGGTGAGTTCACCATTCAAGAAAACCTAATGAGAGTCTGTAAGAAACTTCGAGAAGAAGACACGCTCTCATTATGCAACGGCATCAAAATTTGTCGGAATTAGAAATGAAATAATAAAAAACCAGGAGGATATTCAGGCACATTTATTAAAAATTGAAAATCTGATTAAAAATTATTATTTAGCTACAAACAAAGATTTTTGATTGGATTTGGTCAGGTCATTGGGTAAAGCATCGTAGACTTTTCAAGACTAGATAGATAGGAACATTTTTTCCATAGATTTTTACTTTTGAAAATTATGCTTTTAAACGATGGTATGGTGCTTTTAAATTAAACACCATACTTTCTGGTTCTACCAGGCCCCACAACGGTGAAGTCGACTATCGATAACGTTTTGTTCGTTACAAAACTGCATCCTTGGTAGCTGGTCTTAGGACCACAAGATAATCATATTTTAGTTTTTTTGACTTGCTGTCAGACTGAAAAAGACAAGAGGATGAGATGACCAATCATTATCGTCGAAGGCAGTAGTTTGGACAATGATCGTCTCGAAAAAGCTCTAAATTTACGCGATAAACTCCCACTTTAATGTGAGGAGCGAAACGTTTTCAGTCAATAAATAAATAAAATAAATAGGGTGGTGCATTAGAACGAGGAGCCTCAGGGCGCAGCGCATTTCTCCCTACCATGCCTTGTGAGGGAAAGGAGGGGACCTAAAATTTTCTGCTGTTTCCGAACGGCTAATCGAGAAAGCGTTTTTCATGGCAGTGAATTCAATATCGGAGGACTTGCCAATTCCTCGCTTAATTCAATACCCATGAAAAAACATTTTTGGCTTCTGTTGTGATTCGAACCACAAACCTTCCTCGTAACAGGCGAACAAGATAACCATCACGCCACGGGTACCACGAGATCTTTCAGTAAGCAAACATATATGTTCAAGTAGGAATTCATGTAAAGGATCATCTGAAATAAAACAGAACTTTCAATTCCAAATTTTTTGAAGTATTTAAGATAACATGAGCTCCAAAGAAATTATAAATCTGCAATAAGAAGCACAGAATCTCTCAAAAATTTTCCTGCGCAAATGTCGACAAATGTCGAGACAGAGTTAACAACATTTTGAGACAGCAAATCACCCTGCGTCTGTAGAGACTTCAACCGTTTGCCACCTTTTCCTTCAACAGCATTAGAAAAATGTAAAATTCAAAATACATAGCAATGCACTTTAGCCAAAAAATCATTCTTCAGTACATTCTCCTATTGTAAAATTCCTCACTTTGATATCTACCGTCCTGTGTTGTTCTGTTCTTCATTATCCACAGTCCTAATTACTGCAGCTAATATAATTGCTGTTGAACATACCCTAGTTTTATATTATAAGATCATTGCGCCACCTTATAATACATAGCTTAACTTAACGAAGCAAGCAACTGTCAGAATTGATTTTTAATACTACCTCTTTACCTTTTGATCTTTTTTCACTATCTTCTTTTTGAATTCACCTAATAAAGTTAAGTTCTTGAAATACAAAAGTAATCTCTTTTTATTTAAAGCATCCTACGTTAAGAGCATAAATTCCAACAGGTTATGGGCCCAGATTTGCAAACACAAAAGGAATCTGAATTCATTAATTAATTTTTAAATTTTTTTTTTCTATAAAATGAATAACATAACCACCAGGATCGAACCTTTAGGAAAGGAAAACTTTGATACGTGGAAGTTGCAGGTGGAAGCACTCCTAATAAAAAACGACTGCTGGGAATTTGTAAGTGGCGAAAAAGTTATTCCAAAGGTTGAGGCAGGAAACGCAGCCTCAGAAACTGCTCTAAAAACGTGGATGGCTGGTGATAGAAAAGCACGATCAGATCTTATTCTAGCAATAAATCCTTCCGAATTAAAACAAATCAAGAATTGTTTAACATCAAACGCTGTATGGTTGAAATTGCATGAAATTTACCAATCGAAAGGGCCCGCGAGAAAAGCCACACTATTGAAAAAATTGATTCTACATAAAATGGAAGAGGGTGTAAGTATCAGGTCACATATTTCTGAATTTTTTGATGCTGTAGACAAATTACTCGATATGGGAATTTCAGTCAACGACGATCTATTATCTATAATGCTCCTCTATAGCCTGCCAGAAAGTTTTGATAATTTTCGATGTGCGATCGAATCACGAGATCAATTGCCTAATCCAGAAGTACTCAAGATCAAAGTGTTAGAAGAGTATGATGCTAGAAAGTGTAGAGATAAAGAGTCTCATCAAAACGCAATGTATGCACGAAAAGCATATATAGATAACAAAAATGAACTTGATACGGGAGACAGCAAAAATTTCCATAATAATTTTCATCGCAAATCATTCAAGTTTAAGTGTCACAATTGCAGAAAGGTTGGGCACAAGGCAGCCGATTGCAGGCAAAAGAGAATCAAAACAATTTCACGAGCGGAATTCTCCAAAGTGTGTGCGGAGGAGGGTAGTCATTTTGAATCTACAACAGAATTCGCTTTAAAGTTCTCTGATGTGATTGATAGCAGCAGCAGCAGCAGTTGTGGTGAGTGGTGCCTCGACAGTGGATGTACTTCGCACATGACATCACAGAAATCTAGTTTGGATCAACTGAGGTACATTAAAAAGGAATTGCACTTGGCAAACGGAGGCAAAACGTCAATTCAGGGTATAGGATCAGTAAGATTGTCAGCGTCAGATGGTAACACAACACAAAAGCTAAAGATGGAAGAGGTAATGTTTGTTCCCGATTTAAAGACAAATTTAATGTCGGTGGCAAAAATCGTAGACAAAGGCTGTACTGTCATATTTAATAAAAACGAGGCGTCTGTAGTTGCACCTGATGAAAAAATTGTTTTGTTGGCTGAGAGGCGAGGTGACTTGTTCTTTATTAAAAGTGCAAAGGAGATGTCAAATTTTACTAAGGCTAATGTAAAGTCGTCAATTGAAGAATGGCATCAGAAACTAGGCCATTTAAATGTTAATTACTTGATGAATATGGCGAAACAGAAATGTGTTTTGGGTATGGAAGTTCAAGGTAAGAAAAATGAATTTACCTGTGAAGTATGTATAAAGGGGAAACATGCAGAGTCACCATATCCCGTGAGTAATAATCGCCGAACAACCGATTTACTGGAAATAGTCCACAGTGACGTATGTGGGCCGATGAGGACATCGTCTGTCGGAGGCGCAAAGTATTTCGCCAGTTTTATTGATGATAAATCACGGTGGTGTGAAATATATTTCTTAAAAAATAAGAGTGACATTTTTTCTGTTTTTCAAGAATATAAATCGTTTGCAGAGACACATACGGGACGTAAAATCAAGTACCTTCAAACAGATAATGGGCTAGAATATCGCAACCATCAATTCGATACATTTTTAAAAGATCACGGCATTCGAAGAAGGCTAACTGTTCCCTACTCACCGCAGCAGAATGGGATCGCCGAGCGAAAAAATCGGACTCTGGTGGAGGCAGCACGATGTATGATGATCCAAGCGAAAGTATCACCTATGTTCTGGGCAGAAGCAGTTAATACAGCTAATTACATTAAAAACAGAAGTTGGACCAAATCAATTGAAGACACACCGCACCGAGTTTGGACTGGAACCCGCCCGACAGTAAGTCATTTTAAAATATTTGGAACTAAAGCATTTGTCTTAAATAAACAGCCTTCAAGAGGAAAGTTTGAAGAAAAATCGGAGGAATGCATTTTTGTCGGATACTCGAGTGAAGCCAAAGCGTTTCGTTTGTGGTCCTCTTCAAAAAGGAAAATATTAACAAGTCGTGACGTAAAATTTACAAAGGAGTTTAGCTCTGATTCAGATTATGAAGATTGCTTTGATAGGATTAAGGGAAGCATGGAAGAAGAGAACGCTATATCAATGTTGCGTTCAAAAGATAACATCGAAGTTGTACTGCATGATGGAAAAAATGAAAGTGAAGTCTTAGAAGAAATAACCACGGTTAAAGGACTTGAGTTGACAAAGAAAATCGATAGAGGATTGAGAAGGAAAAATGATAAGAAGCTACCAAGGAAGGTTCATTTTTTGAGAACATCTGTAGTAAAACAACCAAAACACAGAGCCACAAATCGACATCAGGTCTCAGCAGAAAGATTAATAGGAAGCACTGAATCTGAAAATGAGTATGAATCTGCAAATTTAGTTTCCGGTGAAGACCCTTTGAGTGCCGAGGAAGCATTGAGTAGGGAAGAAAGTAGAGAATGGAAATGCGCTATAGAAAATGAGTACTTGGCTCACATAAGAAACAAAACCTGGGAAATAGTAGATAGACCTGAAAACGAAAAAGTAATTAATAGCAAATTCGTGTTTACGACAAAATATAAATCCAACGGAATAATTGATAGAAGAAAATGCAGGCTCGTGGCCAAAGGGTTTGCTCAAGTGGAAGGTATACACTTTCACGAGACTTTTGCTCCGGTGATTAGATCCAGTTCTATAAGATTGATCATGGCAATGGCTGTGGAACATGGATGGGAAGTACATCAAATGGATGTAGTTACAGCTTACCTTAACGGAGAGCTGCACGAAAAAATTT